>VFFE01005043.1:271931-387782 GCA_008921705.1 Burhinus oedicnemus
GGAGAGGAGAGGAGAGGAGAGGAGAGGAGAGGAGAGGAGAGGAGAGGAGAGGAGAGGGAAAAGAGAAAAGAGAAAAGAGAAAAGAGAAAAGAGAAAAGAGAAAAGAGAAAAGAGAAAAGAGAAAAGAGAAAAGAAAAGAGAAGCTGAGCTTTCTTGACTACAAGCTACTAGGACTTTATATGCATTTCATACCTCTTCATGTTTTTGGAAACTTGGAAATATCTACAATTTCTGAAGTACACTGTCAGCTCTTTGAGGCAATGCAGTTGGGATCAGGGTGACCTTTTAAGGATGAATTACAAGTTTTTGATATTGGACACCAAAAATTTCACTGTGAGGCTGAGTGGAAGTGCCCTTCTGTGCCTTTCGTACCAAATAGGTTCAGTTTAGAAGTCAGAAATCATTTTCGAAGAGCCCATTCTGCAAACTCCGCCCTGCAACACTGAGGACCAGGCTGGGTGGTTTTCTGCCCCATCTGGCACCCCCAGGACTGGCCATGCTGCGGCGGGAGCCTCACTGATAACGGTGCCGATGAGGCGTGTAGCTGAAAAGAATCCCTTTCACTGGTGTGTTGGTTCTGCCGTGCTGCTGGTAAGAAAATTGTGCTCATGTCAGTCAAGTATGCAGGGTGAAACTGAAATTCAGATGGGTATTGCAGGTGTTTTGCATGTGAAACCATAAACCCCTCAGAAATTTCCCTTTCTCTGCATGCATTCTTATAAAGGTAGATCTGTTTTTAACAGGGATCAAACTTTTGGCGTGTATTCTTGAAGAGGTATCATTAGCCATATTTGCCTCCTTTTTTAACACTAATTTAACACAATCCCTGTCTTCACAAAAATAGTTCTCTCCACAAAACTCACAAAATCCACTGTAAACAGCAACTTAGAGCATGGCTATCTACTGTCTATCCAAAGTATGGATGCAGGGAAAGAGAAGATGCATGAGTCTAAAGAGGTAAACTACGAAGAATGGTCTCAGACTAGTTCCTCTGTATTAATAAGTCTGCAACTAAGTATTTATTATCCCCTAAGTCTTCTGGAATTAATGTCTTTTGGTATTGTTTTTAATTATTCACAGAGCTCGCAGCTTTTTTTCCCTCAGTTGGCTTTGCAAAATAGCAGCTTGCCCATAGAAGGCAGTCAGGGAGGTTAGATTAGAAAATGTTGCTTAGAAAGAAACAGGAGATGTGAAAGTAGCATAAAGCAGGAGAGCCCTCTGGCCCTGTGCTTGATTTCATCCAGTCTTTGCAGATTGCATCCGCCGCTCACCTTCCATTCCTGCAGGGTGCCAGGAAACGTGTGAATACTGGACTAGAGCTACGGGCCTCAAAAGGCTGTTTTCTATGGCTGCATGTGCTCCGGGAGCACGTTCACTGGAGTGCAGTAGCTGAAAACAAAATATTGTTAACTGATCAGTTCTCATATGTTCACCAACCAACTGTCCATCCATCCACGCAGTGGCTATGAGCTGGTATCAGTAAAGCTGAAGATGGCAGCAAGAAGTGCTTGTTTCTTTGTATTAATCTCTATTATTTTTGATGGCAACTGAACCAACACAAGAATCTCCAAAACAGTACAGCTTCTGCCGTAAAAGAGACTGAAGGACTGCAAATGCCATTTCTGACTTGAAAACTGTTCTCCTAGTCCAGTAAAAATGTGGCATGTGTATCACAAGTTATTAGGCTTCATCTTTTTTTTTTTCAAGCTGTAAACATGAAAAACTGTCAGAAATAAAACTAACATTCTACAAAGGATTTCAAGAAAACATGCTGTCAGATTTTCTTTAGAAGCTTATGGACAAAAGAGCTTGAACTTGTAAATATTCATAGTCAGACCCTGCCTTTCAGTTAGTTCGATGAAAGATGAACTTTTGCACAGAACAAAAAAAGAACATCTTCACTTCTATGGCCTGAGGTTTTAGCTTTTAGAAGGTATTACTGTTGAGAGGGAAGAAAAATCCTGTAAAATACATAGTATTAAGAAGACAGTTACTATTGTAATCTGCAAAGACAGCCTGAATGATCTGAAGCAAATTTGTCTTTCTCCGAACATGCTGCATAAGCCCATTCACGGCATACATTTCCACTAGGTGTATAAATCCTATGGCTATGAAGCTATATGTGTATTACACGTATTATCATTATATTACATACAACAGATGGCTTGGACAAAGAATAAATTCCTGGCATTGGGCCACGTGTCAAATATGCTATGCCACCGAGCCTCTGCCTTGCCCAAAACACCCCAACCAACAACAACACAGGACAGATTTAATTTTTAAAATTACACATTGGTTGACAGAGGTAGCTGTACAGAGCAACGTGTTTGATTGTTTCTAGAGGCTTTACCACAATCCCAAGTGATGTTTGTTTAAAGCATGACCACAATACACTAGCCACAGAGCGGTAAGTGGATTCAGACCCGGTTGACAGATCTCTGGAAGTAGTTAATGGAGTAGTAATGGCAGCAGTTGGCAGGGATCTGAAGGGATCGCTAGGAGGTCTCATGTGTTTCAGGGTTTTCCTCAGTGAGTAAATCTGGAAGTAAATATAGAATCACTGCCAGTGTAGTCTGAACATGACTTAAATTAGTAGGTTGAGAAAAGGATGGCCAAACACAGCAGACTGGATTGTTCTCTAGCGTGATCCCTGTCAGAGAGAACGTCTGCAAAATTTCATGTCTCGGAGTGAAACAAGACTTATCTACAGAATGAGGGCTATATCCCAAGAAGGTCTGAGAAGTTATTGTGGAGAGGCAAGGAAGAATGCCTCCACAATGTGATGCTGTGGTAAGAATGGCTACTTCTATTCCTAGGTGTGCTACAAGAAATGCTTTTACTTCAGAATATGCCTGCTGGGAGGCCAATATCAAAATGCATTTTTAAAAGCATGTTGAAAAAGTGGTGAAGGCACAAACATGAGCTGAAAAAAAAAACATTAGAGAAGTATCTTTAGAGACTTTGAGAGCACAGTCTGCTTAGCTTATCAAAAGGATGATGAAGAGATGACTTGCTCACATTATATAAGTATCCTCACGGGGAGACAGTAGAAGTACAAGAGGCTTTTTAATCTGAGAGAGAACAGCATAATAAGAACCACTATAGGGCAGATGAATGCATACAAACTCAGTTTAGAGACAAAGACCATTTTTGGTGATGAAAATGATTAGTCTTGGGAATAAGCTACCAAGGGAATGGGTGGATTTTCTATCCCATGAGTTTTCAAATCAAGCAAGGATGCTTTTTGTAAAATACATTTAACCAAATGTAAGTTATTGAACTCATGAAACATGTCATGAGGTAAAGTGTAATGGTCTATGATATATAAAGTTAACTAGAAAATGTTACGTTGCCATCTAGTCTTAAACTCCATGATTCTTTGACTGAGCTTTATTTCTATAGGAAACTGAAGCGGCAGCAAGGGAAGAGGCTGAGCATTTGGAGCTGAGAAGCTTAGAAATGACAGCTGGACTGTAAGGGAGACCAACTCAGATCGGTCAGGAAAAGATGGCTGGACGTTAAAGAGCATACAACGGTGTTGTATATGAAGTGGAGTACTACATTTTCTGTGGCTGATAGAATTTGTGAGCGCTTAACCGAATTTCAGTGTCTTACCTAGCAAAGTTAGACAAATCTCTTTGGCCCCACTGGCTAAGACCACACAACCCTCAGCACACAGACCACCAGCGTGTTGGGTTGTTTTTCCCTCCTGGCACATGCAGACCCTCCTGCACCCTGCCCTGTGCTGCTGCACGTCATTGCCCCCCTCCACAAGAGAGCTACTTCCCTCCCCCATTTCCAGTTGACCTGGGATTCTTCCCTCAACTCTACTGTACTCTCCATGAGTGCCCGGGGCTGTTTTCCTGTTCCTTCTCTCCAGTTCATCAAATCCTGGCTGTCTCTGCCACTGATGCAGCTTTTCGCAACAGGAGTTGCGGCTGTTTGTGGCAGGAGGGGAGAAAAAGGACTTTTTTTTCCATATTCGCAGCAAAGGGCCTGTCCATGCCATGTTGAAATGAAACTATTTCTAAAGATGAAAAGCCTCCAGGTGGTTCCTGTAGATCCTAATTTTGCTTTTCCAGCTGTAATTGCTGCCTATTGAGGTGGGGGAGAGAGCAAAGAAAAAGCAGTCAATCCAAATTGTCTCACGAGGGAGGTAATAGAGCAGGGCTAAGGAAGCTCAGCAGTCATCTAAGTCCACAGCTTCTTGTAAAACCTTTCTGAAAAGCCTGAATGAATCCTTCAAATGAATGGCCATTTTGTCCCTTTCAGTTCTCCTTCTCTAGCATGGAACTCCATGTGCAGCTTGTGGACAGACAGATTCCACAATAAATAGAGAAGGAGAGTAAAACTAAACCCGCTGGAGCTTGGCCAGCAGCAATGTCAAATCCCTTGACTGATTTCCCAGGGAATTCTTGCTCTAAATGTCAGGAGAACATAGCCCTGCAGCCAAATCTGGACCACGCTGATACCAAGGCGTGACAAAATGAATGACCTAAGTAACAAGATTACACCGCAGGAAAATTAAAACTTCAGAAATGTGCAAAGATCACATTTCAGTAAGAGGTGTTTTATGTAAGATCCTTTTAGTAGACAAAGCGTCACCCAAATTTATAAAACAGAAATTGGTGAGGGGAGGGGGATTTATTAGTGGCAACAGAATGAAACTTTCAGTCAGTCGGCAAAGAAAGTCTGAGAGTTTCTGCAAGCGCCGATGGTTTCTGAAAGGCTGACAGCCTGCTCTCTAACGCTCTTGTCGACAGGAGCCAAGGAAGGTCAAAGGAATTTAGTCTCCTAGGAGTCTGCACCACTTTGAAAACAGCGGCTAAGTCCCTCCATCACCCAGGCACTTCTGAAAATCCTCCTGGAGCCTCTCCTGCCAGCGGCAGCAAGCACCCCTTTCGCTGTGGCTACCTGCAGCCACTCAGGCTCATGGGGCTGGCAGGAGCCTAAACGGCTTTGGGATTTCTGATCCTCCATCGGCTGTAGCTGGAACTGGCTGGTGAGTTCAAGATCTGTTGGAAAGCACAGGAACACCCAGAGAAAGAGAGGGGAAGAGAGAGAGCACATGTATGTAAGCCTCATTGCTTTTGGAAACTGAGAGCCTGAAGTGGTGCTGAGAGAGGAGCCGAGCGAGCTCAGGAGCTTCACAGCAGCAGCGTAAGGGAGAACAGTCCAGATCTGCTGGGTACAAGTGGAAAAGGACTAAGGCACTGAGAAAACACACATCTAAATTATGCCCTTTTTTTTTTGATTTTGGTCTTTCTTTTCTCTTCTTCAGTCTTGTCTGACGAACCCCACAGTCTGACAGAGTTGCCCAGGATGGGCTCGCCATAGGAGCAAAGGGACTCTTCCCACACTGCTATTCAGTGAGGTGACAGAATCTATTGCTGGGAGTTCTTCTGCCTCTCCCTTTTATTGTTTCAGCTGGAATTAGCTGTTTGCACATTCCTCTCCGACTCTGGCAGTGTGCCCTCTCCTCCATAACAGACCAAACCAAAATCCCAGATCCAACGTGCTTCAACTGTTTGGGAAGTCCTTGTTCAGAATGGGGATGTGTCTTACGTGTTGCAGCATCTTCTCACCATGGCTTACATTCCTATGGAGATCTTTAATTCATGATGCCCTAAAAATGACTGTAGAAACTCAGAGTTAGTGTTCAGTGAAGGAGAAGCAGAGATACAGTGAGATTCCACTGCACATCTCCCCTCCCTCAGACACAGATTGAGCTTTAATACCTTTTTTAAATTTTTCATATATATTCTTTTGTAAGTTATTTCCTTAACTGTGTTGAGCACAGCAACAGCAGGAGGAATATTTCGTCCTTGGGCAGAAGTCCAAAATGAGTTAACCCAGGTTTTATAAAGATGAAAACATATAAGAAAAAAAAAAAAAAGAACCTATGCGGTCCCAACTCCCGACATTGACAAATTAATCCCTGGACAAACTGGGGCAGCTTTCCTTTGTTTTTCAGTGCCATCTCAAGGGATGTCTTCCTTGCCTTCTGTGCTTTCAACAGAACATAGTCTGTTTGTTTGATCAGAGCTGGCACAGTGCAGTTTGCTCCAGGTTTGTGCCCGAAGCATTCCCTTTCCCTGTTTATGCGGCCACAATCTTTGTCTAATCCTCCAGAAGATCTATTGTAATAAGAATGGTAGCAGTGACAGAAGCTATTAATGTCCTGGCTTCTCCATGTGGCAGTGATCCGCTCTGCAGATCAAAAAGAGCAGATATATGCTATCTGCAATAAAAGGAAAGGCAATTATAGGTTTTGCTAAGCAAATTTTGTTTGTGAAAACAAACGGGCCACAGAAGCAGAGTCCGCAAGGTGCCAAAGAGTAAGTGTGTTGTCAGGGCAAAGCTCTGAAAGCAAACTCAGCCCTGATTTGAAACAGCCAGCTCCAAAACTGGAAAGAAATTTGAGGTTTGTAGAGGTGCCTTTTGTAGCTTTTGGAACAACAGAGGAAAGGATTTGTATGACAGAAGTAGGCATGGCGTAAAAGGCCGAAATAATCAGATAATGACTTTGCCAAATGCAGGTGGGAAAAGACATGGCACGTTCAAGACACATCAAGGGAAGCCACACGTGTTTGAAACAGGACACTAAAAAGGAGCTTTTTGTACAGTAATTCCTGGCAGAGGGGGAAAAAGGAATAGGGGTAAACAAACCTTATGCAGAGGAACAACCGAACTGAAATCCTTCCACTGTGAGGAACTCTTCCTGCAGCCTTGACACAAAAGTTGGTCTGTGGGTCTATGAGGTATACGAAGGGCTTATGTGTCAACAAGACAGTGTTAGGACTTGAAGTTTCTGGAATCACTGTAGCAGGTTGTGAAGGGCACAGATTGAAAAACCAAACGCACCAAACGAAATAGCAGAGCTGTGTGATGATGACTGCACCCCCTCGCGACTAAGCTCAAGACATAAGCAAATGAAGCGAAACTTGAAAACAAGAAAGGCAAACATCCAGCCAGCTGTTTTTCTTTTGCCATCAAATTGCGAATGTCTCTTGGTATCCTTTACGACATGGTTTTAGGGGAAGAGCAGACAAACGTGAGAAACACCTACATTTGTACTTTATGATCACCTTCCATTTACCATAAACTGTGATCGGTAAGTATTTAACACATGGGGCATGACTTGTTTTATTGTTGTGTCTACAAATTTGTCCAGGGCAACCTGAATTGGTAGTGTTATACATTATACTTGCTTTTCACCGATGTAAATTATTACCTATAATCTCCTAGCAGAAGCTAAGAGAGAACTTTCTGTCCATGGTTTCCATGCCCAAAGAAGATCTTCAGCTCTCACACTGTATTCTAATGTTCAGAAAGATTATCTGGTACAGTGTGTCCAGTACAGGCTGGCTGATCATCATGCCAAATTTTGATTCTTTCTCTATTGCTGCATGGACGCATGACAGTAGATGTAGTTTGTCCACACATGCTATTTTAACCCGCTTTAACACTTGAGCAACATGTCCCTTAAAGTGTTTTGTATATAACTTCTGCACTGATTCTTTTACTGCATGCAAAAGTCTAAGCCACTGGGCAAAAAAAGCATTTTCCAGATACTTTGTTCCGCTTTCATCCCTGCCTCCTTCATGTGAGAGTTTCTATGCATTCTCTAACAAAATAATTGTGCCTGGCAACTTAGGTGACTCAGATTTTTTCTTGTTATGTAAAGGGCTGTTTTTTCATTGGATTGTTTTCATGCTGTAAATTCAATGGGTTCTTCTCAAGGTGAGGACCCTCCGAATTTCCTCGATGGCATCACGGTCTCATTTCAACAGTTCTTTTCAGTGGCCTCCCTCGGCTTTCCACACTAAGCAAAACTTTGTTGAATTTAGCAACTTCCAACAAATTAAACACTTTTGTAACACAGAGAGCTCTAATAGGCATTTTAGACGGATGAAGCTCCCTGGCTGCAGAGTTGCTTAGACTTTTCTTTTTTTTTTTTTCCTCTGATACAGTGTGCAGCAGAGAAGAAACGGAGAAACCTGCGAGTCCTTCCCCATGCGGCGCAGCCCCCGCTGCAGAAGCACAGCGGGCTCCCTTCGGCCCCGGCTTCTTCTTTTAACAAGCAGCCGCGAACCCCCCTGAATTAATCTGCATATTCACATGATCGCAAATGACCCGCAGCCGGTGCTCTGCCTCTCAAGTACCCTTCTCCCGCACGGAGCAGCAGGTAGGGGAGCGCGGGGCTGGCCCGCCGCACGGGTGGGAGCCGCGACACCCCCCCGCCCCGCGCCCCGAGCCCACCCCGCCGAGCGCCGCTCCCCCGCGCCGCCGCGGCTCCGCGCCCGCCGGGCAGGCATGAGCGACGGAGCGGCCGCTCCGCGCCGCGGGTGAGTGCGCGGCCCTCCGCGGGGCGCGGAGGGAGGGAGGGAGGAAGGGAGGGGGCGGCTCGCCCAAACCCAAGATGACTTTAGGGGAAAGCTTCGGGGAGGGGGGGGTGCGCGGCTGCGGGAGGGGCGCCCCTTCTCCGCGCCCGCGGGGAACCCACCCCACCACCACCAGCGCTCCCGGTTGTCCGGTCCCGGGAGGGGCGCGCAGCCGGGCTGCCTTGGCCGCGCCGGTGGGGGGCTCCGGGGTGCTGCCTTTTCCCGGTGTTTTGCACCGAGGGATGGCTCGCAGGGCACCGGGCTCCCCCTCCCCGTAGGCGCTACCCAGAGCCTTCCGGTCATCTTCGGGTTTTAACACTAGAGGTGCGAAGGAGGGTTGCAAACCCCTCTCCTTTTCCGCACCCTAAAACTCTGTTTTATTCACCACTTGTGGTCCTGCGACGGAGAGGCGTGTGTGCAGAAAGCCCAGCTCCCGCACAGCCAAAAAGCTGCGGTACTGGGCTCCTGAGCCTCCCTTTCCCACCTCCTGTAGATACCCATGTCAGTCGCTCGTTCAACATTGTATTGGAAAATGAGGCGAAATGGTTATAAGCGGGCCTTGCGCGAGTGCGTTTGTTTTGCAGCAGCAGCCTGTCCCCCGCCTCCCCCCGAGCTGGCAAGCGGGTGCCTGATGTCCATTTGCCAGCACAGGTCGGGGAGTAGCTGAGCCCGCTGCGGAGATGCCCCTGTAAATAGCTGCCGCACGCACAAAACTTGTGTGCGACAGTGGTGTCATATGGAGCGGCTGGCTGCAAGCCCACGTCCAGGCTGTTCGCTCTCCTCTTGAAATGCTATTAGTTAGAAAAGGGAGAATTTTAAAAATACTGTTTGAGTTTTGTGCTGAAGCCTTTGTTATTATTTATATTGTTACGGCTTTGAAGCCGTAATCGTGCCTGCAGCCCTGATGGCAACATGACCTGTGAACACCCACCTTGCATCCTGTCAGACACAGTCCGCTGTGTCATCTTGTGGTCCAGATCAGAGAGTTTCAAGTGTGGCCACACGTGAAATTGATGTGTGACCATAACATGAAAGTGTCTTTCTGTTTTTCTGTTCTATTTTCTATTCGTCTAAGGCAACCGTGAACAACAGCTCCTCAAAAAAAATGTTTTGCAACTTTGATGGCAAATCTGAGCTGCTGGAAAGTCCCATTTTGGTTTCAGACCTGGCACAGCCGTCTGTCTCATCTCAAGCCTTTAAAGTAACTGTATACTGGAAAAAATAGTGGATGATGGAGAACGTCTTGATTTCCAAGTTGCTGATAGCCTTTGGATTTAAGTGAAAACCTGGACTCAGTGTTCAGACACAGTATTAAGCTTTTATTAACATTTGTAGGCTTTTTTGCTGCGGGGAAGAAAGGTGTGGAGTTTGAAAGAAAAATTTGGCCATGACAGCAGGGCATTTTACTGGGCGTTGAAATCATAGAAAAACAGACTGCTTCAGAAAAACATGTGTGCATTAAAAATAGATGTTTAGATCATTAACTGTCAAAGTATGGCTGACAGTGTAGTTCTACCATTTTGATTTTTTTCCATGTAGAATGCTGTTTTAGAAAAATAGAAACTTTCTTTAAGTTGGTGAGCAAGCTTTTGTGTTTGAGTTATGCTGCTTTTGGCTTGCATGCAGCATTTTTGCATTTTCAGGGCTGTAAATAATATTGATTGAATTATTTGCACATGGTCTCAGTTGGAGTAGCAGTATGAGATCTGCCCTTCCTAAGTGGTAGCCTCCTTCTAGACAGGCCCATCAGCAGTTCGGTAGAAGGTGCGATATTCCGGATCTTCCCTGCCTCTCTCTCATCTACATGTGCACCCACAGTCACTCTTAATATGTTCTTCCAAGATGTTCCACAACTAGAAGGAAGCTAACTGCACCATTTTAATGCCAAAGAAAGACACCCTTTTCTGTCCACTTCTACAGGATAAAGGAATGTAATTAATTTACAGATCTCATTATTCTCTGCATACAGAAAGAGATGGGCAGGCACAGTTGGACAAAGAAGTTGGGAGTCACCATAGCTCTCACTCTCCCATGCTCCAAAAACCTACATTCCCCCCATAGTACCCTTGGTGGCTGGAAGTTTTGCAGAAGTCTGGAATATAGTACCAGGGCTTGCATTTTGTTTAGCAAGCCAAAGCTTGGGGAAATCCAGGTTGCATCCCAACAGGGCTGGGGGTGAAAGGGTGGATGAGTGCCACTTCCTTTGTCTCTGCATCCAGGTTTCTTTACCATGGGCTTCAGGATATGCTTCACCCCTATATGAAATCTTCACCTGGGACATGCCCTGGGAAAATGAGCTTTTCTCAGTATGAAGGTAGCACCTGTGTCTTACTCAGGCCACTAAAATAAATTATTAGGGAGGAAGTAGTAAGGGTGTCAGAGGTAGGACTTTAGGTTTCAGTGAGAGTGTGGACATAGGGTTCAAAGGTAAGGATGACCAAATACCTGTGAGCTTCAGCGTTGGGGAAGGCAATGATTTTGGAGCCATTTTGAATAAAAGGTCTAGTCTAGATAGTTGGTCATTAACTGACTGTTAATATGAGATCTTGCAAAAACATCTTTCCATTTGTCTCGAGTTTGACCCAAAATCAGAAGATTTTGGGGATGACTTTATTCTCTTTTGAGGTTCTGTCTTCAGTTCTTCTCTAGCACAAGTCCACTCAAGTGTCTCAGATTATTTCACTAGCACTTTACAACAGCCATTTGCAGGAGATAATGTAATTCTTGTTCTCATCTGAGAGTCTAGAGAACTGAGATAGAGTTCAAATGACCTATCCAAAATACACAGTAAATTAACATAAGAAATTAGACAGGGAAAGAAATTATTTGCTCCAGTCACAGGATTAAATTGCCTTTCCATAGCTCACTGCAACTGTTAAGAAATTCATGGGCCATTCCTCTTGCAATAACTTGAAAAGGGCAAACATGCCTTTTATGCTTCTTTCTGATGTAAGTGGTATTAAATATGCATTGTATCTCAGTTACCTTAGATAACTGAGCATAAATTCATCCATCTTCCACTTGAAATTCTGTTCCCAAATGTAGCAGCTGAATATTCTTTCTTTTGTTTTCTACTTTTTGGAAGGGATGGAGGTTTTTTGCTTTTGTTTTTAGAGAAGAATCTTGTTAGCATTCCTTAGAAACTCATTAAAATGCTTCCCTTTTGGCTTATTCTCCTAATTTATTAATACCACAAATAACTTTTCTTTGGTGACCCACTTTCATAGGTATCTGAACATCTAGCAAAATTGTAACTCATCAGGAAGGCAGTGTAGACTAATAAATAGCATCTCCAGACAGAGAGGAAAATCAAGACACTTCTTTCTGTGCCGCACAGAGTTCTACACACCACACATGCAGAAAATACTGCTCTATTCCACAGATTACTCGGCACCCTTAGCTCAAAAGAAAGCACTTTATTGATTGTGCTGTTGATTTAAAGGTCAGAATTTAGGATTGCGTCTATTCTCCTTGCTGAATTCAATTTTTAACCCTACATCCATAGTGAAGAAACTGCTCTTTGCATAAATATGAATTGAAACGCTGGTCTGTGTGAGTGTTCCAACAAATAGACTTTCTGTTATAGCTCCCAGGGCAACCTCCCAAAACTACACTGTTACCAAAACCATTAGGGTTTGACTAAAGTACTGCTTTTTATTGAATTACCATACTGGCTTTGTGAAAAGCACAGATTTGTTTAGAAAAATAGGATACCCACTGATTTAACGAGTCAGTGGTCAACAGGCCACTGGAAGTGGTAGGACTGTACAGACTTGAAGTCAGGCAGAGGTCAGCTAGTATAGAAGAATACACTTATTTTCATCCTCACTTATTTCAAAAGGTACAGATGTTGCTTTTTGTGAACTGAAGCTATACAGACAGACTTACCGCAAGGGGTGAATAATTACCCTATGTCCTGCAGACACTCAAACACCGGTTATGTTTTAAGGGCAATCTGCTCCGAGAGGGCAGTCTGTGGTTGTCCCAGCCCAAGGATACTCAGCATTGCCGCCTTCTCTCCAAAGTCTGCTGGATAGCAACTCCCTAACAAGAGAGCATAAGGCTCTTTTGGTGACTTCTGATGAAGCTTTTGTTTTCCTTTTCAGTAAGTGTGGACGTCTGTGTAAGTGTGAGAGCATCATGGTGGCGTTTAAAGGAGTCTGGACTCAGCCCTTCTGGAAAGCTGTTTCGGCAGAATTTTTGGCCATGCTCATTTTTGTCCTCCTCAGCCTCGGCTCCACGATCAACTGGGGTGGAGCAGAGAAGCCCCTGCCTGTAGACATGGTCCTTATCTCCCTCTGCTTTGGACTCAGCATTGCAACCATGGTGCAGTGCTTTGGACACATCAGTGGAGGCCACATTAACCCTGCTGTGACCGTGGCAATGGTCTGCACGAGGAAGATCAGCCTCGCCAAGTCCGTCTTCTACATTCTTGCCCAGTGCCTGGGAGCCATCGTGGGCGCAGGCATCCTTTACCTTGTCACACCGCCAAGCGTGGTAGGAGGCCTGGGAGTCACTGCGGTAATCGCTTCTCCTCCAGCTCTTGAACTAGACTAGCTTAGAGCCTAAGAAAATATAATCAGTGTCAGGCAGAATAAAGAGAGCTCAAGTAGAGGTTTTAAGAGCTTGCTGGTTTATTTACAACATCTAGACGGGGCTTAAAGCTCTCTTTAGGATGGGTTTATGCAGCGTAATATCTATAGCTGTTCTTTTAATAGAAGTTCTCTTTCCTAGAACTTCCCCAAATCTGATGACAGCAGGTAATGTTAATTTACATACGCGATTTAAATAATGTATGTGTGAAATGCCGTTTTTATATGGGCTGGGGAGGGGGAAATTAATTCTATGCCATTATGATGGGGGTTGAAAAAACATCAATTTAAAATGACATACTTTTGAAATAGATTGTGGCTTAGATTTCAGCTTTGTTCTAAACTAATAAGGAATGCCATCAGTTAGCCCTGTTGCAGGACTTATTAAAAATGCACTTGAGCCACACACTGCTTAATTTTTAATTGAAATTTAAATTAATTAAGTCAGGGCTAATTAATGAATTTATAATTGAATAGTAAATTACAGTGCTCCCACAAAAAAAAATGGTGAAGGGGAAGTGCAGCATTTGCAAATCCCTGTGTAAAAATAAACTATTCTTCTGCAGTCTAACTTTGAAGTTCTTGTTGGGTGTTACTGTTAAGCCTTCTGTTCTCAGTCCAGCAGTAATTTTCCATGGCTCTCAATAAAATAAAAAAATTAAAAATGTAATTAAAAAAAGAAAGAGAGAAAAGTGTGTTTGGGGGGAAGTCTGTACTTCTGAAAGTTCATTGTTGTCTTTCACTGTATACCATTTAGAAATACCTTTCATTGAAATACAATTAATGTATGCAGTGGCTTTCTGATTTACAAAATCACCTTTGCTTCATCTCTGGTGTTTCTTTCCCTTCTTCCAGGTACATGGGGATCTTTCCGCTGGCCATGGACTCCTGGTGGAGTTGATAATTACATTCCAGCTGGTTTTTACTATTTTTGCCAGCTGTGATTCAAAACGAAGTGATGTCACTGGTTCAGTAGCTTTAGCAATTGGATTTTCTGTCGCAATTGGACATTTATTTGCTGTAAGTTAATGGCTTCTCTTTAAAAAATAGACACCTTCTCCCTTTATGACTACTTCAGAAGTAAATGGAAACTTCTGTGGCTTTTATGGCTGCTGTAGCTATATAGCTGCTATATTCTTTATGGATCCATGCCAAAACCCTTTGGAGTAGCAGGAGGGTCCCCTTGAGTAGGGTGTTGCATCAGAGCTTTTCTGCCTGTTTATGTGATGACTTTGTTAATTTTGTGATAAGACTCAGGAGAGCGACAATAGTTGCTGTCAAGATTAGAAGCCGTGGAAAACCAGGGTGTCCCCATAGTACAAGGACTAGCAGAAACTGAATAACTACTTTCAAGACTTTAATAACAGGTAACATTTTGTCTCTGCTTTAGATCAATTACACTGGTGCCAGTATGAACCCTGCTCGATCATTTGGACCTGCTGTCATCATGGGGAGATGGGAAAACCAATGGGTAACTCTGCTTTCACGCTTCCTTCACCATAGCGACGAACAGCTATCAGGATTTTTCATACATCATTTGGTTTTAGTTATCTATCCCAGTACGTCCCATAGAGACCATCACTGAGGGAGGCAGGCGCTGACCTGCCACAGGCTTTAGTAGATCTATGCTCTTTGCCCAGGACTGCGGTGCGGTATGTGGCTCACTGGAATAGTATCTTGCTATTCAGGGGCCATTTTGTGGAGGTGGTAGCTGGGGTAGAAAGGAAACCATACAAAGAGTTCAAAACAAAAAGAGCAATCCAGCGAGACTGAAAGAATTGAGCTGCTAGAAAGAAAAAATCCTCCGAGGCAGATTGCAAGCCCCGCGGTCACGCTGGTGAGAAGTTATGGAAGTAATTCTGTCGGCTTCACGTTTCACCTGGTTCCGCGGCAAATTGGGGCAGACGTATAAAATGAGAGCAGGGACCCTCTGTGATCTGGTTCCCGGGGGAGAACCTGCCTTGGCAAATGCCCGCAGTGAGAGATGAAGGGGTTGCAGTCTGGTCTTTGCAGACCAGACCAGATGTTACCCACTTCAATTTGAAAGCGTCGGCTTGACTAGGAGTATGTGCTCAGGAAACAATTTGATAAACAGATTGTGAATGATACAGTCATTTTCTGTGGCATCCCACTTTTAAACTTATTAAAAAACAATTCACATTTTATAAGGGAGAGATGGATTGCAGCTCAGCCTCGCCTAATTAAAGACAGGGAGAGCACTTCTAGGAACGCTTTCAGTGCTAACTGTAAGAGCTGCATATTACAGTGCATATAAGGATTTTCTTGAATTTTTTTTTTTTAAGTATGAAGCCCACATTGCTCCCACTGCAGCTAATAACAGAAATAGCATTGTCTTCAGGCCCTAAGGCTCCAATTCTGCAAACACGATACCATGTGTAACTTTGTTCCCAAGAGTTATCCTATTGAGGCAGATTTACCCAGTTATCAGTGAATGGCTTGTTCATACGGAAAACTGCTGTAGTTTTTCACAAGATGAATTATCCATACTCTGAGGGAGCCTGTAATTTATAACTAAAGCTGTAAACAATAAACAAATGTACCATGGAGAAACTTGTAGGAAAAGCTTAGCTACTGTCCTGGTCACTTGGAAAGATGGCCTTTTCTCCTCCTCCAGTGCAGTGACATTGGCATGCCATTAACAGGAGACCCTGGGCTTCTGCACCTACTAATGTTACAGAACTGCCGTCTGTCATGCTGAAATAGATAGGTGCCCTACAAAGTTGTGTCTGTCAGTTGTATTTGCTTATTCGAATTAGATAATCAGGTAGCTGACTGCCTGTTGGATTCTGCGGCATCAGAAGCCAAATTTGGATTATTTTGGAAACATGAATCTGAAATTCTGAAGTAGAATTGTTTGTGTATACACTAGGAAAGGTTTTGTTTCCTTAAAATTTCATTCTCACCTTGGGTGAAAATGCAAAAAGAAAATCAGTTTTCTGAACTGATGTTTATTTTGTGTGTCATCTTGCAAACAGTCCCTATATGTTACCTACAGCCTGAAATAAGCAATGGAAATTTAGAGAAGGCCTCTTGGAAAAACAAAAAGGTGACCTAGGACTAATGCCATTAACTGCCTAAGAGAATGCCTTTTGACCAATTTCATGTGTGATTTTAGAGCAGGCACTTAATTGCTGAGCTCCAGGTCACCATCTGTGAAACCTGTGGTAGTTAACACTTCTCTGCCACGTAAACTGGTATGATGGCAAATTTCATCCCAGTTCATGAAAGCCAGGGAACTATGTGACCATGCATCTCTGGAAGATGGAATTAGTTTGAACAATTGGGCCAGGGTATTTTGCAGAAGGTTTTCTGGCTGAAGTCTATAGTAACATGCTTTTCTGCGATACCCTGGCTTCTCTATTTGCTCTAGAGCTTAATGCCTGTCTCTCTTCTACCTGCCTCTTTTTGCAGGTGTATTGGGTGGGACCAATAATAGGAGCAGTCCTTGCTGGTGCTCTTTATGAGTACGTCTATTGCCCAGACGTTGAACTCAAGCGCCGTTTTAAAGATGTCTTCAGTAAGGCTACCCAACCGTCCAAAGGGAAGTACGTCGAGGTGGACGATAACAGGAGCCATGTAGAGACCGATGACCTGATCCTGAAGCCTGGCATAGTTCATGTGATTGATATCGACCGGGGTGACGATAAGAAGGGAAGAGATCCATCCAGTGAGGTGTTGTCTTCTGTATGACTAGCAAGAAGCACTGAAAGCAGAGAGCAGCCTCCTAGCACGTCCACAGATATCCTTCCACCTATTAAAGAAACAGATCTCCTCTAGACTGAGCATCTGCCATTTCTTAAAAGGTATGGTGTGGGCAGCTGCATGGTAGTGGGGTCACCAAACCATACGGCTGCTCACTTGGAAGATTGGGACTTTGCTATAATTAGGATTCCCCGTCTATCATTCCAAATTAAGAATTGTTCCTAGTATTTTCCTTTCCTTCTTTCTGGAGCAACCCGAAAATCAAAAAAAGAGATGAAAGCATTTTCCTTTAATAAATCAGTTGATAATGAGATAAAGATAGAGGTGTTTAACATTCAGATTGACAGTTAAGACATATCAGGAAATGCCTGTAGACATAAAGACCTACTTATCAGATTGTTCTTCTGACACTTAATTGGCTGTTGTCAGCTCCGATTAGAACATCTTATCCATTAAGGGTTCTCTGCGAGATTCAGGGACAGCACCAACAGTATTTAAGAGTTTTACCCACAGTCAAGCAAAGGAGTATTTTTTCCATTCATGTACATCACTATTGTCTCACAAACTACCTCTGAAAAAATGATACTTTAATAGGTTTAAAAAAAAAATAATTCTATCAACCCATCAAATTTCACTCATGTGATTTGCAATATAAATATATTACCTTCATCCCTTCCCGGGAGTAAATACGCTGAAATTGAATGTTAAAGTCTACTGTAATAAGGCTGCAAAGCGTTTGACTACTTCATGCTCCCTCTTGTCATTGTCCGTCTGGTGAAACATTCTCCTGGGGTTTGACTATTGACCATTTAGTGTAAGCAGACTCTCAAGGTCATGCAGAGAATATAAAGGCTTTCCTGTTACTTAATAACTCAAATAAAAGATATCAGAAGAAAAGAAGGCATATCTGTTTTCAGTGCACTTGTTCAAATACACATTTCTGTGCTAATTTATGTAAACTAAGGGTTTAAATTACTTACCTACTTTCTTACAGGATGGTTGGAGATATGGGGTTTTTAATTTATTAGTAATGTAGAGGGTTTTTAACTTTTAACTGTATTGAAACACTGATCGGGAAATATTTTTTTATAACAGATGATAAAAATATGACTGCTTCTGGCTTTTTGTTGTAACTGATGCCTAACTATTTGAACAGGATTCGTGCTTGTTCCACTGTTCATATGGTCTTAATTACACCTCTGGCAAAGGTTTCTTTATCTGTTGTTAGGAAAAGACACAAGCACTTGCAGGGCTTTTTAGGGGGAAAGGGACATGAAATATGTTCAGTAATCAGTCTTTCCCTTATACAAGTATTTTGACAGACCTAATCACCCCAGCAGAACATTTCTGTAAAGCTGTTACTGACTTACTGCTTTTGTTTCTGATCAGTGGCTTTGAGTTTTACAATATGCAGCTGCAGAGCAGTCAGGAGCATGGTATGATTACTGTAATTGTATAGTTTTTATTTTGAAATTGAAAAGCTACTCCTGCCTATTTAGCAATAAGAGGGAAAAAAAGCATTAGTCCTGGCTGTGGGCTGTAATAGCCTTGTCTGCTCTTTGACATACTCTACGTGCAATCTTTATTACAGGGAATTAGATGTTTCTAATGAGATAATAAACCACCGCTACACTCAAATCTGTGCACTATGATTCAAAGGCAATTTTGCTATCCCAACTCACAGTGCTGTATAGTCCCAGCATGTCCTGCTGTACTCATTTTCCGAGTTTCACACTTTTCTTGTCTTAAACCCTGTCAGAGTGTGGTACAAGCACCCTGCATTGAGCATGAGATTCATGACTCCTCCATGGCTTTGCAGTTGGACCACGATCTCTCCCCTGTACCTCCCAGGCACCGCACATGGCACATGCGGGTGCAGGACAGGGCTTCCTTGGGTGACCCAAGGACAGCCCTGTTCCTGACTCCTGAGCCCTCCTGCCAGACACTCTCCCCATCACGTACCTGTTGCTGCATCACAGCAGCGGCTGCCTGTCGAGTCTAGCAAAACAGCTGATATTTGTCCTTAGCTGTGCCCCCACACAGTGGCAGCATCATGGTTCTAGGGTATGAGCATGGTTAGGGACCTACAAGGGACAACGTCAAATCGCAGATAAGAGCTCCTTCCTACAGCAAGGACTAAGTCTCCTGGGGAAGGCCAACACAGGTGTGGTGTTTAGACCCCTGCATACCTCTGCTCAGATGGGTAAATACCACGCTAAATAGATTCAATGAGAAAGATCAAAACTTGTGAGGGTTTTTTTTGTCTCAGCATTCATTCTGGCTTTTTTTCTTTCTTTTTTTTTTCCCCCCCCTTCAAATGCTGTATTTGTTAAAGGGACATTTTGATTAAACATTTTGCATGGCTTAAGTAAAGTAAAGAGTAATATACATAGCAGTGGTGGATTTTTTTTTTAAGCAAAGGTTTGCATTTTTGTATTTAAAGACACTCCTTAGAAGCTCTTGATTTGTGAATTTTGCATGGTACTGTGTTACTTAAATAAGAAGCTGTGATTTGTTTTATGCTTAAGGGTCCTTTAAACAAATGGCTTGATGCGTATTTCCCTCATCCAGCCTGATTCTGCTGCCGAGGTGAGCATAACACAAGCATAGCACCAGCCACCTCAGTTAGGAGGATTTTTTTCCTTGAAACACAGTATTAGTGAAGTGTGGCAAACACTCAGAACCAGTCCCAGGAGAACTCCTCACTCAAAGAGTATCTGAGATAAGATCCTGACACTTCTGAAAAGATTAGGAAAAAGAAGGGAAGCTAAAGTAGAGACCACTAGACAGTAAAGGATGTTGCCCTGCCATTGAACGTTAGTAGGAAAGCAAGATATGGTAGGTCTGCCCCTGCTCCCACAGAATGAGACTCTTGGAGGACTTTGTCACTGACTACAGCGGAAATGATCCTGAGCTTTTTTGGGGCCTGATGGCTTCTCTCATGTGCTTCACTGTGTCTTTTCCAAAATCAGAGTCTTTCAGCGAGATACTTAATTCTGGAAGGAGATGTGTTCAACTTGAGGTTTATGACCCACCCTAAAACAAATGCTTAGGAGTGGCCATCATCACAGATGGTTCTCCCCCACCACAAGAGATCACCATTCATGTAAGGGAACGTCACTCTTCAGTGTCCTTTAGGAGCTGATTTAGCTTGGACCTGCAGAGATATGTGCTTCTCTTAGCTGTTTTGCAGTGGTGTCATCACTGAACAATAGTCACAGTTGGTTAAATAACAGACAAGCGTGACCTTTTTATGGATTGGAAATACTTTTGCTTTAACATGATTTTAAAATATGTACCTTAATGCTATTTGAGTGAGATTTATGTTCTAAAGACCTTCAGCTCTAAATTGCACCTCATAACATAACTTGGTGTCCTCTTAAAGTATTTCTTGGTTGGGGTGGGAAATGGTAAATGTCTTTTGTTTATGATGGTGGATGGATATCACAGGAAGTCTGCCAGGCACATCATCATTCTAGGGTCCTAAAAAAACCCCTCTTACTCCTTCATGATGGCACGATTGTTTCCAGTGCTATACTTGCACTTTAACAAACACATTCAAAAGATTTAGTCACTGGATTTCGGAAAAGAAAGGATGGAAGCTAAGGGTGATTACATTGAGGCACACAAATACCTTTTGGATTGCGTGAACTCTGAGGAGTTTATCAACCGAATTCTGACTATTCTCAGGAAAAAAAAGAAACCCTGAAGCATTTGAGTTGTCATCATAACACTTCCTCTGTTGAAGTATTTGGGATCTTTATCTTCCATTTCATTCAGTGGAAGCAGGAGCGAGACTCATCTCATGCAGTGTTTAGGCTTGTCATGTGTATTTGCATATGAGCTTTTCAAAATGTATTTTATTTCTGATTATTAGTAATTGCCACAGTATCTGCTTAGAAAGCCAGATGGCCTTCAGATCTCCACCTTTCTAGGGCTTGGTGGCAGAGCAGTGGCTGCCGTGCCTTACAACAGTTTATCTGCAGTCTGTGTAACACATTCAGGATATTATACACCATCCAATATTTTTAGTCTAAATAAATATGCGAGAGTTTACATTGTGAACCTTTCTTTCCAAGGTGAGAGATGAAAACACCATGCACAATTTTTTGTATCTCAAATCAACCTGTGTGTTTCTGAGTTTCTCAAGGATTTACTAAATAGACAAGATGCAAATACGGACTGAACTATTTGTTATCCACTTACATGATCTAAATCGTACTGTTGCAGTCTGTAATTTGGGACAAATGGGGTAAAGCAAACTATGTACATGGATTTTTCCACAAGACTGCTTATTGTTGAAATGCTTAGTCACTATGATATCAGAACTAATGTTGTAGGACTTAAAGTTTCCATATGTAACATTTGCAATAATCTACTGAAAAATACACTATAAAATAACACATGATTATCTGGTTCCCACTTGTATTCTACTGTATCTCACACTACTATTGCAAATAAATTATCTGTTAAAAAAAAAAAAAGGCATCATGTGGTCACTGGAAACATTTAGTGATCCTAAAGCTCAGAACAGAAATAAAAGGAAAAATCCCAATCCAGCCAATAGAACATGTCTAAGAGGAGTCTGGAAGTGTGTGCAACTGAGAATGAATGATTTATTGTGTAAAAATATTCATCAGTGAAGAGAGATGATTGTGAAAGAGATTTAATATCTTTATGGAAATGAGCTAAACCAGTTAGAGCAAAAATTATGCTGGTATATGTACATCAGTGATTTTGCCAGATGGTTTTCAAATGCATAGCACGAGTGGAGAGCTAAGGTTTAGAAAAGTGATCAAAATGTCACTGGCACTTCAGAGTCCTTTCACTAAAGCATGGCTTGTGAGACCGAGCTCCCATGAGGAACTTCAGCAATGGAAATCAGGTCCTGTAGCAATTACATTTCTGGTTGTCTGGCTCCTTGCTTGGAATGCAAAGTTTAGCTCCTAAGACACGTATGACATTCATGGAGGTAAATTAGGATCCTGAAAATGATTAATGTGAAAACCCATCCCCTGGGATGGCATCTAATCAGCAGGAAGGTGTGAGAGCAGGCTCGTACCTGGAACTCACCCCTCGCAGTGATTCAGCCTGCCTTCGGCTTCTTCATATCCAAGCTCCAGAGGCACCTCGCAAGAGACTTGGGGGGGGATCTGTGTGCATGACATATAGTTTACTACACATGTCATCTGTATGTTACTGAAACAGGCTCCCAAGGGAACTTAGAACTAGTAAAATTATTTTGGGGTCACAGTCACGTAAGGCAGGAGCCACTTGGACGTTTTGAGACACTCACAAAACAGGAATCTAGGTGTCTGGAGAGTTAGAATGGCAAACAAGTAGTGATGTAGCTGTCTGCAGGGTTAAGATGAAGAAAGGTCCTGGGAAGAACAGGAGAGCAACAGTGCAGGCAAGGGAGATCTTTATAGTGTACCTCTTACCCAGTGGTTGCTGGCACTGTTGTCACTTCCAGGATTAAAACATGGTCCCTGTTGTATGAGGACATGCATGTAGGCTTGTGGATCGCATCTGAGCCATCAAATGGGAGAGGCTGAGCCATGCTGGGTGAGTGATGTCCTTACTCTGAGCTTCAGTGGCGACACTGGATTCATCAGCGACAACTACAAACAGCAACTGCGGCCCAGTCGTCTGCTTAAAAGGAGAACTTAAGAGTGTAGATATTCCCAGTATCGGCTTCCTTTGAAACCTTCATTTGGCTTTAGACTCCTTTATCTGTTGCAGATTGTGGTGTACTGCAAATGTTATAAGCTGCTTTATTTATATCAGACTGATAACTGTTATCTTGGCCATTAATTTCTTTTGACCTTTCTTGCCTCATTAGAAAAGCAATCCTTACAAGTATGAAGACTGTGGCATAATCCAGCTAAAAAAGCTATCACAAGGTTCTTTTGAAAGGTGAAAGGAGCTTATATTATTTGTCTCTCACCTTGCCATGTGTGATGGGGAGAGGCAGAGGCTTTTGGTGGGCGTGTCTGACAAAGAGTTCCCAACTGCTCTTGTCCATGCACGCACAGCATGATGTTCCATCCCTACTTCCCTTTTGATATGAATCTTCATAAAAAGCTCTGGAAATCACACTATGTCTAAAAGTTCCCATTAGTAGACTCCATGTGTGCACACACGTGTGTGGAAGATGCCCAGAGATGCACAACTTTGCACTGCCATTGGATTTACTTCTTCCCAGCAGTGGGCAAGATCAGTGGGTAAAACCCTGGGTGATCAGCTGCCATTTGAGATTCCTGCATGCCCCTCTGTGATCCTAATTTATTTCCACTTATTTGTGAGCCATATGTCTTTCAGCTTTAAGAGGGGTCACAGCTATCTCCTACTGCCATGGAGCCAATTGGGTTGTGCTGCTCTTCCTCCCAAGGTTCATTTGCCATAAGGCTTTTTTTTTCCACACTTGAACCCTTTAAAAACCTTACACATTTTGAAGCCTTCTAGCACAAGAAATATTTTACCATTATCCCACGCTGTCTTAGGGTTAGCCCCATCTATTCTGTGGGGATTGTTGCTTTACTTTGGAACAGCAAATCTCAGGTCAGTGGAGATTCATCCATTTTTCCTCTTAAAATTCCTTTGATAATTCCAGTGATATCTCCACTATTCTCTTCCAGTGCCTAATTACTTCCATTTGCATGGTATCTCAGTGCCTAGCTGCCTAGTGGTCCCATCTTCAGACTAGAACGCATGCTTATTTTGTTTTGTTTTGCTTTATTCCCTGCCTTTCCAGCTGAATGAGCTCATCAGAGCTGGAATGAGATGGTTTAGTCTCTAGAGTCTCCTTCTCTGAGCTTCTTCAAGCTGCTACTGCCACGTTGGACTTGGGGCTGCTTTCTCTAGGCGGCAGCAGAGTTGCCCCAGAGCGGGGCATCTCATCTGCCTTGACTTGCCAGAGCTGTACAGTGCACAGGCTAAATCCTGCCTTAGCTTCATGGAAGAGATGAAGTCAGTTTGCACCAGCCGAACCCAGTCTTAGACAATTGCAGTAGAGTAAACAGTGTCCCAGCAAAGAAATAATCGATTTTGAAAAGATGGGATTTGGGCTTATGGCAAGTCCCTGGGCTCTGATTTGCAAGAAAAAACATCAGTAGGAAAACTGGAACAATGGTTGATTGGCCTTGTAAGTTCTGAACATATGCACATGAATATCCAGTAAGAAAAAGCCTAATGCTTCATGATTAAAGATGACAGAGTAGGGACAAAATGAACTCTGGAGATCAGGAAGATGTACATAGATGTTGGACTCTGCTGCTGTTTGCCCACAGGTATTGCTCCAGAGAAACAGCTGCACAGCATCTTCTCAGAGCTGAGTCAGACCAGCTGTACAGGGTAGGATGCACACAAACACAAATGTTTCAGACACAAGGCTTTTTTGTTTTTCTCCCTCCTTCCACAGCTGCCCAGCATACTTCAGATTTACTGGAGGCAAACACTGCTCGGGCATAAATGCAGAAGCTTCTCTAACCTCAAGACTAAAATGTGAGAATAGAGCTTTGTGTCCTCCAACCTTTTAGCTTTGAAAAAGCCCAGCAAATACCATGGAGGGAACTTTACCAAAGGAGGTCAAAAAGTCCATCTGGATCCCTCTGCATCCTAGTCATTCCTAGAGCTACCCTTAGAGAAGCGATCTATAGGTTAATTTGTCACTGTGTAAATAAAATATCCCCCAACTTCTTTTACCACTAGCCTTTCTGAGTTAAAATAAATATCCTTTGGTTTAGCACAGCTGAAGAGCATCTAAGGTTTATATATAGCAGCTATTGCTATTGCGTCTGAGTGGTGAGAAAAAGGTCAAAGCGAAATGATTTTACTCTCTCCCTAGTTAGAAAAATTGCTTTGTCTGTTTGTTGGGGGCGGGGGGGAGTTTGATCTCTTTTCCTCTTACAGAGCTCTGTTTCTTTCAGGTTGTCCACACTTTATTTTATCCTTTCTACATGTTGAATCCTCAAATGTTTTATGGAATTAAGTAGAACAATTCATTTTCACATCTAGCAAAGTCTTTCACTATCCTTTTTTTTTTCCTTTGTCAAAGAATGTCACTTGAAGATGCTTTAACTTTTCTGGCTGTTTGATGTCGTTACTCTGCAGAACCCAATGGCACCCTCCATTGCATGGTCTGCATTTGTCTATATTTCCTGCACAGACAGCTGTCTCTTCAATGAATTTGGGACCCTATGGGGACTGCTGAGGTTTTTACAATGAAGGTCCAAGCATCTGAATATCTGATTCAGATTCTTCATTTTCACTTCAGATGTTATTTTTTGTAATAAAACACACAGAGTTTCCATGAACTTCTTTTTCATGATGGACGTACATTCTTCTTCTGAGTCCAGCCCTTTTTTATCCATTTTCACAACGTTTTGCTAATTATTTAAAATTTATCATTAAACCCTCCATATTTGAGATAATTCTCTAAATAATATTTGTGTTTCTTACATTCCCTTCCATTTGTTTCTCATTTTCAGTGTCTGAGGGGCTAGCAGCTTTTGCGCCAACGACATATAAACATTGTGTAGAGGGAGAAAACTCACATTCTGGCAGTTATATATGGCATAGCTGGACTCTCAGATGCTAGAAGGAGCCTGAAAAGTTGTTATTTTATATCCCTGCAAACACAAACTTTAGTCAACAGCGAAACATCTCATAGGTTTCAGGGTTAACTGGGGAATGTATACTCCTAACAACACGAGTTGAAAACCTGGATACTACTTTCCAGTTTTGCAGTCAGACGGTGGGAAATCCACATCATATCCCTAAGTCCTGGAAAGGGCTCCCAAGTGATTTGTCATGTACAAAAGATTGCCTTGTACAATTTTGGGCCGAATCAGCTCAGAGGATGCATCTGCCTAAATATTAGAAGGTTACTTTGCCATCACCGAGACCAGAGCTACTTTCTCTTCAGAGTTTCTCCATGTGCAAAAGATTCAGAGCAAGCAGGACTTCCCATGTCTGAACTCATTTGTGGGTTTAATGCAACAGCAGAAAAATAGATGTAGGGTCATGCATGGCCAGAGTCAATAAGAAGGCAAGCTGAGGGCAAGCAGAGAAGGGGACGAGCACTTGACAAATCAAGAAATGACCTGTGTTGCTCTGGGCTGCTTCCGCGACATATCCCTTAGTGCCATGCAAACAGAGTTCTTACCTCCACCTTCAAGAAAGGATGTGGTAGATGGACCTAAATAACAATAAGTTTTCCAGTTCCCAGAAGGAAATCTGATAGCTAAAGCAGCTTTCAAATACTGAGTCCTGCAGTTCTAGAAAATGGTTAAAATAATTTTTACTATTAATATTAATATTTACATTTAGATATATGTGTATGTATATAATATAGCTATTATGTATATTTTTACATTCTTTTATATATATACACACATATATGTGTGTACATGTAAATAATATATATGCATATATTACAAATGGTTAAGCAGTCTCGAAGTGCTGTCGTTACCCCACAGATTTAACATTAAACTTTAACAGGAAAGATAACACAGGCACCCTGACTCCCATTCTTCTTTTCTGAACATCAGTGTTTTCTCTTTTACAAGTGTTGACATTTCTTCAGCCAGCATAAAGTGCTGCACATAAATCTGAAAAGGGGAAGCTTTGTCTGCTCTCATGGTTATTACATAGACAGCATTTTCCTTGTGCGTTTGATTTAACATGAAGCTACGAATGCTCTCCATAAGTATCAAATCCTTACACCTGCACTGAGAAAAAATAATACAACTTGCTTTTGCTGAAACATGATAGTTTTCTCTTGCCTGCTTTGTACCTTCTTGAAGGCAAACCAGGTCAGGAAGTCCTGAAGATCAGCCAGTTTGTTTCCAACCATGGCTGTAGGTCTTACCAGCTCCTTTCCTTCAGAGCATCAACTGAACTATCTAATACAGACGTTTCTTTTTTCTTTTTTTTTCTTTTTTTTTCCTTTTTTTTCTTTTTTTTTCTTTTTTTTCTTCCTTTTTTTTTTGTGTGTGTGTGTGTGTATATCCTCCTGTCTGGTTGGAGCGCCTCTGGTGGTGATAATCCATTGACAGGGATATTTTAAATACCTTTTTTTACAGACCAAACTTTACTAGTGAGGCTGATGCCTAAGAGACATCTGTATAACCCAGGCATGGTGATTTCTGTAGGTCAGCTATTTTTCTTCCACAGACCTACACAGGAACCTAAAGGAAGGGTAGTGCCAAAAGTACAACACTGATCATATGTATTTACATTGTGGCTGTGCCTCTCCCGTCCCTCCTTAATGTCAGTAGCAGGGCTGTAAAAACCTGCTCGGTCACAGGTGTGACTTTTTGGTTGATGAGAGCAAGCTCCTTTCCCCTTGGTTACTACTGCCAGCTCTCCTGTCTGAAAAGGCTGCAGTGGGTGGTCTGATATTATTGAGCTGCCCCAGCCCCACAAATTTGAGTTTGGGGTTGAAAGAGATCGTTAATGAATACTTGGAGACATATAGCTGCTGTTAAATAGGGGGAAGGTTCAAGTTTGTCTTGGTTTAGTTTGGTTTGTGCTGTCTATTCGGCACGAACAAGACAAGATCACATGTGCAGTAACATTGGGAAAGCTTTACAATAACTAGTGTGCCAAATCCAAAACATTACCAGTTGTGCGGTAGGACTCAGAATCACAATATTCTTTTTTTAAAGTCAGCTGAGTTTTAAATAAAAACATTTTGGTTTTCTGGTTTTTTAAACCTCATGTAAACATCTGTTACAACTATGAGTGCGGGAAACATCATGATGTGAGACTCCGGGGTTTAAAGAATGCACACATGCTGATAATGAAACAATTTAGGAGTACCAATGATGTTATACACTCACATTAGTCCTTTCTTTCCAATGATGTGGTTCTGTAACAAATGAAGCAGGCGAAGTATCTCCACTGGGAATGACTCTGGGATTAAATGCTGTCAGGGGATTAAGGTGGTCATTCCTCTCACAGCAATGCAGGGGAGCTAGAAAAACCTCTGGATGGGGCTAGATCTGTTGATACCAGAAGTCTTGGCCTGCATAATAGGAGATGGCCTCAGGTGACTTGGAAGCTGTCTCAGGCAATGGTTAACATAAATTGTCAGAAATGCTGCAGAAGTGGTGGTGGTGGTGTGCTCTGTGCAGTGTGACCCTGCTAACATAAATTCAAAGCAACTATGGGAAAAATGTTTGTGTTAAAAATAAAAATTGTTTTAAAAATAGATGATAAAATAAAGAGCATGAAAGTAGGCACTTCAGAAGACATTTCACAGCAAGCAATATCTCACATTAAGTGTTTCACATTAGGAATTGCACTGTATTTTAGTACTTTTTCTTCAATTTATCATCCCAAGGAGTCCCTCAGAACGTTCCCTACATTACCTTCAGAGCTTCTGTCAAAATCCAGTTGCAAACTTATTTCATATGGGAGACGGGAGTTTATGTTGCTAATTAGTAAGGCCAACTAGAAGATGAGCTTACAGTCCCAGAGGCAGCAGTAAGTTGTTCTAATCTCTGTTAAGAAATGAGATCTCCTTTTTCTGCTGGATGTCACCTACTCAGTCAAACTAATGTACGGAAACAAAGCTGTAATGTTGTGCTGTGCGAAGTCAGTATCTTGTCCAGTGACAGCAAAAATAAATTACTCAAATGACCAGAACTGAAGTTCACCAATTGAAGTGTGCTCTGTAAAGCAGCCAAGCTCCTTGGAAGAAGCAAACCTCTTGAATCTAGGTGTCAGGGCTCTAGACCCAAAACGTCGGCAAGTCCTTTCCTCTCTCACCAACGCAGGCAAAGGCTGTGGGATCTTGAGAAGAAATTGTCAACATGTGTCTTTTCAATTATAGAATCACAGAATCATAGAATCACCTAGGTTGGAAAGGACCTTTAAGACCATCGAGTCCAACCATCAACCTAACACTGCCAAAAACCACCACTAAACTATGTCCCTAAGCACCACGTCTACCTGTCTTTTACATACCTCCAGGGATGGCGATTCCACCACATCCCTGGGCAGCCTCTTCCAATGCTTGATAACCTTTTCCTAATATCCAATCTAAACCTCCCCTGGTGCAATTTGAGGCCACTTCTTCCTGTCCTATCTCTTGTTACTTGGGAGAAGAGATAGACCCCCACCTTGCTACAACCTCCTTTCAGGTAGTTGTAGAGAGCAGTAAGGTCTCCCCTCAGCCTCCCTTTCTCCAGGCTAAACAACCCCAGTTCCCTCTGCCGCTCCTCATAAGACTTGTTCTCTAGGCCCTTCACCAGCTCCATTGCCCTTCTCTGGACACACTCTCAATGTCTTTCTTGTAGTGAGGGGCCCAAAACTGAACACAGTACTCAAGGTGGGGCCTTACCAGTGCTGAGTACAGGGGGACGATCACTTCCCTAGTCCTGGTGGCCACGCTATTCCTGATACACGCCAGGATGCTGTTGGCCTTCTTGGCCACCTGGGCACACTGCTGGCTCATATTCAGCCGGCTGTTGACCAACACCCCCAGGTCCTTTTCTGCCAGGCAGCTTTCCAGCCACCCTTCCCCAAGCCTGTAGCACTGCGTGGGGTTGTTGTGACCCAAATGCCTAACCTGATAGGCACAGTCTGTGCTTACCTGCATGAGTTTCAGACAACTGGTTTTAAGCCATTTCTCTTTGTGCATGCTGCTGTTGAGTGCACTTGCTGTGCCAAAGATTGAAATAGTTCCAGTGTTCATAGCAGTGGCAATTGCTACTAAGGGACTTCAGCAGACAGTTGGACATGTTTGCAGAGACCCAGTGGGAGTAGATTTGGGTATCGTTATCCCGTTCCTTCACTTTACTCCAGATTACCCATCTCCCACAGAACCTGGAAAAGAGCAACTGAGCGTTCCTCAGTGGAAAGCAACTGACAGAGTTTGCACTGATACATTTGAAGACTGTTCACATGATGAGTCCTAGGAGCTTGGCTCAGGAGGTGGCAAAGGGATGACATGCCGGTGACGTCCAATAACTCTTAGACTCTTCTTCAAGACGATGTCTGACCATCGCCACGGTCAGCTGGATAGAAAAGCAACAAGTGGTGTATGCTAATAACATGCGATGTCTGCAAGCAGCAAGTGTTATCCCAGTATTTTTAGGCAACCCCTGGTGTAGAACACTAGTGCTTGAAAGTAGATAGTTTCATCTTCTTGACAACAACCAGGCTGACAACAATTTACAGGAGCTGTGGCATTTCTAGCAACCAGAGATGCAGTAATAGCCTTGTCAACTTATTTAGGAAGGCTGTGAGTTTTTCTCCATGACATAGATGTTTATCACTTTTTATTACATGCAATTCTGTACCAGCAGGTCAGATTATCCTTATTAGGAGTTAACCATAGTATGATAACCTGGAGGTCAGGGCTTCCCTGTGCTAGAAAGTGTGGAGGTATAACAAAGAATGGTTTCTGTCCCAGAAGCCTGACACTCAAACTAGAGGGCTATTGGTTAGAAAGGTGATAAAACAAACAGCCCTGGGGAGCAGAGAGAAAATGAAACAGCACAGAGGCAGCCAGGAAAACAAGGATTACATCAAACCAGGTGTGAGCTGCAGGAGATTTGCTTCGAGTTTCTGAAATGCCTTACTGATACAGGAAATCTTCCAATAGATTGAACTTTTACTCTAAATTCAATGTGTATGTTACAGGCGCACCTGAGAATTTGGAATGTTTCAAGGCTTTTTAGAAAAGGAAAGGGAATGACAGTTCAGTTGCAAAAACAAGTTATCCTTTATCATTAGGCTAAGTACCATTTGAATACAAATGTAATTCATCCTTAGTCTCTTCCCTGTATACTTAAGAAAGTCACTAAGTAAGGAAAAAAATGCTGAGTACATCCAGGAGTGGCAGAGTGGCCGCTCTGTCAGGGACAGATTGTTTCCCACAGTTCATGTATTAATACATTTCCACTCTACCTGCAAAAGGACTTTGCTGTTCTTGCTCTGAAAGACAGGAGTAGATTTGCTTATTTCTGTTTTCCTAGGCCCTGTTTCTATTGAGCTATGTAGTTTCTCTCTATGGAATAAGTTTATGGCCTTCAATTATCTTGGGGATTTTTTAATATGATTTTGCCCAAAGAACACCTGCTGTTCTTGATTTGCATGTTGATCCCTTCAGTTCATTGATCATTTTCTTATTTTGGTCCACAGTCCTGATGTGTCAGAATCTTTTTAGCAATATAAGACGTGGGCCTCATTGCAAAAATGCTGCTGACATGGTTCCTGTGATATACTCTGAGAGATCTACATCTCTTCATCCCAAAACAGGATGTCTTTGCATGTACCTGCTGTCTTCTGCTCACTTACAACAGTACACTCTTCAAAGCAGCGTTGTGTGCTCCCTGGATGTAATACACTAAGCAAGACAAATTACAGATTCATTAAAACTGTGGCCAGAAATGCCAGCTTTAAGCGTAACAGTTCTGTAAGCTTTGATACGTTCACTTAAAAGCAATCCAAAGAAAGACTGCAATGGTGAGAGGCAGGGTGGGGAGGGAGAAGCCAGCAGACAAACAAACGTTTGGAAAACTTAATAGAAAGCCTCCTGCACTTTCTTCAGCACATGAACACCGTACAGTCTCAGGGGGGAAGCAACAGGCACTTCTCATTCCTGAGAGAGATTTGCTGGGCTGTGTTGAAGCTACAGCTGCAGTGTGCCCTCTTATGGCAACACCAGTTGCTTTCTCTCTCAGGTTCGCACAATGGTATTGGGAAGGGGCGGGGGGAGGGGGCTGTTTGCTTTAATTTTTTTGTTCTTCTCTTTTTCTTTTCCCTGAAAAAGAGACACGGGAAGAAAATATTGACTCTGTATGCTGTGGCATGTTTAGAAAACAGGCTTGAAGCTTCACATCCAGAGCATCAAGCAGTGCCCCATCTGACAAAGAAGATGAAATAGTGAACAAAACTATAAAAGAGGCTAAATGTCACCAGGTTTAGCGTCTGCTGATGACACGTATGACTTTCATGCTAAGGTATATGTAAAGTGAAAGAAGATTGTTGGTTAAAGGCACTGCATTTAACCGATAACATCAGGTTAGTTGACTGAATGTTTCTGTGCTGGCTCCATTGCAAGTCAGGGTCTGCACATGTTCCTCTGTATTGCTACAGCATTTCAAGTGAGAGGGTGACTAAAGTATTGTCATTATTTTGTAAATATTCTATCATTAGACCTGTTTTCAAGATTGGGTTCCCATGGCTTCCTCTCTCTGTTTCTGGTACCTCGTTCTCCTCTGATGTTTTGCCATGTTACTTCTCACACCTCCCTCCTTCACCACCTTGGAGCCCCCTGTTCCAGTGCAGCACTGCCACAGCTCCCCTGTATTCCCAGCATGACTCTCCTCCTCTGCTCACAAAGGATGCTCCCAGTCTCACGGCATTATTCAACCCACAAAATCATAGTTGGAGTACTCTGAGACTCATACAGCTCATCCTTTCACATCTTTCATATCAGAACAGCCATATCATTCTTGCTTATTTGATATCACCCCTCTACTTATTGTATATTTAAAAGCACACAGAAATCCCTGAGAGCTCAAGGCAAGAGTTGTGACTGTGGCATTAATGCCTTTTACTGCAGTGGCTTGGCACTGTCAAATAAAAGAGGCACAGGGCAAACCTTTCCTCAGTTTCCTGGTCAGCCTTGGAGATCCAATATATTCTGACCACTTCAGGCTTCCAGTTCCAAAACTGATCTAACCTCATGTGCATGAGGAAAATAAATACATTCCCCTGCCAGGCTCCTGGCTTCTCCATCAGAATAAAACCTGGCACCACATGGCAATACGTGCGAGCCCTCGCCGATGACACTGCATGCTCTGAGCACGGACTATTCCTGAGATGACCTGTCGTCCTGGGGTGCAGGTTCATAATGGTGCCCAGGAGCCACACACGCACACCCTGGTATTTCTGACTGCAATGTATTTGTGTTTCTACTTTGCCTCTGGCTCATTGCCTTTTATATTTACTTCAGCGTGACCGTTCACCTTAACATAAAATAAAACAAATAAGAAAACAAGCTAAACGCGTTTTCTGTCCATCAGGCAGCTTCTGCTGTAGCTCATCCTGTTGCAGTTCATCTTCTTAAAATCTGTCATTCATTACAATAATATAATAATCTGGCAGTTCCAATACATCTGATTATTGATGCTAAGACCGGTGACATTTACTACCAAAAGGCAAAGCGGTCTTTAGAAACCAGAAACCAGCCTGCAGGCTCCCTTTGGATTTCAACTGTACCAAAACCCACTGGAATGATGCTAAAAACCTATGATAAAGCTATCCGAAATCTCACAATTATCTTGGCCCTGCTTGCCTTAGAAATGAGGAGTGTAGGGTGATGCTGTCTAGAGTTACACCATTTCTGCCCAGCCCTTGCAAATACAGTTCAATGACCCTTACATGTTTATTTTGTACTCTCTATTTGAAGATTTGACAGGAATTTTCTAACTAAGTCAGCTTCCGTCACCAAGTTACATTTTTTTATGTCATAAGAAATGCTTTTTCTGGTAGACAGGGTGCGAGGATGTCAGAATCTGGCCCCTCTTATTAACCTGCACAGAAGCAGTTGAGAGTTTCACTGTTTAGCATCATTCCCCCTGGTGCATGCTTGCTTGTTCTTCAAGTCTTACATTTATTTTACTGTTTACAGTAAGGTTTGTGCTGTGGAGAAGACTGCTGGTGGGGAAGCTCCAGGAGGAACAGAAAAGTTTCTGTGCCTTTGAGATGTTCGTTCACATACCCTCAGCTTGATACACAGCAAACAAATGCTTCATTTAATTGGGAACACAGACCAGGAAAGGATCTTGTGGGCTACAGCGCCCTGTCCTTTACTGTCTCCAGTAACCGTAAAACATAATACTTTCTACCCTACACATCAACCTTTCTTAAGCGGCAAGTAAGTGACTTTTCTATAGATGCTCTAATTGGAAGTTTGCTCCAGAGCTTACAGCTCTCAAAGCAAGAAAACTTCTCTTAGTTTCCAGCCTGAATTTTTTCATGGCTAACTTACACTCACCTGTTCTTTACTAACAGATCTTGGTTTACAGTACTGTCCTGGTTTGAGCAACACAGGACTAATTTCTGTTCTAACGCTTGGGAAAACTGCACTTTTAGAAGACTCCAGTGTCTGAATTTGTGAAAATATTTACTTTATAGCCAGCTATGGTGTGTGGGTTTCAAGGTCTCAGTGTTTTTGAGTTAGCCAGGTGCAGGGATGAGGAATATCGAAACGTGGGCATCTGACCCAAGCTGGCCAACACGATTATTTCATACCATGAGTATCACATTCAGTATCAATTAGAAATAAATAAATTCTCTTCCTCCCAAAGCCATAGTGCTCTCGGTGTCCAACATTTGCTGTCCACTGCTGGGTGTGCACAGCTTCCTACTGATAGAATTGGATGAGTATAATCCTTGTATATTTTATATTGGTATCGGGATCAATACTGGTTCTTTAGTATTATTAATGTTAATTATCTAGTCTTATTCAATAAAATCTGTTTATATTTCAGCCCTCGGGTTTCCTTGTTTTTTCCCAATTCCCCTTCCCGGGTGGGGAGGGGTCATCAGGTGATAGAATAATTGTCTAAATGACAATAAATAGTTGTGGGTTTCTCAAACCATAACAAATACCTCTTCTTCCTCCTGTTTCATCATACCCTCCCCATCCTTCTCAATGAAACTTCTTCTTCATCCTTGGGTTCTCCTCTCAGTTGCCTTCCCCTGCATCCTGTCCGTACATTTACTGCCTGTGGGTGCCATCCTTCATCCACAAAGCACAGCTTTTCACCCCTCTCCTTCCCTGGGATCAGACCTCTGTGACAACCACTGGTGACCCCAGTGACAAAAGAAAGGGGCTGTGTCTCAGCCAGGAAGCTCATTACCCCACTCTTGCCTCTGCTGCCAGCGGCTCTCAGTGAGCATTTACTAGTTTCCTAGACGGCGTTTGCCTGCCTTCATTTTTCCCCTCTTGTTTCAACACACGTAGAAAATGAAGGTGTGAACACTCTTACTTGAGTCATTACCTTAAGGCTTCTGGTTTTCTTCCTTAGCTTCCCCTCCAGCGGTCCCCAAAATAAAAGAATGAATTCTAAAAGGATAAAAATAATATAGACCTGTGCAAGAAACAGGAAAAACTCTCACCCAAATATTTGAGTGCCAATAGCTGCCAATTCTAGTCTCTTGATTTTTGCTTTCAAGGCTGGGAAACTCTCCATATATCTGCAGGGATATAAATGAGCTGATACTGGATAACACTCAAATGAATATGTTCTATGAGAGTTGAAGTATATTTTTCAGAATATGCATACATAGTCTACTGAAGGACTATATCCAAAATTGAAACTGAGCACCTATCTCCTCTTAACCAGATAATGGAGAAAACCATCCTTTGTAATTCTCCCCAATTTAAGCAGAAGAAAGCAGAGGAAATTTAGGGGCAAATGGCACTTGAAAATATACCAAGGTGGGGCATACACAGTGAGGATACTTGGGCATTGTGGTTGCTCTGGAGCACTGCGTTGGCTCCACTACCTCAACCGTTCACATTGCTGACAAGTTCCCAGGGAGCTACTTGTTTGTGTCACTATTCACAGACCAGTCTCCTCTCTGTAAAACAACATAGTTATTCAGAGCCCTGGCCCAGAGAGATGGTGTTTCCTGTAATCATACCTGTGTGGTGGTATGGTGCCAAATTTCACTAAATTTTGGAGATTAATCATTATCTAATTTTTAATTTTTACTGGAAGCAGTCTTTCACAACCAATGACTGCTGGAGCATGCCTCTCTGTGTGTGTTCCACTTGTGTATGTTCGTTTGAAGCAAGGATCTGCTTTCCCTCAAAGACATTTTGCTGTGAAAATCATATTATAATGGATCTGTGTACATTCATGATGCTGACTATGATAATTTATCTAAGGTTACCTACAAATTTCCTATGGATTAGGGTACACCTAGGAAGCAAAATGTCATCCGCAATCACATGTCAATAGAAACTGGAAATCCAAAAATTCATTTCAGTAGAGGAAAGTATTTCTTAATTTTGTAGAGGAGAGAAAGGAGAGATGAAAGGGAGGGAAGGGAGGGAGGAAGGGAGGAAAGAAGGAAGGAAGGAAGGAAGGAAGGAAGGAAGGAAGGAAGGAAGGAAGGAAGGAAGGAAGGAAGGAAGGAAGGAAGGAAGGAAGGAAGGAAGGAAGGAAGGAGGGAAGGAAGGAAGGAGGGAAGGAAGGAAGGAAGGAAGGATACTGTCTTTCAGAAGTATTTTAAACTGTATTTGAAGTTTTCTAGATTTCTAAATTGTCTCAACATGAAGACAATTTCTCAGATAAGAGGAAAATACCCTGCTATAATGGACAGATAAATCTGATTATGCCCACAATGTAAAGCTGTGGAATGTATAGGAACGGACTTTAATAAAGTAGAGGAGGTTCAGGCAAGAGTGAATCATTATGTTTAAGTTCTGGAACTATCACTAAGCAAGCTCTCTGATTTCTACCACGAACTGGGAATGATATCGTTATCTACGAGCCATCACAACAGCTGTTTATAAGATGTTTAAAGCACCCTACCTGCATTGGTTCAGCAGTTAAAAGCAAGAACAGAGCAAGATTTTAAGAAAGTGTGTGGGATAGATTTTCTGTGGATAGATAAGGGAAAACACAGGCTTCACAGCATCCCATTAGCATTGACCAGTGTAACTGTCTCCCTTGAAGAGTGAGGCCACACACAATCCCTCCACCTCTCCTCCATCTCTGTCCTGGCTGCCCTGATGGAGGGACACAGCAACAAGCTTTACACGAGCTAACTCAGGTGATGGGGACAGCCTAACAGCAGCACTGTTGTAAATTTATTCCACTGCAAACAGCTGATCCTGATGCCTGAACAAAGTTATTTAAAGCTTGCTCATATATCTTCCCATAATGCTTTCAAGTGCAGTATAGACCCTCTGTTTTCTTTAGGTATGTGAAGGAGTAGATTAAGCATGTGGTGCACTACCGATGATGACTGGCAGCATATACCCCCCGCTAGCTGGTCATTAGGGTGTATGGATCATGCCATGCATTTGCCCCGCTTTGAATGCAGTCCTGGGCAAGGAAAGTCATCCTCCCCCTGTCTGTTTTCGGGCAGCTGCCTGCGTGACACCAAGCATGCCTTTCTCAGTAGCTTTGGGCAGCAAATGTCCACAGTGGCATGTTGGTGGTGGGCTCTGCGGGTTTGCTCCTTTGCGCCACACTTTGGAGCAGACACTGCATCTGTGTAACCTCTTACAGAGTATGAATGCAGTGGAGTCTGCTACTTTCCAGTGGTAGGAAGGGATGAGAAAGGTATTTTATGGGTACAAGCGTACCAGTTATTCCACTGAGAACAGAATAGGGTGTGCAGGATTTCGGTGTTTCTGTGGCCATGCTTCCAATGGCTCTGAATCTCCATGGTAATTGCTTGTGACACCATGAGGCAACTATTGAAAACAAATTATATTGATTGAATAGTGTTAGTTAAAAAGGACTATACAATAGGAGACTGGAAGCATAGGCTTGGAAGGACTCGGCGTACATGTCATTGCTCTTCCCACCACCTTGAGATCACAAGAAAGCTTCACCTGACTTCTGCCAATAACGTAGTAAGGTTAACGAGAGGCGCAGAAGCAGGTGGAGTTTAATGGGGTGTGAGCTCCCCTGGGGTGACCTGCACGGAGTGGTTCTGCACCCACCCCACTGCTGGCAGAGTGGCATCTCTCCTGGCCTTCTCCCTATAGTCTGGTGAAGTGGTGCTTGGTGTGTTTCTCTAGTCGCTCTGTGGAAAACCCCAAGACCTTATGTGGAGGTTTCAAGGGAACTGGGGTTCCTGGGCCCACGCCAGCCTGCACAACTGGGGACAATGAAAAGCCATTTCTCCCCTCTCCTGCCATCCTGAATTATTGTCTGTGCCATCCTTTTGCTTTCTCACAGGGGATAAAGACCACCAGGAAACACATTTAAAATCATCTGTGGCACACAGAAGGAGAAGAGAAAAAGTTGTTGGTACATTTCAGCAAGCCTCGTTAAAAACATCTCTAGGCACTACAAAGTGCATGTTATCAATATGCATATGTGATGTCTCTGAGGCAGAGTTGCCTTTAAGGTACATATTCAGCAGGACAACATTTTCCCATGTGAGGCAAGGAACAACAGTGAATCATATGTGTGGGAGGGAAAAGCCTTCCGGCTATGTACAGTATTTATTCCCTTTTGTGTCTTGCTTCCCCCCTTCCCCTCTTTTATTAATGGCTTTTGCAATTACTGGTAACAGGGTATTGCTAGCTGGCAGAAAGCGGTGACTTCTGCAGTCGATTGTTTGCAGGAAGCTGGATGTATAGGGGAAGGAAACGACACTCGTGCACTGGCTTTGCTCACCCCTCCGACCCCCGAGCGAGAGCCAGCCAACGCGCTAGTTGTGTTTGGCACTTGCCTCCCCCGCTGAATGTCACATTACTTGACCTCATATAAATACACATACAGATGTAGAAATACAGAAGGTGAGGCCTGCAGTGCACACACTAAAAATTCCTACTGAAGGTGTCAGCGGGAGGCACAGAGAAGATGATTTAGATTTAGAGGGAAGCTGAAGGAAATGTATGGTGCCCCGATCCACCTACAGTCACTGGCTGGGTATAGGACTTGGGTTTTTATTTCTCACCCTCCTAAAGAGGGGTTTCACTCCAGCAGTGTTAGCACCGGAAAGCATTGCAAAAAGCAGGCAGATGCACCAGTGCAGGTGATGAATGCTATGGTATCTCGGGATGTTAGCTGAGTTCCTGCTGAGCTCACAGGACAGCACTGGAGCTCAGCATCTACCTAAGTGCCAATCAATGATTGTAAAAGGATAGGAACAGTGACTTGTGGTCAGTAGACAGCAGGTTGTCCATGGTTTTGGCAGTAAATTGCAGCCAAGCAAGACAGAGTACCCAGGAGGGTGTAGCTGTGATGGAAGAACCCTGATGTCTCAGCAGTGAGCACCTTCTGGCAGTGCGAAGGTTATCCAGGAACCATACCTCTAACAGGTCTGGGGACCAGCAATGTGCTTCCCAGGGAAGGTGGAAGAGGTAAAGGGCAAGCCATTTCGTAAAAATGGCTGTTAGGATGCTTTTAATAGAATTATGTCATCTAGGAGCAGCAAGATGCAGTACCAATGTGCATAAATGGAGAGCTTGTGCAGCTGTGACTGTATCAGTCATGGAAACACATATACTGCCAGGGCAGAAGTAGTGGTGAGCTCAGCTTCCTTACGGTTCCCTCTTCTCCTTGCATTCCCTCCCCAGTTTGCCTTTGTTCAGCTACATGTGGATTTAGAGACTCCTGCTGAAGCCAAAATGTCAAAATACAAGACGTTGTATAAATACAGGAGTGTAAATGACCTAGATTTTAACTCTGAATGAAGCAAAAGAATTAAGAAAGAAACATGAAAGTTGGCGTCACTGAGCTGGTAGTGCTATCACTTGCAAACACTAATATCAGGCTAACTCTGATTGATAAGTTCTGCTGTTTGCTCCCCTTTTTCTCTTGCTGGAAAAGCAGAGGAACACTGGCGAGAGGGGAAAGGGTAGCAGGGAAAATGGGCAGGGGGAGTGAGCAGGGTGAGGCTTACAGGAGAGGCTGTGAGAGGGGTTGCAAGAGGAAACCAGAGCCTACAGCTCATTGATGAGAAAAGAGCATCCGGAAAACAACTGAAAGGTTTTGAGGCATCAGTGAGTAGAAATGGTTAGCAGTTTCCTGCCAGCATGGAAAGGATGTCATTCTTTTCTGTGGAAAATGCCCTTTTAATAACTGTCCATCAGATAATATTTGTTTGAAAATTTCCAATTTTACCTGACTTTTATTTTAAATTTGTGTTGGGGAGGAATTGTCACGCAGCTGGGAGCTGACATTTCTGGCAGGCTCTTATCATTCATGTTTTTTACCTAGAGGCAAAGAGCGTGAGATCCTTCCAATCTGGGAGCTACAGCTGGGCTGACGGGGAGGCGCTGAGCCTGGCGCTTGCTTCCAGCCATCTGCCTGGAAGCCTCACACCATGGCAATTCTCTGCCCCTAGGCAAAAGTCAGGCTGACAAGAGCCTTTCAAGAAGGCAACCAGCAAATCAAATAAAGTCTTTGTTCCTTCAGATTGGAATGTTTCCCTTTTCTGCCCAAATGAGACATGGATGTACAAACAATTTTGTGAGAAAAGTCTGACTCTACCGATGACCTTAAAGAGTACAAAAGTCCTTTGGTAGCTGCTTGCCTGTGCTTCCACTGGCTAAATTTCTTGACAGACCAGTTATTTTGTCCCTGAATTTCACATGGTTGTAAGCAGGACCAGTTGCCCTGAGGAAAAGGCTCTCCTGTACACCGTTCTGTCCCTGGGAGTGCTCAGAAACAAGGAGTATGCTTGGCTTCTCCTCTCCTCTGCCTCTTCACTGTGCCCATCACGGGCATCTGCTCTCCTCTTACTGTGGCAGCTCTCTAGCTGACACAATTAAGCAGGACGCTGCAAAATGAGTATAGCCTGGCATCAATGCTAATATATACAAGAGACTGCAAATTTCACTGGCTATGTTAGGGACCATTAGCCAGCCTACCTGGCTGCTGCAGGGTCTGTTAGTTTCTGCAGAGGGCCCCACAGACCAAGCTCTATGAGCAGGTTGACCCTGCAGACTGCTTCCCTCTGGAGTCCGGCTGGAGCATCCTCTAAGAAAAGATGATTTTGAGCAACTAGGAGAAAGCTTCTTCATGATACCCCTGAAAAATAAAACTTGAGGGAGACTTGCTTTTCCATTCTAATCAGAGTACTATGAGGTTTGGGCACTGAACTTCAAGCAGGAGTTAGGCCAAGTGGAGACAGTCCATAGGAGAGCAACAAGAATGATCAAAGGCGTAGAAAACTGGATGCTGGAAAGACTGACCTGATAGCTGACTGACCTAAATAATTCTTAGTCTCCAGAAGAGAGGCCTGGAAGAGGATACTGACAGATATGAAAAACAGGCTCCTCTGTGAAGGAAAGATTAGGAAATAATGGATTACATTTCAATAAAAAAGATCATATGTAATGCTAGGAAAAGTTTGGAAATTATAAGGATTAAGAACGTATTGATTGGAGAGTTTTCCAAGTAGATATCCTTGGAGACCTTCAGGAACAAATAGGAGAAAGATCTGTTAGAAATGGCAGTTGATCCTGTCTTGGATAGGGGAAAGGATGAGATGACTTTTTGATGTCCTTTCCAGCATGATGCTTTTCTGCTCTGTGCTCTTTGACAGAAAACAGTGGGTTGGGTTTGCATGCTTTTTCTAGACATTAAGTTGGTCAGGAAGCAGATATGTAGAGGGAATCTGAGTGTGTAGGAAAAAAAAAAAGATGGGTAGAGGCAGTCTGGGCAGCTTCAGAGAAACTAAACAGACTGTCTGAATCCTTAGCAGGGGAGACTCCAGGCAGCTGCTCACTGGTTATGCTAAGACCCAGGTGTATGCCTGAGAGTTGTATGAAAAATGTTCTGAGGGTAGGATTGATGTATCTGCTATTTTGGCTTTGCCTGCACTACATTTACCTGTGTTAAATAAACAAAGAAAATGCTCTAAGTGTTGCTCTAAGATTGAATAATAAGTGGAACATTTCTTCTTTTGTTAGTAGCTTGTGTCCTTGCTTATTAAGTCTCAGGCTGAGCAGCCAAAGGGAGTGTTTGAGACATAATTGCCGGAGGGGACTCCCACTGCTGAAAGCAACCGGCAAGCAGCTTGAAATGTGCTACTTCTATTCCTGGAAGACCATGATGATCAGAAATACAAGCTCTGTGTCCTTTGCTCCCTGCCCTCTCTTCTATACCCCCTGCTCCTCCTCCATCCCCTTGAACAGCATTCAGGAATTTCAAAACTCATCCTTCACTGTAAACCAGTGACCAATAAAGTGAAATTTGTTTTTTGTCTTTTTCTAACTAAATTAGCAGAGATCAGTTTTGGGTAAACTCATCATTTTACTTAGTGGTAAGATGAATACTAAGATTTCTCCTGCTTCTCTGTCTCTTTGTCTTTAGATTCAGTTTTTCAATCACCACACCAAGGCTTCTACTCCTTGGAAAAGTCTACAAAATGAGAATATAAGAGAAGTATCAAGTCTATCAAGATTCATTTGCCCTTTCAAAACCAAACCTCTCTCTCATGTAAAAGAAAGGGCATGCTTCTTCAATACTCTGAAAAGTAACCACTGTTTACACCAGACCATCGTGTGTCTCTTAAGTCATTTCCTCATGAAAGCTTCGTCTGCCTTACCCAAGTCAAATTCCCCAGACAAAGCCAAGCTTTGTTAGTCCTAGCAAGAAGAAACAGGAGTTCCAGTGCTAAGGACAACACAGGAAAAATTCCTACCCCTTTTCATATGACATAAGATATTTAGCCCTAGCACAGCTGCTAATCACAACTGCTTGCTGTCACCCAGAGAGTAAGACAAAGTCTTTCAATCTATACCTGACACTTCCCAAAAAACTAATTGGAACCAGTGCAGATACTGTAAAGTGCTCCCTTCGCAAAGCAACTGTGTGACAGAGAGCTGATCTAATGTGGAATGAGCAGTGCTGTGCTTTACTTTATAACAACTCACTCCTGCAATTATTGCCAGATGTTTGCAAATGTTCTGTAAGTCTCCCATCTAACAATAACTGCTTCTTCCATTTTTTTTACAGCATTCAAAGACTGAGGGTGCTGTTTAGTTTGTGCTGGCAAGAAAGAAAAGGGGAATTAAATATCCCTTTTTCTGTTGTTCTTTCTGCTAATAGTAACAGAGATAAAACCACCTGAGTGCCAGGGAAGTCCACAGTGTTACTGAGACACATGATAAGAATTTGATTTTCAGGTCTCTTGTCTAAACGATATACTTCAGCCTCAGTAATGTGAGCTGCACTTCTATTTAGTTGTGTAATTGAAAAACCTGATATTTCATTGCTGGTCTATGTCATAATTTTGCAAAGAAAGAACACCTACCTATTCAGATAATATTTATTCATACACAGATTAAGTGGCTCAGCTAAAAGTCTGTTGACACCATTCCCTAATATACTCCTGTTTGCAGGCAGCAGAATGAAATGTATTGACCACTTCATCCTGCTTTGGAACAGCTGCTGGAGGATTTACCTGCAATTACCTACTGAAAATGAAATAAAAGATTAGGAGAAATAAGATGTCACTTCAGACTTACAGCTCCTGTTGCTAGGGAAACCTTAGAGTTGGCATCCTGATTAGGGTAAAAATCGCTGTAACCCAGCTGAACCTTTGTCAGCATCAGTGTTCAGCAGAGCTGCAGATCGCCTGTTTGTCTGGCCAGGGACAGTGATTGCCCACCATGGTCTCCCAGTTGACTGCGTAGCCCTTTGTGATGGTGTCTCATCCAGGCACCCGCTTACAAAGATACATAGCAGGGACTGTGTAACTGAATTACACAAATACAACACCAGTGTGATTAGATGGGTAAAAGGGAAAGGCTGATGGAGGAAGGGAGATTAATTTTGTTTAATACCCACGATGTCTAGCATCAAACAATTCAGAGCTATCCAGGCACCCAGTGCCTGCCAACCACTCCTACAAGAACACATTTCATACAGGAAGAACAGTAATAGAGGGACATCAGTCAAGTGAGAGCTTGGCAATAAAACCTGCAAAAGTGCTTGAAGCAGTGGAGCAAGGCCAAAGAAAATGAAAAGTATTCTTATATGCTTGTGCCTGGGCCTCCAGAGAGGAAAAACAGGTGATTATGCAGAAAGCAATGGAGATGGGAAGGGAAAAAGAGCGCTACACCCTCCTTATGTCACCTCCTTACACTGTCCTGAGGAAGAGACTCCTTTGAATTTCTGGAGTGTCAAGAGAACTAATTTCAGGAAATCCTGACTCTCACACTTTGCCCATATTGGGGAACCCCCATACTGGGGAACCCTCTTTGAAGATCTCAGTGCCTGTGGCTTCACTTAGGGGACAAAGGTGGGTCCAGCACAGCACTCCTGACACTGTAAGACATCCAGGAGGGCTCTCACTTGGGTAATGGCAAGAGAAGAGATTTCAGACAAGTTCAGAGGCTTCAGAAGTCAAGTTAATGCTTTTTATTTGTGGGGTTTGAAAGCTGTCAGGGATCAGTCTGTCAGCGTAACTGAATTAACTGCAATCAGTAGTTGGCTGGATTCAGTGAAATAGATGCTGTTGTGTTTTTGTACTTAGAGAAAACTTCTGCTTCAACTCTATTAGAGGTATGACTTTTAAAAATGCCCTAGTTCTCAGAAACAATGTGAGAGAGCTACTGTATCAGATGAGAAAGATGGTGGGCTGCTGTTTTTCAAAGCTTTTGCTAATATTGTGCATTACCCATAATTTCAGCCAACACAAATACTAAACTTGAGCTGCATGTAAATTAGAGTGTGAAATCTATAAAATTATCTCATATTTAAATGATTGGATTACTTTGTCTCTGCCCTTTGTAGAAGAATCACCATCCTTAAGAGGAGAAGCACAAACGCTGCATGGTTATTTCATGACCAGAAACACCAAAACCAAACCACTTTATTAAATCTTTCTTCTTTAATGTTACCTAAGTGCCGACTTTTTAAAATAATCTGGGATTAATATCTTAAATATGCACAGGCGTTCTTACATTCTTCTATCCACAACTTCAGTACCAAAAGAAACATTATAAATGCCAGGACTGTAGGAGTGTTGAAAGGAAAATTACTTTCAGAGCTCAGGAAATACTGCTTGTCTGTGTGCTTATGGCACTTATTTCTTAGAGATTTGCAAACTTTAGCACAGAAATTTAAAGGGTGTTAATAGTTGATCTCAGGTTTTTTTAGCTGCAGCGTCTTAACTACTGTGTTGAGCAGCCCACCACATCTTTCTGTAGTAGATTACAGCATGTCGCGTAAGGTGTGGCAAAGAGGAGGGTGAGCCCGTTCCTTAGCCATCATAGGTCACAGCTGAATGAGTCATTACACTGAAATTCTCCCACAATGTCCCAGGCTGTAAACAGTGAAGTGCAGTTCGGCACCTGCAGTTATGGGAGTGCTGCGTTTCTGAAGAGAGAACTTAAATACTCAGCTTTTTGCTCAGGTGGAAAAGTCCTCTCTGGTCTCAGTAATTCTAAGCAAACTGTCATCGAATTGCTAAATATGGTTAAAGTGATTTCTTTTATTGTCTTACAGCTCGGCCTAATTAATGAAAATTTTCTTCTTACATCTTTTCTTTTTTTTCTTTTTTTCCCCATCAGCTGCAGGGAAGAGACCTTCCATTGGAAAATTGTGTGTATATATATATATATAAAATTATTTCAGTCTCCAGTAGTGATTGGGCCAGCTCATAGTGGTTTAACAGCAGAAACTTTGCTACCTTTGAGCACACTGGAACGTTTCATAAAAGTAAGGAATCGAAATACGCTGGTTTGTAATATATTACAATATATGCTACTCATAGCCATGTATCTCCTCTGTCCAAAGAATTAAAGGTTCAGTAGTAACAAAATAAGTGAATCTTATTATGTATGGAAACACAGCTGAAGGGTTGCTGTTCCAGATATAATAAGAGCATTTCCTTTGTTCTTTTTCCCATGAGTTTTTGCAATTCATTATATGTTCAGTCAGAAGACAGTCCAAGGCATAAAAACTTCTCCTTAACCCAAATGAGTAAAAACATAAAGTTGCTTTTATTACCTACACACCATACAATAGCACCAAGGTGCTATTCACACCACCATTTTGGCAGGTTGACCCCAGCCAACAGCCAAACACCCACACAGCTGCTCACTCAGTCTTCTCTTTAATTGAATCTCTCCCCTAATATTATATTCTGAGAAATTTGGGTTCACTTTTGCTCCGAGTGGCCTTCCTGCTGTGTTCCTGCCCATCACTCCAGTAAGGACTGGTCAGTAGAGGGCCTCTCAGATCTGGAGAGTGTACACAGCAGTCAAGATCTACTGCATGCCTACGGCCTTGTATTGGGCACCCAACCAGAACCTGTTCACACTCCTCTCCTACAAGACAGGGAGAAAATAAGAGGAACCCAAGAAGACTCCTGAGAGAAGATCCTCTGTTCCTCTGATGGTGCTGGATATACTGTCCCAGAGGAGAGGAAGAAGGCAGGCCACTGCCTTTGAGGATACCATGGCTGAGATAGAGACCCAACTCCCAACTCCAGTGATTGCCCCAGTAGGCAGAAGCAACACTGGAAGCAGAGGTCAACAGGTCCATACCAGCATTCCTAATTAAAAGAGATATGGAGGATTCATGGCTGTATTTTTCATTCTTGGAGTAGTCAAGTGCTCTTTTCATGGCAAATATTCACCACCAAAAAGCTGGGAAATAGTGCAAATCTTAGTAACATGTGTAGTGTGTGGGTGGAAAGTATAAAAGCAGTCAGCAGAAGTAAACATAAACTGTTTTAAACTCCAGACATAGAGGAAATTCAGCATTATGTGCCTATCCACCCGCGGTGCCTCATGACATTCAGAGCAGCAATCCAAGCTGGAACAGGGCCTTAAATAAGAGGGCACCATGTTAGCCATGGTTTGCATGATACTTCCTATAGTCTACAGTAAATTCTGGAATTTCTGCTCCTGGGGTGGCCTTAAACTCCAGGCTGCTCATATTAGCTGCTGATATTAGAGGAATTTTCACTGCAAGAACAGTAAGGAAATTCTGAAGCAGTGAAAGAAAAGGTATCTTCAAAACTAGGAAAAGGGAGGAAGGAGACCATAGCAAGACATGGAAGAGCCTATATATGTCTAGTGAAGAAAATGTTTCAGTGCGTGCACCTTAGTAAGGAGCAGTCAAAACAGGAGTGTGATTCCACCACAATACTTTAGCAACAGGACGTTTTCTTTTCTAGATTAAGTTTATGGATTACTAGAACTCTTTAAAAAATAATGATGAGACAGGTGCTGTCTGAATAAAATGAACAACCATTGCACACAGAAGCAGCAACCTTGAGGAAAAACACATTTGAAAATATTCCTCGCAAGCATTCATCAAGCTAGAATTTTGCAGTTCTTTTCATGTTCCTTCTGTCCAAAGGATAGCTCCTGGTAATGTCTGTCCTGGTGATGAAGGCAAAAGTAAAATTTATGCTCTGCAACAGAAAGGAAAGAGACATCTTCAGACTACTTTGAGATTTTGTAGCCTTGCACCAAAGGCAAAAACAAAAACTAGAAGTGAAATCCTGATTCCAGTGAGATCGATCGCAAAAATCCATTTAATTCAGTTATTTTAGGATTTTGTACCAAAAGTGCATCAAGAGACTGAGGATACAAAATACGGGTATCAGTAGCCATCCCACCACAACAATCCTGAGTTTTGGGCTGTAATATGTGGGCTGTAATATAGGTAGGTGACCCTGCTCAGGTCCTACTGTGGCTGATCTAATTACTTCAGGGCTAGCACACTGAGTACAAGTGTAAGCATAAGCTAAGACACACAGAGCAACAATTAACATGAATTAAATAAACTTTTCCAGATAATTACTTTTTGCTGTGTCAAAGACTACTCCAAAAAAAAAAGAGCTTCAGTGAAAAGTTCCACTTGTCCATGGGAAGACTCTTTCCTTAAAATCTGCTCTTTTTTCTAATAGAGTCTGTCTTCCAAAGAGTGGAGTTTGAAGCTGAACATCTGTGAAATGAATATTTTCAGTACATGCTAATTCAGAATGTGCTGTAGGCAAAAAAGGTGCAGCAGCTGTGAGCACCACAGGTTCTGGTTGGGTGCCAGTACAAGGCAGTAAGTAGGCAGCAGACCTTGACTGCTGCATGCACTCTCCAGATCTGAGAGGACCTCTGCTGAACGATCCTTACTGCAGTGACAGGCAGGAACACAGCAGGAACGCCACTCAGCAAAAGTTACGGCAAATTTTGTGGAATATATCAGGTGAGATCCAATTAAAAACTCAGAAAGTCTAAGAAAGTTCATGATTAATAATCCAATGACTTGAAAGAGATACTGGAAAAGAATAAGTTTAAGAAACATCCACAGAAGCCAAGAATAAGCTTTGACCACTAGCAGGATTGGTTTTTTACTCAGCCAAGAGGCTGCACCTGGAAAAAAAGTTTGGCCCTGGATTCCCTGTATATGTGTATGTGTATATATATAAACACAAGGGATGGGGAAAAATGTTGATTAAATTGTTCCAGTGTCACAAGTGCTCAATAATTATCAAATGCTTGCTTATATTAAACAAGCAGCAACAGATCAAATCTTATTTTGAGGACCCATTGTGTTAGATGTTCTATGTGAGTTAGATGTAACCATAGGTGATACATAATACTCTGCAGTTCTCTTTGAAAAGATTACATCAGTTGAAAGATAGGCAAAAGCTAGACAAAAGGAAGCACTATCTTCATTTCTGTATGTATACAGCTAACTATACTTTGGAGCAGAATTGCAGAAGAGGAGGGGAGGGACTGGGGAAAGGGAGGGCTGGGCACAGAAGAAAAGGAGAAGCGGACAGCAAGGATGTACCTGCTGAAGATGAGCAGGGCCAGCTGGGGTCAAGAAGAAAGAGGGAGCCGCCAAGGAGCAGCAGCAGGGAGGTAAGAACAAGTCTGACTTGATTAAATCTAAGTGAGGCAGGAGCTGTTCTCGCCACTGCAGCAGGAAGCAAGGTGGCACAGGTCACCACTAGCCTGAAGAGCTGGAACGACTGCTCATCACATCCAGTGCAAGCATGAGCAGGGTGTCCTGCAGAGCCCGTCTCAGCACACAATAAAACAGGGAAAATATACGTGATGCCTGGCTATTAGTGCTGCCCGTGTCCTGAAATAAGCCCAGGGCAGATAGGGAAGGAAAGAGTGAAACAAGGTACCACAAACTGAGAAGGGGAGAATGAAGAGTAGGAGCCAGGGCTCCTTTCTTGTCTCCAGTGGGACAACACCAGATTTCACCTTTGTCTGCTCTCAGTCCAAGTAGGACTCCTGAACATGTGGACTTGAGAAGTACACTCCAGTAGTTTTAAGTTCTTCTGGCCTTGTTCCCGATTCCTTGAGGATGAGGGAGAGTCCTTTACCTTTCCAACCCCCTATACTTCTGATGGTTTATCATCATGATGTTATTCGAGCATAAGATAGCTGTCGAGAGATGAAAAACATGGCCTGAGAACCTACCACATGACTGTAAGCCTAGGACTCTTCCATGCTTGCTCCCAAAGCTGTGGCCCTATCTCCCATCTCAGGGTTACCTGTGGTGACCACCCACTCCTGCTGGGAGCCAGGTGTGCAGGAGCTCTCCTTTCTGCTGCACTCCTGGAAAGATCCTGGTGCAGAGACCACAGTTCTGCTGCTAACTACCTTGTATTTCAGTCTCCCCACTGACAGTGACTGCCCATCTCCACTGTCTTTGTGAGTATTTAACTACAGGAATTTGTGTGGGAATAAAAAGATACTATAGTGGAGTTGCTGAAAACAGTGCTTATTTCCTGGGCTAAAAAGCATCAGGTGCAGAGAAGGCATGCTGGGGAACTTACCCTATAAGAGGTACATACACACAGTAGGTATGTATATTCCCTATCTCTTTCTCATCGTTCTTTAGGGTACACCCACCAAGTAGAGTTTAGGGTGTTTTTCTTACAATAAATAGTTGTAGGACTAACAGAGGGAAGAAGGGAGAACACTTTTTCTTGACCAAGTTAAAACCAGAACTACGCAATCCTGAGTAAAATGGATGAATATGTATATGCTAGTTTGAATATGTGGTTTGTCAGCTATTTGCCTACATGCATTTAACACCCACAGAAGGCCTAAGGCAGCAGCCATAGACTTTATTCCACTTGCTTTTTGCAGAGATCTTACAGAAAGCCCAAAGGAGTTAAATTACTGCCATTATGATGCTATGAATGACTGATAGAAGTATATTACTCTCCAAAGCGTTGGTTGGCTTAATGTAAGCAAAAGTGCAGCTAGTGCATAACGGCTTGGGACTAATTCTGCTGGATCCTCAGCTACGGCCTTTAGGAGCTCAGGAAAGTTGGCTTGTGTTTATTATGTAGTCATTTTCTTCTCTGTTCTTCTCTGTTATGTGCCTCAGAGGGTGATAGAAGCTGGGTCTTGGGCTAACTATGGCATTTCAGTACCCATATGTAGGTGCAGATAACTGACAAATTAGGGAAGACAATTCTTTCTGATTCCCCCTTCTTCTTGCCCCTCCTGTTTAAGCTAGGTGGCAAATGACTTTAATTTGGATTTGCTTACTCAACAATAGTAGCATGTATATTTGTAAGCTGAAACATGCCCTGATTTTTCCACTTCTTGACAGAAAAAAAGGTATTTTTTTTCTAAGACACTGTGTTCTACTATTTTAAAATAAAGTTGGTTTACCCAGACTTTAGTGAAACCACTTAGTGAATGGCTTATTGTAAGTAAGTAACAATTTGGATAAAATCTTGATTCTGTTGAAATTAAGGGTAAAAGCAACTTCTATATGAAATTAATTTTAAGAGAAAGAGAGCATGAAATCCCATTTGCATACACCATTTCAATAGGAGCTACAGTAAATTTGTAAAGTTCTACAGCCGTAATACAGAGATGCCTGGGTAGCAAAACACATCTTAGAAATATGAAGAAATCTTTGTCCCCCCTCCACCACCCACTTTAGGACACAGCATGTATCTGCATGACTTTGTGAGAGGGATCTATTCACTTATAGCTTTGGGGATCATTTGGAGAGCTGATAATTATTAAGACTCTCATGTTTCTATCTCACCGGCTTACCCCGTCTTCCTTTAAAACATCTGAGTATAGATGGGCACTGACTATATGGCTACCTTGATATGACTGGTGCCTAACAGACATCTGGTATCACGGTAATTTCATGGCCAACATCAATGATGGTGCCCTTTTGTTTTCAGTGCAACGGGCTTTCCTTTTACTAAGCAGCAAGCTGGTGAGCGTGCTGAGAAGAGAGGGAAATAGGGAGGTGAAACTGTGCTTATTTACAAGATTCATTCTGAGGCCCACAGAAAAAGAAATGTAACGCATGGAAAATTTGCAAAGTAGCAGGTGAAAACACCAGATTAATGGCTTTCAGATGGAAGAGTTTGGGGGCAAGATATTACTAAAGCAGGAGATGGAGGGAAATGGGGATTATGCAGCACCGCAGAGCACGGGAAGCTATGAGTTCTGCTGGGTGCCATGGTGGGGAGAAGCAGCAGTCTATTTTGGCAGGCCCTAAAGCCCAGTGTAGGCATGAGCTGCTCCTGTTCATTAAGAAGAAATACTGTCTTCACGTCAGTATTTTAGAGGAAATTTCAAAAGCAGTCTAGAAACTTCCACAACAATGAGGTGTTTCTATTCAGTAAATAACACAGTTCCTCTGTCATTGGGGAAAAAAATTATATTTTACAAGACTCTTAATGGCATGTTACAGACTGGAGCAAAATGTCTTTGTTACCTGAATCCCTAGACATTGCATGTTTTCAATGGAACAGTTGGTTTAAAAACCACTATTATAAATTAAATCACTTTAAAAAAACACTTTTCAGTTCAAAAGTTTTGAATGTTGTACTGTTACATTAGACTTCATCAGCTAAGATGACTTTTCTTCCTCTCTCGTTCTCAATAAAATGCTAATGTATTCTCATAATCAGTTGCAGTATTTAGAGTAAATCACTCGGTACTGTATACTTTAATGCATTTTTGGCCTGTTTTTCGCTTTTGTAGTAAAATCAAACTGTGTTTGCATGCTGTTTGGGTTGGTTTGGATTCTTTAAATAAAATCTTTTCGACTCCTGCCATTCCAATGTGCCAACTTTTAACCCAGGAGGATGGTGAAACATCTGCAGAAACCCAAATATTAGCCAGACTGATCCCCTCTGTACAAGGCAAATGAGCATTCTGTAAATACAAACCCTGTTTGTTGATTTCCAGCTTCAGACTTCTCTCTTCTTTGCACTGGAAATAACTTTAAGAAAATTTCACTTATCTGTGCATAATCACAAGCCTTGCCCTGGGGCCTGCAGAAACAGAATTGTAATGCACAAGAAAGAGAAAGTGCTATAGGTGGGGACAGACAATGAAATAGCTTGCAGATACCAAGGTTGGGGAGTACTGTCTTCCAATGTCCTTGTTGATATCCTGCAGTCAGTGTCCCTTTCCTCCTCCCCTGGGTCTCTTGCAGAGCATCACAAGTGGAAATCATGCCCAGAAATCCTCTGTGATGCACCTGCTTTTCCTTCTGCTTTTTTCATCAAGGCCAGTTGGACACCAGGGTATTCTTTGATGCATTCTTCCCTTTGTTAAACTACTCTAAATGCTTGTTTTATACTCTTAAATCCAGGTTCTTGCCTGTTCCCAGGCACTTCTCAGATCATCTTTAAACTCTCTATAAATATTAAGTTGTATAACCCCAGTTATGGCTACCCCTCTCTGTATGTGTATAGAGAAGGCAGTTTCTACATCTAAGACTGACAATAGATGTAAAGACTTAGATATAATTGCAGTATTGTCACCCTTAGTTAATGAACATTTGGAGTAATTAAGAAGCAGCAATGTAACAGATTAGGAGCACACGTCGGCTTTGTAATATACAGCTATTACACTTGTATCAACTTAATTGTTGCTGAGTTCTGTGTTTTGGGAGCATAACACAAAATTAAATGTCAGGGCTGCTGTTTGTAAAATCTTGGTGAGTGGGTGTTATTATCTTTATTATCTATATTATCTGTATCTTCTATATCTTCTACATCTTCTGCATCATCTATACCTATAATATGGGTATTATTATAACCCAGTAAGGCTATGAAACTTAGCACATAGAGTTGTAGCACTATGCCATAAACAAGCATTTCATTTCCACAGAGGTCGTCTTTTGTTTGGTTTTGTTGTGGGTTTGTTTTTTGGTTTTTTTTTTAAATAAAGGTCCTTAGGGAGTACCTCTGGTGTTCGTTTTGCAAGACACACTCCCCCAAGGTCTGTCAGCCAGCATGCAGAACCTGGGAAACTCTGCCCGTGGCAAAATGCTGCAGCTTCAGAAACAGCTGCTGAGCTCTGCACCACATTTCCAGGCCCTCCTGCCCAGCAGCTCCCCAGTTTCTCCTGTTTTGGATGAGAAGTGTCAAATGGAGCATGCAGAATAGAGAAGCTGGGTCTTTGCTGTGCATTTGATCTCCAGATGGGACCTTCCAGCCTGTTTCCTGCAAACCCTTTCAGCAAGTAAGGGGTTGAAAAGAGCAAGGAAGCATCCATACCAAGGCTTGGGGATGAGGCATGGAGACAAAGTTTTTTTACCAGTAGTGCTATTTCTCCATCTTCTGACACCATTCTTTGATCAGTGGTAGACGAAAGCAGCTCTCCACGTGCTTATTTGATGTTGGCATCATCCTGAAGCTTTGCTGCCCTATTTTGAAAAAATCTCATCTCGGCAACAAAGGCAGAGATGAAGATGCTACAGCCTGCAGCAACCACGGCCTCCTTTCCTTAGTCAGCTTCTCTTTGGCTGCCACTAGATTTCCACCTGAGGAGCTCTGAAGTCCAGCTTTATTAGTGGTAGCACTGGTAAAGGGGGGGCACTGGCTTGGTGAAGTACACATGGATATTATTATATCCTGAATCATGATGCATCATGAGGCAGTGATTTGGCGTACTATATGTTAACTGCAAGCAAACCACTTACTGCTGTCACCTTCATTCTCCATTTAAATGTTTTTGCTCTGAGATATTCACACAAAGCCTTACCTGTGCCTCTGTCTTACCGTACTGCACCATGCAGGAGAAAGATAAAGACATCATTTACCTCTCCAAAATATGTGTGCTTTCTGAGCTACTCCAGAGAATTTGGACATTGATTAGCTGGGAGTAAGCAGCTAGAAAGCTTAGAGATCTGCTAATGGAATATCAATACTGCAAAGCTTGCAGGTTGAAAACTCAGGATATCCACTTAAAGAATCCTGTGGGATCACTGTACTTTCTTTTGAAACCTCATTATATTTTGGTCATCTGGATTACTATTATTTTTTAACTCCTGCATTACCCTTTTCTGAGGGGGAAAATTTTCAGTAAAATCCACCAGAAACAGAGTGAAGAGATTCCCCGATTCCTGATGCAGGGCTGAAGTGTTCTCCCTGTTCGGAGTCTGCCCCTAACACTGTTGGGATCAAGCTGTTTCACGTTACCTCTGCCTCCACTCCTATCAAACTCCATCTTCCCTACTACGTTGTCACTAGCAAGACAGGCTGGCAGAATAAAGTGTAATAGGCCATAAACTGTGACAAGGCACGGGGCATACCTTCCTTTTTTTTTCTTTTCTTCATTACCACTTCTGGCCTCCAGGAGCTGAAAGGGAATGGGTAGGACCTTCCACTTTGACACCCCCATCTAACATCTTTCTGCCCTCTATAATACAAAGATAGATGGGAGAAGTTTGAGCAGCACTCTCTTGACTGATGGTGACCAACAGCAGCATCTAGTGGCTCAAGCATTGTTTCAAAGAAGGTTTTGGTCTGAAATCTTCAGACACGAGGAATCTGTTTGCACATTGCAATGAAGTATAATTTGTCCAAAGTCACAACCCTTGTGAAAACATGCCATTTGGCAACCTCGATGCACAGAGAGGTTTTACAGCTGAGTGAGCAATTTGAATGCATCATCTCTTGTGTGCAGATCTGACGGCCTCCATGGAGTGACTCGAGGTCAAATTGATAGTGGGCATCTGGATACTGAAAGATGTGAAGAACAAAAGAGGAAAGAAGCTGAACAACACAGCAGTGTGGCAGCCATGCTTGCAGAACCAGACTGAGGAGTAGCTTCATCCAGTGCTGCCTGCCCATCAGTTGCAGGCTCGCCTGGGCACAGAGCTGCTGCGCGGAAGTCATTGGCTGCGTGTGCAGTCGGTGAGCATCTCCGTTTGGTGTGCAAACTCAGCAGATGAGCCCACAAACCAGCTACTTGCCTGGTCAGAAAAATAAACACCAAAACTAAAAGTTGATTCCACACAGGCCATATAGCAAATTTTGTCATGTATTTCAGGAAGGAGTCTGAATATCAGACTCTATTGCCTTGTATCAAAATGGACTTTCTGTGCCTGTCTTTCAAGGGCTGCTAAATGGAACAGTTGCAGATACTTACAAGGCTTTCCCAATTCCTTGGGCAATTTCCCTGGACCTAAGAAATTGTCTAAAGAGATGTCGTGTGTTAATTCTGTGCCTAAGTTTCTTCTGGAGAAAACTGCAGTAAGGGAGGGCCAGATTTCTTCCATATGTTCTTCCAGTAACACAGGCAATATATATGTTATGCAGCCATTTCTTGAGAATATTACTGTTTTAGAGAGAGGGCAGTTTCTGCCTGCTGTTTGCCATTCAAAGGGTGGCAAAATTAAGAATTTTTTTTTGAAAAAAGCCAATAGCTTGGGAGGTTCTCATGCCTGCCACCACTAGGCTGAAAGTGGAGGTCTTCTTGCAAATTGAATGACTTGAATGCTAAACACTGGCTGTTTACTGTAAACAAGGATCATTGTGGTTTAGCAGATAATTAATCTCCTGATGAACCTCTTTACCTGCAGCCCACCCTCTCCTCTACTATCTAATTTCTGGCTCTACCCTGTTAAGTCCACATGCATATTTAAAGCATTTATGCTTGTTTTCTATGCATAGCTGTTTCCAGTCAGCAACGGGTAGTAAGCCCTGCTTTTTACTTATTCAGACTAGGCTTGCCTATCTGAATGCCTGGCTTGCTTGGTTTTAATCTGCATTTTTTCCCCACTACAGAGCGGTTTGGCCCTCTGAGCCAGAAGGATGAAGTGTTTGCTGTTACTGCCTTGCCTTACTTAAGTATGTGGGCTTAAGTGTAATTATTTTACATGGGATTTCTCACCTGACAGGGAGTCACTGTGATAACAGAGTCTGTGTAATTACCAGGGTGATATAGGACTTTGTCTAAATATACCTCTTCAAGTGGATTTGAGTCTCCTTGTATCCTGTTGGTAAGCTGCCTGATGTTTGGATTGTTTTTTTTTTAATTTGAACCAAATATTTGCCATGCCAAAATACTCTGGGGGTACCCAACCCTGAATGGGTGCTGTCCTCCTTTGAAACCCCCTTTTCTCAGCCACCAGGTTGCCCCAGGGCAGGGAGCAAGGCTCCTTTCAACCGCTTCCCAGAACAGAGCAACTCAAAATGACCAGAAATTGTGCGAAGGGGAGATTAGACCAATTTAAACTAATCCTGTGTTTGAGACGTAGCCACGGGCCAAAGCCAGAGTTCAAACTGGTCACAGAAATCACTTGTGTGCCGAGGGAATAATCTGTATGTAGCTTCTGCAACATTTTCCAGTGCAAAGGAACAAGGGAGGGCAGCAGGTGGGTTTTGCACAGAAGTCATCCCTGACGAAGTGCAGCAGTTTATGAACGCTGGATTAACAGATACAAACCTGTATTGCATCAAGTTATCAGATTTGTCTCTCAATGCTCGGCTCCTTGCTTGGTTGCAGCTTCTGTAAATTACCTGGGAGCTTTAGAAGGCATTAGTGCCTTTCTCTGTTGTGTCTGTAACAACATTAAGGCTGAAATGACTTTCTTACAGGTTGAAAAATAATATCCCAGTGCCTGCTTCAAATCTGGCTGAAGTTAATAGGAACTGGCTTAAGTGAGTTTCAGTCAAGGTCTGGGGATTTCAAAAAGTTGTTCAGAATTACCTGCATTTATTACGTTATTACGTGGTTGTCTGAGCTATAGCAGGTGAGAGTCTCGTGGCCAAGACAGTTTTGTGAAACAGCAGCTGGTACCACCACCGCTCCCCAGGCTGGGAAATGGTGTGCAGAAACCACCCCTGCAGTCATAGGCACAGTTTTGACACAACCAGCCAGTTCAACTCCTCCAGCATGAGGTGGGAACTCCCCAGGCATGGCACATTGTGGGGCAGCAGCAAAGACCTCAGTCCTGTCCCTTTCTTTCCCCTCGGCCATCAGAGAGGGCTGGTGAGTGGCCAGGTGGCATTAGCCTGTCCCAAGCCCTGGACTGCCCCATGGGGCTTCTCACTCCATTCCAGCTGGTGGTTGTATCCATGCATATCCACAGACTCATTCCACAGTTTCATCGCTGGTGCTGCAACGGACATCTCAGATAACATCCCCTGCATCCCTGGGCTGCTCCTCAGCTAATGGGATTGAGATGAACACTTTCTAGGAGCAGAAGTGTTACGGTCTGGTGCCTTCCAAGAAGTCATTGTTTTGCTAGAGGATCCCAGTGGAGCATCATCTCTCTCCTGGGCTGGTCGCCAAATGTACATATAGCACTGATAGCGTCTCTGCCCTCAGGAAACTCACTGTCAAGAATTTAAACCAGGGCTACTTAATACACTTCTACTATTTTCTGCTGGGTGATTTTATGATTAGGATTTTATGATTAGGAAGGCAGCATGGTGTTTTCTGCTTTGCCAGGCTAGTCTTTCACATCACACCACCTTCAGAGTGGGGGACTACAGCCTCTGCCTGGGACACAGGAAGAATAACCAAGAAAGCAAATGATTTGGGAGAATATGGAGAGATCTGGAAGGTATTTACACTCTGAGTAGGTTTTATTAGCCAAAAAGTAGCAGTTACCAGAGGCAAAGATCGTAAGATTTTATGGTAGTTCTCTGACAAAACTCCATGCCTTTTGGAGCTTGTCCAATTTGCAAGAGGTGAAGGAGCTTGTTAAGAACTGTGACAATTGCTTTTGCATAAGTTAGTGCTCGTCTCTGTTCATCTCTACCCGCTGTCAGTCTGAGAAGCACCGTATTATGGGAGGTCCTGCCCACAAATTTCTAACTTAGAAAATCCACACATAAGCTTCCTAACATTGCACTTGTAATGTTTTTCAGCCAGCCCTTCTCCCAAACCTGAAGGTTGCTGACAACACCTTTATTTCAAAATATCCTAATACCTACACCTCTCTCCACTTCTTCAGTTTCTGATGTGCTGAAGTGATTTTTGTGCTGTTATTTTCGGAAATGCGGTGTAAGGGAAAAATACCTTGCACATTAAAGCTACAGTTGACTCTTTGAGACTGACTGCTTGCCATATTCTCCTTCAAAGAGGTGCTCTCCTGATGTAAGCATGCTCAGGAGCAGGGAGGGAGCAGCAGACCCGACCACGAAGCCTCATGTTTGGTAGGAGAGAATTGTTCCTGCCAGAATGTGAAACAATCCTTGTATCTCTGCCAAAACAATTGCTTGATGTGTGCTCCCTAATAGCTCATAATGAACCACAAACAAGCTTTCAAAGTAAGGATAAGGACACACAAGCTTATAATGTTCATAGACTGAACATTCAGAGAATTGAACAAAGAGCCAAAGAATAGCTCAGCTAAAGGGGGATGCAGCGAGCTCTTCAGCGCTTTGCTAATTAAAACAATGGGTCTCTGAATTACAGTATTTCAGCTTTTGGGGATATTTAAACACTCGGATTCTTCCAAAAAGGCATTCCTCCAATGAGTTTGTCGGAAGTAAAATAGAGCCCTGATCTTGAAAAGAGATGCATATAGATGGTTCCCTCCCTCCATGCATTCAGTGAAGATTTGTTCAGGAAAAGGACTCAGTCAGGCCATTTTTGGGGGATCGCGTAAGTCCTACAGTAATGTTGACTGGGGATATTCTGATATAGAATGTTTGACCTACAGCAGCGTGTGTTTAATACATTTGGCACTGACAGCCTGCTTCATATCTGGTGAAATTGGGGTGCACCTCCCCATTGACTTGGGTGGCCTTCAGTTTCTGTCCTTCTTTTTTTTCTTTAATCTCTTTTTAAATGGTTTTAAAATATTCCTCTAATAATCCAGATTTTAAAAGGAAATTAGTGGATACCCAAAGCAGTTGCCTAATGCTTTCTATCCACATATCTCAGTCATGTGAAGAGTTGAATACATGTGGGGTTTATATCCACTTTTGACCACTGGGATAATACAAGCACACAATGTCCAGATGACTCACCCAAGGTCAGAGCAAGTCAATGGGGTAGAAAGAAATTCAAGTCTCCTTAATCTCTCAGGTCTTATCCACAAGAGAATGTTGCTTTTTACATGAAAGGAGCAAAAAAAGGTTTTATTCATTTACGGGAATGAAAAACACAAGTATCCCTGAGGATGACAATAAATTGTTAGTCCAGACTTCACAGAAGGTTTTTATGCTGTATGATTTGCAACATCCAGCAAAATTCAACAGTTACAGCATTAAATAATAGAGAGAAATTAAAAGCTATAAGCAAAGCAAAAAAAAAATAGCTTTTTCATAAAATATGAGAAGGAAGCAGGAATTGGTGAGCCAGGAAGCTGCAGGCAAAAGTATTGCAGGGAACTGGAAACATGAAGTCTCTTGCACCAACGTGGTGAGTTTATATTAACCCATTTATAGCAACAACAGTTACCCAAGTTGAAAGGTATACGGTGCACACACATACATACAGAAGGAGTAGCATGTTAAAATACAGCTTTAGGTTAAGCTTGAGATAGCTCCCTATTGCCTTAATTCACTTAAATAGTTCCAGCACAGTTGTTGGTACTATCTGTGTGACTAAAAAGGGAAAGGTCTCTGGGGCCCAGGCCAGCTTTCAACTTGGCCAAATGTTGGACAGCTGGAACATATTTTTAAATGTAATTTTATTCTGACTAGTATTTCCAAGGGCATTCTCAACGAAAGTCTATTTCGTTCCTTCTCTTATTTGAAAAAGTTGAGGCCTCAGCAAAAGCAATAAAATGATAGAGGAGAATAGGAACTGCTAGAAGAAGGAAACCTGGGGTGGTTGATGCACAACCTGAGACCCAGAGTAATCTATCCTTCCTGAAGCCAGGAGCCCTGTTTGTCCTACTCTTGCTTTTCTTCATATACTACATGCCAACAACAGGCCAGGTCCATGCCCTTGTTCTCTGTATGTTCCCGTAACATAAAATGCAGCACAATTGCAAGCGCTAATTACCTGTACAGCCACTGATGCTGTATGCACATATGGGTGCAGCTGTTTAGAGTACATCCCAGTGTACGTCAGTTGTAGAAGCGTATGAATGGAGGACTAAGTTCTGTCAGGCATAGGACTCTAGCAAGAAACCTGTATGGAAAGAAATTGTGTGGAATCAAACCCAGAGGACACAAAGTTCTCACCAAAGCAATGAAAATGAGCCTTTTAGGCAGGGCATTGAACTCAAGGGAGTTAGGTTCAATTTTCCAGCAGTTCAGCCCCAGATTTGTTTGATTCAGAGCTAGTTGGATAGATACATCAAAACACAGGTGCAGACAAATCAAAGCCCATGAAAAATATCTACCTTCGTCCTATACAAGATATCTTCAACACCAGCGTTTCTCAGAAGCCAGTAGCTGCTTCAGGCAGCCACTGAAACTCCAGATGAGCTCCTTTCTCCTCTCAGCTGCTCAGTGATGAGAGGGCTATAAATTGGAGTAAGGGCATCAGGAATTTTTCCCAAGAGCCACATGTTTCTTTATTTCTAATACTACATAGTATTTAATTCACTTCGGTGTTAGGAATTACTCTGAGGCCTGAGCTGCTTGTTCCTGTGTTAATAGAAGGTTTCCCATTGCCTTCACTGGATGTACAGCCGGGCCCAGTGCACAAATAGCCAAGGCATGTTTTTCGCTACTGAGCCTATTGTTCATCCTCTGTGCTTATGTTGCTTTCACAGCGAAATTCAGAAGGTGGTTACGCAGAATATCATTTGGGCATGTGTCTCTGGAGGCACATGGGAAAAAAAAACCACTAACGGAGTCATATCCTGGCATCACCGACCACTTTCCCTCTTAGAAAAATAAACTAATAGTATTTTCAGTACATTTCCAACTACTTTTGACCCCTCTGATCCCAGAGGGAAAAGAGCTATGGAAAACTATACCATTTTGAGGAAGGGCTGTTTCTGAGCTGTACCAGTATATTTGGAGGAAAGGTTACCAGGCCAGAACATGCAGTTACATTTTATCTAGAAGGGAGGTTTCCTTGCTAATGCAGGCAGGCAATTATAATTAATCGATATGGGTTGGGAATTCCAGCCTAATCTAAGATCATTGTTAGACATTTTTGTGAAGACATGTGGTATGTTGTTGCACTCAGACCGTGCTGTAGATGTTTACTTGTTCCAGTCCTTCATCTAGGACCTTGCTTAAAACATTACACATGTTAGAAAAGCACAGTGAGAATAGCTCCACCATATAAACATGTTTTATATATAAAAAGGTTGGCAGCTTAAAAGGTCAAGTTAAGTGAAATATAACCATTGTTTTTTTCAATCTAGAAGTCCCATACTTGGGGTTATATGTCCTAGAAGTTGGCCAAATGTCTTCTATTGTCCTGTTTCACTTAAATATTTAAACATGTTTATACTTATGAATCCTTACATGGATGACAAGCTGAGGCAGGATGGGAGACTATGTTTGGGATAGGTTTTTTTTAATGTGCCAAATTTCAGATTAAATATTTTTTTGCTTTGGAAAAGGGACAATAACTAATCAATTGTACTGAGAGGGAAAAACTAATAGGCATTAAAATAATAGACAAATCCTACAAGGATTTAAAACTTGCTGTTTCTGTAGTGTGATGCAGATTGGCAAAAAGGTCCAAAGCAGCTAGAATGTGTAATTCACATTGCCTTGCAGTTGCTCTCAACTCATGCAATAACTCATTTTCCTTCTAGACTTTGTTGACTTTTGTACAGTTGAGTTTCATGTTGATGGTACAAAGAATTCAGAAAAGACTGAGCTGGGCTGTTACTTAGTCAGTAGGAGGAAAAAATTATGGCATTCACACAAGGAAAATATGTTGATAGCATAGCTACAGAAGTTTTCATATGCTCTAAAAAACAGACTCAAAGAGTCACATATTTACTTGTATTTGAATACAACATAGAGACCTAAGAAATCTTTTTCCCCTCAATCTTATAGGTTTTCTATCAGGTTCTTGCATACTGAACAAAAGGTTTCAGGAGCTCAGTGAATCATCACAAGTTATGAATTAAGACTTAGAATTACTTGTACTTTCTGTAACACCAGCACTCTCCAATAGACCAGCCACATCCAAAACAAAATTAAAATCTTTGCTGGTATCCTGCTCCAAAAGCTGTTCAGTTCTTCATAGTGTGGATAAGTGCTTGGGGATTAAGAGATACCAGGATCTAATCCCTGTGGTCCTCTTGGTCTCTTTGTGGCATTGGGTGGTGGCACGGTGACCCTGCAATATCATCATGATGCTGAGACACCAGAGAGTCTTCCCCACGACAGCTCATGGTCTTCTTCAACTGTTACATCTCTACAGAGATCAAAGAGGCCCAGGGACTTGGCCTACATGCCACAGGGTACAAGTTTACTAGATACAGCTCAAGGACAGCTGGAAATATATAATGGAGGTGTCTGTTCGTAGAGTCCTTCACCAAGGGTTCAAATAAACTGAGCTAATGAAAAAAGTCCGTTTGTCCTGGCATGGATAAATAGCTGGCTGAAAACGAGGAAAAAAAGAGCAAGGATAAAATATGGTGTTTGATGATGGATGGATGTTACCAGAGTGGTCCCACAAGATCTGTACTGGAATGTTTTGCCAACAACACCAAGCTATGTGGTGCGGTCAACAACCTGGAGTGATGGGATGCCATCCAGAAGCACCTTGACAGGCTTGAGAGGTGGACCCGTGCAAAACTCATGAATTTCAACAGGGCCAAGTGCAAGGTCCTGCACATGGGTCAGGGCAATCCCAAGCACAAATACAGACTGGGAGGACCATGGGTTAAGAGCAGCCCTGAGGAGGGCTTGGGGGTGTTGGTGGATGAGAAGCTCAGTGTGACCTGGCAATGTGCACTTGCCGCCCAGAAAGCCAACCACATCCTGGGCTGCATCAGAAGAAGCATGACCAGCAGGTCGAGGGAGGTGATTCTGCCCCTCTACCCTGCTCTCATGAGACCCCAGCTGGAGTACTGTGTCCAGCTCTGGAGTCTCCAACATAAGAAGGACATAGACCTGTTGGAGTGAGTGCAGAGGAGGGCCAAGAAGATGATCAGAGGGCTGGAGCACCTCTGCTATAAGGATAGGCTGAGAGAGTTGGGGAGTTCAGCCTGGAGAAAAGAAGGCTCTGGGGAGACCTTAGAGCAGCCTTCTAGTACTTAAAGGGGGCCTACATGAAAGATGGGGAGGGACTCTTTACCAGGGAGTGTAGTGATAGAATGAGTAGTAATGGTTTTAAACTGAAAGAAGGTAGATTTAGAATAGATATTAGGAAGAAATTTTTTGCTGTGAGGGTGGTGAGACACTGGAACAGATTGCCCAGAGAAATTGTGAATGCCCCATCCCTGGAAGTGTTCAAGGCCAGGTTGGATGAGGCTTTGAGCAACCAGGCCTAGTGGGAGGTGTTCTTGCCCATGGCAAGGAACTAGATGATCTTTAAGGTCCCTTCCAACCCAAACCATCCTATGATTCTATGTATGCGTTTCAAAATTGCCAAAGGTAACCTGGACAAGAAGGTTAAAAACGAAGCAATGAAGTCTGCAGAAGACACAAAATTATTTGGGACAGTGAATTGTGCAATTGACTGCAAACAGCTATGGAATACTGAGTGATGAGACAATAAAATCACAGATGAAATTCAATGAAAATCACAAATAAAATGTCAATAAATGCAAGTAAGGCACATGAAGGAGAAAAAACAACTATCTGTAAAACTATATATACAGTGATGAACTCTAAATTAGCTGTTAGCGAGGGGAATTAGCTATTACCAATACAGCAAGAGATCTGGGAGTCATTACAGATAGTGGTTTGATAGTGCATTGAGAATTATTAGAGAAGGAACTGAAAACAAAACAGATAGCATCCTTGTACCATTATATAAATGCATGGTGTGTCTGCATCTTGAGTACCACTGGTAAATTTAGTTACCTTTTTTGCAAAAGGATATGCTAACATTAGGAAAGATACTGAGAAGAATTACAAGGAAATGAGGGAGAGTAAATAGGTCAGGACATTTCTACACGGAAAAAGAGATGATGGAGCAGGCATAAGACAAAGCAAACAGTAGGAGTGGACCTCTAATGGGAGCAGGAGAGGGTAGTAATAAATAACTCCTAGGGGATGACAGAAACTCTAGAAAAACTCTGTATAACTTTTGTCTCTCTCCACCTCTCTTGTCCACAGTAATTTTTGTTTTCTTTGTGATAGCTGTTTGAGACACAGAACATTTGCCTTGTAACACTGTGGAGATAAGAAGCAAGCAAGACCAAAGGATTCAGCTCAGGCTGGGGTCCATTTGGTGAGAACACAGCTGAATACCTACCACTTGCAAGAACCCAAGCTAGGCAGGGCAGCTGCAGGACCAGGCTCCCAGAAGCCAGGATGCTAAGGGTGGCGTGGGATGGAAATTATCCTTCTCCCTGCAGTGCAAAGAGTAAGTAGGAAGGGGAGATCCTAGTCTAAAGAGGAGTCCACATGTTTTTGAAGAGGCTCCTTAGAAGTTCTGTGGGCAAGCTTGGCAATGAGGAGTTATTGCTGGAAGCCCAGGACTGGCTTTGTCGGACACTGGCGTGCAAGGATTTGGTGAGGGGACAGAGAACTACATTTCAAAGACAGAGGAGGGGCGCTGATGGATGGGCCTTATTTGGGAAAGGTCAAAGAATAAAGTTACATAGATATATATGATGGGAAAAGACAAGGGCAAAGAAGAAAAGGGGAATAAATGGTCAAATCTCAATGCTCAGACAATCCGTTTAATTATGATGTAGAAAATCATGGATGGTACAAGGAAGGCGAACAGGGAATGATTGTTCAATATTTTCTATAAAACACCCTGAATAATGATCAGATGGCAAATTTAAAGAAAACTTTTAGAAATACCTTTTACCCCACAAGACATAATGGTATGTGGAAATCACTATTAGATGTTGTGGAGGCTAGCGGGGTTCAAAAAGGAGCAAACAAACAGGCAGTGACTGACCTGGAAAAGATTATGTTGTCAATTCATCATTTCAGCTAGTACCACCTGTACCTTCCTCTGCTTTCAAAACTGAAGTCACTGAGGACCACCTTGGCGCCTAGTATGTCCATCACTGTGCATTAGCTTCCCCATGTGGAAAAGCACGGAGTATGAGTGGGTATAATTTGTACATCACAAAACGGAAAAAAAGCAATGTCTCCACTACCAATTAGCCCTTTGCTTTCTTCTACACAAAGCTGTAGGAACACCTGATATTGCTCTTAAAGTATGTTCAATGGAAAAAGTACTGCTTTACATGGAACCTCTCCATTTCAACCTTTGAACTGGATTTCTTACAGTAAAGTATACACTAATTTTGATGCTGACAGCATGGACAGCAAAATCACGCTGTTACATGGCAGCCAAGAAGTATTTAATTTCAACCCAAACATGGTTTGGTTGAAAGTCAAAGGAAAAACTCTTTTTAGGTTTAATGGGACTCTCACTGGGCTCTTTTTCTTAAAAGAGGATTAGGACAGGGTTGGTCACCAAAGTGCTACCATACTTTTCATTGAAACATTGAATGGGATTTAAAAAAAAAAACCAACCCTGCATTCAGATTATTCTAGCTAGTTATCTGACTGTCTGTCTATCTATCTGTCTTGCCAGTTAATGAAAACCATACTGAATTTCTTGTTTTGCTTTGCTAATTTGACGAATTCTGTCCTTTTTTCTCCTCATTATTATGTCTATGGTGTTTCTCCATAGACAGCATGAAATGTATATAGATAGACAGATTCATAGATAGATGCACTCATAGATAGATGCACGCATAGATAAATCTGTATCAGTTCCTCTGTCTTGCAAGGAACTTCACAAATAAACCAAATACTATAACGTCTGCCTGGGCATCACCATGTAAATTAATTCAGGGCACCTATTCTACAAGAGCCTGACAACTGTGTCAATTTAATGAAAAAGATGATGCTAAACTAACTAACCTAAAGCTAGTTCAGCTTCTTTATCTGGACAAACCCAGGCTTGACCATGTGTGTTGCATACTTGGGTTCATGGAGTCTTTCTTTTTCTCTTGGTCTTTAATCTGTCAAGCAATTAGCAAGCACAAGCTAAGAAAATATGTTAGGCAAAAGCTCTTTTACATATATGCCTATATATATTTGTCTAAGTGACAGTAGCAGTCAGAATCACATATATCCCAAATTCTGGGGAAAAAATTGCCTTTGCGTAGAGTATAATGACATGACTATACTTCTTTTCTAGTGGCTGAAATAACTGTTGTGACTCAATTACTTCATTCAGATAAGGAGACGGAGAGAATCTTCTTCTTTCTTGGTGTTGCAGAACTCATGTAATTACAAGGGAAGTCTTCTTGAAAGACCATGTGGTATCTATACATTTGCCACTGCAATTTCCAAGGGAGACAAGCTTTATTTATTTCTGCAACGTAGATGCGACTTGTTTCCCCTTGAAATTCTTAAAAATATACTGGTAAGCTATTACCATGTAAGAGAGAAATAAAATATACAGTTAATGTCAAGATATATTCTTGCTGTATCAACACAGCTTTCATGTTAATCCACAGTTAATCTGCCTGTGTATTCACTAGTTCTTGGATGCAATTTGCTTGAGTTGCACAAAGCCCTTCCTTTTCTCTCTCTGTCTCTCCCTCCCTTTTCTCATAATAGCGTGGTTATAAAGTAGGAAGTATATTACAATAAACGAGCCTCAGACTGAGGTTCTGCTCCAAAGATCGATTGCAGCAATAGTCCAGGAGAGCAAGCTGCCAATAACTGAATGGGAGGATTTGGTGATAGGCCATGTTACTCAAAATGTGACATGAGAGAGGAAGAGCCAAAACATAGATCTTCAAGTGTTGGAGGGTGCAACTCATCAAACAACCAGTGAATGGAGAGCTGCTCTGCTCGCCCTCTGCCAGGCAGCAGTAGGAAAGCTGCTGGAAGTGCTAATGCTGTTTTGGTTTTTTCCTAGCAGGAAGATTTCCCACAAAAGGGTAAGCTTTGCACCTGCTTTAACATAGGTTGTTAGAAATGTGAATGATACAAATGAATTATCTTGTGTTAGATAATTCAGAGACAATGGAGAAAAATCCACGTTTTTCAACTGCAATAGCTTGTAGTGAACTGGTGGAAAAGTACATATTCATTGGCTCCACCAATAACCTGAATCTCATTTAAAGAAATGTTTCTCCCACCTGCAAAAAAGCCACAAATAAATCTAGTGAACACATGCTATTTATGAAGCTCTTTCTTCCCATAAAAAGCAGATGGATCATATAAAGTCATTGCAGTTTTGCTCCTAAAAGCAATGTGACCCATTAAGGATGTTAGGATAGTTAAGAGAGAGTACCTGGCTCTGGAACATGCCCAGGAGACAGGGATTTAATTGCTCTCCATCCTAGATTTCCTGAATGTTTCCGTGCTATCTCTGCTCCTCAGTTCTTCATGAAGATAACACTCTCCTACCTTCCGGGATGTTGGCAAGGATAAGTATATTAAATATGTGTAGGTGCTATGGCACAGAGAGGGAATTTATAAAAATGTCTAAGATTAATAATCTATTCTTCATTCCAACATACACAACTCTTGGCTCCCACAAGCACTTCCACTAAGGAGCAGTGATTCTTATTTGGCAGATGGGAGCAAAGTGATCAGGCCGAACACCCTGCAGAACAAGATCTATAATACGTTGCAAAGTATTAATCAATGAAATGCTCTTCTGCTCACCTTAGAATTCACATATAAACTTAATAAAAGTATAGTGCCAATGGATTTTCCTCAAAGATGACTGGGCAATGCATTAGACACTTCACTGGAATAAACCATTATAGCCTTAGTGAAAGTATACTGAATTATAACACATAAAGATCTAGTCTAAAGTTTAATTGACTCAACGTATACTTCATGTCTAAAGAGTTAAGGGTATAAACTTATAGGAAAATGAAATTTTTCTCCCCAAGCAGAATGCAAGAGTAAGCTCTGGATGGTTTGAAGTCCTTCAAATAATGTATATTTCCCTAGTTTTGATACAGGTAAGTTAAGATAATTAACTTGAATATATTCTAGCCAGAATGTTAAAAGAGAGAAAGAAGGAAAAACGGAGAGAGAACAATTACATGATTTGGTTTACTAAACTGATTTTTTTCTCAGGTTGATATTCTGGTTTAGATCAGTGACTTTTGCAGTGCAATCAGTCCAAAGCAGGAACTAGGCTTATTCACAAACGTACATGTCTTTCTAAACCACTCTCTCTGACTGATTCATATTTTCTCTTTCTTGGCTGAACAGTGACAAAATACTCAAAACAATGTCTATCAGTCAGCCACATTTTCTCTTTACTAAAATGAGCTTGGGGGAGGGCAACCAAGTGAACAGTCTGCCCCTCAAAACCAACCCATCCCTCCATGGCTCTGATGTCCAGGTCCCCCTGGGCAGGGTTTGCTGCTCTAGTTGGAGAGAAATGATACTGCAAGCCCACTCCACTGAATTTATTTCTGAGTTTCATTGGAAAACCCCTGCTAGAACAAGTAGTCTTCCTGATGTATGTTGCTATGGTATGACAGTCACCTCTAGACATGTGAGGTATTTATCACAGTACTGTGTGCCTCAGAGTTCAGAGGCAAGTGCATAGATCAATCCCGTGGCTGGTTCCACTTCTCTCTCACAACCTCTGACAAGGTGACAGAGATGGAAGGGCTGTGGATGTCACAATGGTCTATATCACCCTCTGTCTGCCAAAACAAACCCTCCACACAAGCAGACAAGAGGAAAGCAAGTGAAGAACTGAGTCGCGGACCACAGCTTTGCCTCAGAGGTATAATGCTTGCTCAGTTATTTACATATCATTCTGCAACGTATGGGTCTAAAATCTCAGTGGGCACATGGTTTACTCACTTCTCCATACAAGCTAAGTTTTCCTCTTCTCTTGGCCCAAAGAAAGGGAAATGTAATTTTTTCTTGTAAAGGAAATGTTCTTCCAGAGCTAACGAGGACATCATCAAAAAAGTGTCAGCAATTTTGTATTCTAAAAGGAATATGTCTCCTCTCAAGAGTGAAACTAGGATCCTTACCCATCCAGATAAGTGGGTCTCGTAGAATTATTTGATTCTAGTGAGGCTGAATACATGAGCAGAATTTACAGTTGCAGGTCTTTCTGATATATTGCGTCTTCCAAAAAGCTGCAATAGACGTATTGGTCTTGTCCCCTAGATGGAACACTGAACATTACAGTTGCTATATCTAGGCAACTGAGCATCAGGAAATCTTTTATGCCAGAGGCCTGGACTTCTGAATTGGACGGCACTGGTGGTGGTTGCTTCAGAGGTATGAGCTGCCCTCTACAAAACACATGTGAAGGCATCCTTTTCCATGGCCAACTCTAAGTTCCCACCACTGTCCCAGAATACTTTAGTGAGTACTTATGGCATTTAACAGGCTGTCAGCGTATCTTCTACTGTGCCAGGGACAGCCTCATGAGATGTTACTCAGCTGCTAAAGACTTTGGCCAATTCTTGAAAACAGCAATCCCAGGATTTTGTTGCCCTGGCTAATTTAATGGCTTACAGGAGCGCAGAAATTCCCCATGAACACCTGAAGTCACGGCCAGAGGCATTACTTGAATCACAAATAAACCCAAACTTTACTGGGAACTATGTCCTACTATATATTTTGTTGACTATTAAAAATCAGTTGTAAAAAGAAGTAAGAGGAGTCACTCAGACTCAGCTCACTCACTTTATTAAACATGAAAGAGCACTACTAATTAGCACAACAAAGTTACCATATTCTCATGTCTTGGTTTCAATGCAAGTGCCACACCAGCTGAGAAAGGGACAAGTTCACTCAACAGAAGGATTACCTACCAAAATGTATACCATATTTATTGATTGCAAAAAAACCTAAACAGCTTCCTGATTTCCATATCCTTATTTTATAAGCAGAAGGGGAAGAAAAACACAATAGCACCCATGGCAACAAGTAGTAGGGCAATCTTTGATTTTCCTTAAGTAACAAATAAATATATAACCTGGGAAAATACGTACCAAGAATGGTTATTCATACCACAGAACAAGAAAGGTTTTTGTCAGTGACACGGGAAATTTGAAAAGGAGTTAACTAGGCCACAGGTCATGGAGAGTTCAGCTGACATAAATAGCAGAGTAGTCAAAGTTTGCCTCAGAGTTTAGAGCAGCAATAGTAAACTGTAATAATAGTAAAGTGTTTAATACAAATACCGCCTTGATTAGATCTACAGTTACAGGCCTGAGCTATTGATTGCATAGTATTATATTGATGTGTTATGGCTGCAGGGGACAGGAGCACCTTATTCCAGGGAACAGCCAGCGTGCTGCCATGTTGATTTAGCCCTTTCCTAACTTCTATGCTTTCAATAGGTGCAGTTCAAAATGCAGACAACACATATACTCTCCACCTATTTCTTCTCTAAACTATCATACCATAGCTGAGTGAGTTTGTAGTGATGGCAACAACGGACAGTTATACAGCTTTTGATGATAATTTTCAGACTGCATCTTTCCTGTCCTGTTTTTCAACCATTTTTTGCCAAGTCCACTTATAGCAAAAACAATAGCATCATACAGATTAATTAGGAGGAAAGAACTTCTGTTTTAGCAATAGGTGCAGAAAAGTAAAAGCACTGAGATAATTTCTATGTCTCACAGCTTCACTAGTTCCCTCAGCTTGGAGCTAATATGAAACATCATGAAATATCCATATGAATATTTCCTCGCTTTCTTCCAAACCTGTTTTAAAGGACTTTAAATAAATTCACAACCACCCACCCTGCTCCTCTGGGTTACTGCAGCATACTGCACACATTGTGTTCATGTGGAAGTGCTGCAAATAGAGCGTTTAAGGCAAAGATGCTCAAATAACCTGGCTTTCTGCAGCACCCCCCCCAGCTGGGGCTCTGAGATCAGAGGCGTTATATCCTCTCCAGGCAACCTGCCTGTGGTTCAGCCGCCTCTCCCACCATTGTGCGAGACGCTCCTGGAATGCAGGGGCGAATTCCTCGGACATGTCATCTCTTGAGTCCTCTTTCATCCAGTGGAGGATGGAGACAGGTGTTAAATCAGTGCTAGCACCCACCATACCGCAGATGCTGGTGGGGAAAAATGAGAAGAAAAAGACAATGTCCCTTTTGTCCAGACTGTAATTTCTATGTTAAGACAGAACCTGTGTTGCTTCTTCACGTTCAATCAAGTTCTTTGCCACAAACTCTTTGCACTCCATCCCCTGTTTTGGATGTCTCCAGAGACTAGGATGAACCTTTCTTTGCGACAGTGACAAGGAATAGGTTATTTTTTAGCTGCACAGTGTAACAAAAAAAATGAAACCATACAATTTTGAGTATGGTTAAGAGCGATTTTACTCCCTCTACCAGAAGAGACAGGTCCTTCTCCCAGTATCCCCAAACCTTAAGAAATAGAGGACATTCTCCTAAGCGTCCTGCACAGACATAACTCTAACCTTGGAAGTGTTTGCTTCTCTGCATTGTGAAGCTTAAAATGAAAAGAATCATGTTGAAGTCTTTAGTATAAAGATCATAGTTTTCAACTTCGCCTTGTTATTTCTTTCTCATATTTCCTACTGCTCACAACATTTAGTTTTACTTATAGTTAAAACACCTTTGAAAACATCTTTACAATTACAGTTCCACATCTTAAGCAGTTCATTAAAACACCAGCCTTTAGTGCAATAAAATCCCTGAAAAGTAAACAAAAATCTCTACATGAATCATAACATGCACTGTTGAACTCATATATATAGAGTATATATAATAGATCCAGGATTAAAGCCAAAGCCAAAGCAACATGCATAGTTTTCAGTCACCATCCATTGTAACAGAGCAGCATAACACGTCCCCAGCTGTATGCTCTGAGCAGTGGTGACTTTTTATCTAAGTTTCCTTTCTAGTTGCTCAGCACCTCCTCCAGCCTCCCTTCTTGGACACACACAAAGCCTCACTCCAGGCTTACCAAAGCTCTGCAAAGCAAAACGAGCCATTGCAATGAGGTGCATCTACTTCTTGCCACCCATCAGCTTTAACATCAGACTCCTCAATCTGTCCTTCAGTCCTCCAGGTACCAGTGGGTATGGCAAAATCTTCTTGCTACAATCCAAACATTCTGTGAGAGGTCTTTACCCAGACAGTAAGCTAGTCCTCTCTGAAAGGCTGAAGTAACAGCTACGCCATGGGTGGTACGACAAGTCTCCAGGCAAGCTTGGCCATATGCATCTGGCAGATGGAGTGAAGCCCATGGTGGCTGCTCCATCATTGTGGCCCTGAGGGTCAGCAATACATCCTGCCCCAAGAGAGCAGTATCTTGGCTTGGCTCTGAAGTTGGGGCTCCTCAGAAAAAAAATCCCAGAGGAACACCTGCTTGATTACAGGCATTGCCAGAGGTATCCTGAGCCATGAAGTCACAGACTGAGGGTAGTTATGCTAACCCACGCATCTCTGTGTTCGTGATCATGAAGACTGCAACACTCAACAGCGTCTGTGCTGCCACTTGGAAAACGGCATTGGCAGTCTCACAAGAAGTAAATGTATGGTGGGATGAAACTGGGGGAACACTGGGAGATATATAGCTCAGTCCATAGCTTGTGTTGTCTCCCTGCAGGCCACCATGGACCAGCAGAACAATGCACAGCGGGGCGCCCGACCAGGTTTCCTTGGCGTGTATGTTGAAACACAGCAGTGTGGCGTGGCAGCAGCTTAGTCAGCAGTTGCTAATAATGGTGTGCACACTACTCGTGCAATGGGGGCTGCAAGATGAGTTAATGCAGGATACTCAGAAACCACAGTAAGTGCCAGATGTGAACGTGCCTCAAGTTGCATTGGTCGAGCCCTTCGCCTGCCCCAGGCCCTTGGGTAGGTGTGGAAGGATCTCTCCACACCCTTCCTCCCCCACAGCTTCTTCTGAGCCAAGCTCTGGCCTGGCACAGGGAAGCATGAAACCTTTTGTTCAAGGCTGGACTCCGAGACCTGAACTTGCAGGGAAGTAGCAACCTGAATGTACACCTGAATCCAAATTTCCAGGGTGCAGGCTGAACCAAAAAATAGTGGATCGAAGTAAAACCTACTCTAAATAGTCCCAAAAGTTAAGGTTCAAATTCTGAGCAGCTCCCACATTGTTGCTAAGCTAATCCTGCAGGTTGAGGTGACAGGGATCCAGCTTGCCTGACTTTCTGAGTGATGTTGCTGAGACTTGGCCTTTTGCCCTGCCCTGCTTTCTGTCTTGTAAAGATTATTTTTCGTTCCATCCCCTTTCTCTCTTTCCTTTCTCGTCCTTTTAACTTACCACTAGCATGTTTTATACATTTTAAATCTTTATACATAAATATTTTCAAAAAAAGATTTCTAGGCTGACAGTCTTTTATTGCATCTGTCATCTCCTATTATTTTCTGTGACATGACAGACCGTCATATGAATATGATGCATTATGACATGACACATGACACCAGTTACCCAACATTGTGCCTCATTAGAGGAAACTGTAAAGACATAAACCAGGGGTGAGCCCTTTCTATTAATCTCTTGTTCCTTTTACTACCGTCATTAGGAGTTCATGTGGCTGTTTCAGATTTTTCCCCCCATGGCCAGTCTCTTAATTGTTTTTGAGCATAGATAAGAAACAAAAAAGGGGGAAAAAAAAAAGTGAAAGGTTAAAACCCATCACATTTTTCTCTGTGAGCACAGAAAGAAAATCTTTTGAGATAGGCCTAGCTGATCCCTTCTTAATATCTGGAAGGAAAATAAGATTTTGTATATCCCTGACAGCACATCCTGGATTTAATTATTTCCTGACCACAGAATGGATTGATAAGAATTACTGTTGGCCAGGCAGGAAAGAGTCATCATGAAAGGCGCTGGGTTCACTTTTAGCCACAGTTTGGCAAAAGAAATTGACAACTTTCAGATCGCAGTAACATGTTTTCCATCAAAATCTGCTGCAGAGAAAAAATGCAAATGCTGATGTAGGAAAGAAAGTTTATTGTTGCCGTTACTTCTAGATTCTCTCTTATCTTGATAAATGGCATCTCTGATTTTGTCTTTCTAATTTTTACCTATCAAATACCAGCAGAATGAGCCTGCATCGTTGTTGTGCAAAACTGCGTGTGGAAAGAAATTGAGGCCAGTTTCTCATCTGTTTCTATGGAACTCACAAGTTCCAAGAATGGGAAGAAGCTGTTATGAAGGTGGATAGGAGATATTTATTAGCCACAGCAGATAAGCCTCAGTCTGATTTTCAGTTATCCCGGTTGGCACTGCCTCTTTGTGTTCAGCATGGGTAGTCTTTGGGTTGGACTAATGCCTCAGACTAGGCTAACAAACTCCTGCTCAGCATGTGGTGACTACAGCTCATGAAACACCAAAGCTGTCTTTCTATGTTTTATAAAATTTTAGTAACAGAGAGGGAGGATGAGAAATGGATGTTTATAAAACTGTAGGAAGCAGTAGCAGACAAATCAATGAATACCAACAGCAGATTATACGTCTGGAGACAAGTTGCTAGCTCCTGCAGTTATGTCAGTCAGGGGATACAGCTGCAAGCTATTATATAGCTAGTATTTCTTACTGGATGGAAGAGTGTATGCATATAGCTCAGGTGACTGAAGATGATTTCATGATGGTGTCATTTGGGTTCTTTGACAACATTTGGTGTCATAAAGAGATCTTGAGAAGAATAAGAGATGTTAAGAAGAATAAGACATTCCGCTGGAGTTCACTGAATTGGACAAGTTATGATGGATCGTCACCACCCACCTGATGAAGGCAGATGTTTGCATCTCCAAAACACACATTTGGCTCAGTTGGCACCTTTAACATCCATCTCATCGGACAAGCTAAAGATCAAGTAATCACGGAAAAAGTTATATTAAAACTGGCTCATTCCAGCTGGAAGAACCCTCTACTGGCTTTACAAGTGTGGGATGATGCTGTTTTACTGTCACACCTGAAGGTGAATAAATGTCCTTGCTCTTTTACAATGACATTCCCTAACATTTTACAAAATTTAAATTCACTTTAAGGGAAGGGGAGTGTATTTTTAGGATTGCATTTACAGTTGGACCTCATGGTCCTGTTGCTGAGCTTGCTATTTCTAGACAAATATACTCTATAAAGCAGAAAGCTAATTTTCTGTTTGTTAGTAAATGCCAGATATTTTACTGCAGCTCAGCGGCAGAAATCTGAGACGCTCAACTTGACTGATTGGTACAACCAGTTTTGGGATGTGTTAACATGGAAAAAATTAGCTATGTCCTGAAAATCCTCAATCAAAATTATTTCTCAACATTTGCTTGCATATTTCTGACTTCTGCTGGGGAAAAAAAAATAAAGCCCTGTAGAAAAGCTACTAACTTTCTTTTTCAATCTGCTGACCTTTTTCTCTTTGTTGGCTATGTTTGCCACAGAGCTTCTGACAACAGTGACAGTCCATTATAAGGAATGAACTCTCACTAACTGTGGGGGTTTTTCGTCATTAAGTGCCCCAAATAAGTAACGAGTTAGCTATATAAGAAGCTTCTTCACTGCAGAATGCATATTCTCCATTTATAACGGGTTTTGTTTGACATTGCAGACATTAAGAGCTGTCTAACACAGCAGGCACTTCCCTATTGAGGTGCCAGTAAATTCTAGGTTACAGGAGACCTTGTTCTGCAAAAAGATGTGTGCATAGGCAGCCACCGGCTGCCTAATAATCCATCTGCAAGATCCATTTCAAACACCACAGACTTCCTCCATGCAGGCGATCCATTTTGACCAAGGGAATGATCATGGATAGCTACTTTATCTAACAGAATCATAATGTCTTCTGACACATAACACATTTTTGGATCTGTGGCTTTGGGCTGTTAGAAAAAGTGGGTAGTTTTGCCTCTTTAAGTATCTAAAGGCACTGTGTACTTAAAATCTGTTCTGCTGCTACCTAACCTTACTAAGGACTTAAATGTCTAGAAGACAAAATTCACCAAGAGGGTTTACACTTAGAACCGCTCTCCATTATTCTCAGGTGCCCCATTAGACCTCCAATCCCTAGGTAGGTGTCCAGGCTCCCCACTAAAGGAACCCTTCCTGGTAAGCAGGACAAGCTCAGCTAACTGAGTAGCAAGCACCAAAGAGACAAAAGCAGGGCTTAAAGATCAGAGGTGAAGCAGCTAGTTCCATGTTAGAAAAAGCCATTTCTTTTCATCAGGACTTATGACTCTCAACCTCTTCTGAAAGCAGGCTAGGTCAGAAGAGGTGCTGTTGGGGAAATAGGGGCAATGCTAATAGATATAGTGTTAGACAGTAGATTAGCACCTGAGCACCTGGACTTCTAGATATCAGGAGACTACTTTAGTGGAGTCATGAAAAAGTGAACAAAAAGGCAAATTTTTCTCAACAGGTTTCCATTCACTTCGGAGCCAATGAAAAAATTGTAGGGTTCCGTAAATCAAAAGAGGATAAAAACACTCAACTAAAGTCCTGCTTTTTTTTCAAAACTGGAAAGACCAGACATGAATGTCTTAAGAAGCTAATCCCACACAGACACCCAGCTCCAAGACAGAGCTCATGTTTTATGATCAAAGCAAAAAAATGTACATACTGCCTAGAAGAGGAACCAATTTCTAGTAAGTCCAGTCCTTGCCTACTTTCTCTGCATTTTACTGGTTTAGAGTGGTAAACATGCTGCTAGGCTGGTTTCTACTGATTTGTACCCTAAATAACCAGCTACCCCTCCACACAACATTTAGGTTGTCTCGCCCAACACTAGGATGATAATTCCATTTGCTAGAAGGCCACATAAGGATTAGTTGTTGCAGCATTGCCTGAAGCACAATGCTCTTGTTCAGACAAGTATTGTAACAAGAGCCTAATCCATGGCATCCTGAAGTCACTGGAAATATTTCCACTAATACAAATGGATTGAATTGGGACTTCCAAATCTCTGAGGTTAGCTATTGCTGTTCAAGTATAGTTCCTTTGTTAATGATAACGATACATATCTCTTTAAAACCAAAACCAAATAAAGGACCTTTGAAAGCTCAATCCTCATGTTTTTAATTGGTTAACACCATATGTTCTTCCCCATAGGCTGATGCACAAGCAGAATACAGGGTATGAGAGGTCAAACTATTGTTTGTGTCTTAGGTCTACATATTTCTCTCAAAATTAATATTAGGTAGTTTTATTCTATCGTTTTATGGTTTACTTCTCCACCCTTTCTGAACCCTTAGAAGTCTGAAGCCCTGACTACCAATCCATGGTTTACATGCCACTTTCAGATCTTTCTTATTGTAAAAATGAATGTGCTGATTTCAGTCGTGTTCTCTCAAAATGAGTAGCTCCCTCTGAAAAACATTCTTGTTAATGATACTTTTGCAAAAAAAGTACTGTTTAGCACCACCTGAGTCACATAAAAATGAGGAACGTGAAGTGCAACTACCTTTAACAACAGATTTCTATATCTTTACTCAAAAATGGTGGTATGCCTTACGCTGTGAGTAGTCACAGGGGTAGGTTTATAAGAAAGAAGGTGGAGGGGAAGGGAGAACAAGAGGACTGTGGGCATTGATCAGCATTCCGTGTGCTCTTGATCATGTAAGGACAGGCTGCAGAGCCCCCACCTAGCTCACGGTAGATCTGGCCTTGAGTAATACTGGTGTAAGGGGACTCTCTGTGGGGAAGAAGGTATGTTGCAGCAGCGTCCAGTTGTTCAGTGGGGCTGGAGAATCCAAAGGATAGCTGAGTTTCTGTGCAAAGACCAATTTAAAATTGTTGCCTCCACCCCAGTGTCAGCTATCCACCTGCACCCTCCCCAAAGCCTTTTCCTTACCCCTTTCTCAATCACAACCCCTCTGCCTCCATCTGCTTGATCGGTGGGATGGAAGAAAGCGAAAGGCAGCTGGGCAGGTAAGAGGGGAGCAGGCCTGTAAGATGTGCCTCCTGACAGCTGAAACCACTCATTTTACTTTAAAACATCCTTTGAAGGAAAAATGATCTTTTTCTCTTTGTTCTCAGTAAGGGCAGGGCTGTGACACAGGTGCAATGCAGCTCCGGAACCGGCTAAGCTCCAGAGCCCTAAAAGCAGCTCCCGAGGGAGGGAGCCCTAGGAAGACAGCTGAAATCCTAGAGGCAGAAGGAGTGTGCCCCAGGGCCTAAGTTACCTTCAATTTTAAAGTGGCCTTTTCCACTGCAAAGGACCGGCACAGGGTCTTCACCACAGGTTCAGCCCTTACCTGAGCATCTACGACATATGGGCAACCCTGCACAGGGTCAGCTAGGTTACCAGAGAAATGAAGGTGGTCTCTCTGCCAGCTTTATTTACCTATGAGGGTATCAAGGATACCCTAAGAAAACAACCTAAAGAGGGAAAATGAAACTGAGTTTTAAAGGTGTATGACAATGTCTGTATAACCCCAACAGATTACCCACTATTCCTACATACCATAGCAATTTCTGTTCCTGTAATTCCCTGTATGTCAGCCAGATACCATTTTGTGGGCAAGGGAAAACTTGGGAAGAATTAGGGTGCGGTACGAAAGACAAGCACAAGCACAAGACTGTATCAGATTGTACGGGAGGATGCGCAGCACAAAGCTGCTTTGGCGGGGGGGGCCTGATATCATCTCCCAGGGACACTTGCCTGGAGTTACCCCTCCTTGTGTGTGCAGGCACGTTGCTAGAAAACCGCGGTATGCTCGGGCCTGGATTCAACTCTGCCGTGACCTGAGGGTGGGAGGAAGGGAAGCTGCACAGCCGGACGGCTGTCACCACTTCTCCTGTGCCTGCTAGGTGCTGTCAGTGAGGAGGACTCTCCCATTAGCCCCATCCTCTGTAAACCTACGCTGGCAGGTGCTGACCAGCCCGTAGAGATTTCCCTACCTCCATGCAAAGCACAGCCCATGTTGCTAGAAGGCTGTCAACACCAACATTGCTAGAAAATGCTTGCCTTGTTTTTCCCAGGAGGGTAAAGGCAGGTGGGGAAGAACGTGGGGTCACAGTGCACCCCCCGATGCGCCCCAGCCAGGTCTCCAGGCCAGGCGATGGAGGAGCAGGACTGCAGGGGACTGCAGCTAAACAGAAACGGGCTGAAACCTGAAACACCCCCCTGCCTCCCTGTTCTGACTTCAGCTCTGGTCTGGAACAGAAAATCCTTTGCTATAGGATGCTGCCTATCTAAAATGGACCAAAACCTAGATAAGAGTTATCTTGCTGATCTTGCCCTGGGTGACGCCCACAATGCTTTCTTGAAACTCTTTTGAACATACAGCTTGATTATTTCCTCTCGTGAGCAAGATGGTGAAGACTCAATTAAATGGATTTCTTTTCTGTTCACAGTCTTTTTCTCTTACTGGCTCTAGTCCTATTGTAGCAAGGTCTCAAAAACTGCTGAAGAAAGTACATTGATGTAAAAATATATGTCATCCTTGCCTTTTACAGAATATCTTGGGAACATATTTTTAGAGGTAGATTTTATAAAAGCTTATGTTCGCTTTACTTAAATTTTGGACAAAGCACAGCTAACAAAATCTTTTAAATACCAGCAGAGTCGCAGCTGGATTCAAGGCAGAAAAAGGAAGTAAAAAGGAAGCACTAAACTTATTGTAGCGCTGTAGTACATGCAACGTAATCTGTTCCCTCTGACATCAATAAGGTTTAAGCATGCTTAGCGCAGTAGGCTCCTTCTAAAGCTTTTGTATATGTTAAGGCAGAATTTACATTGATTTCAATAGCTGAGCTTTATTAAGATGAAGTTTAAAGTTTTTAAAAGCATAAGTAGAAACAATAGAGTTGTTACAGTACTGGGGAAAGAGTCTAACTGTAATCATGTCCAGAAGCATTTGAACTGAAGGATAAATTTAAGAAACTGTGGAAAACAATAGCCCGCTACAATGGCAAAATCCATCAGCTGAAGAAAGCAGGGCAGACATGGTCAAGGCATTGTGCTTAAAGGATATCCATAAGATACACATATACAGTAACAGAGAGTGACATTCTTCATGTTGTATCAGTTTAAAAATCCAGATAGATCTAGATATAGATGTCAGCTACTAGGACAACCAGGCTTCATCGCCCATGGACATCAGCACAGCCAGCACCTGTCTGCTCAGCAGGTTGTGTGCCTCGTGGTGAAGGGATAAACATGATCCGCTCCTCCGAGCCCCCGCCACCCCCGTGCACCAGCAGCCGGCAGCCCAAGGTGCGCCTCCCACCAGGCTGTGCCAGCACATGGAGTGCAGTCAGGGGAGGCAACTTATAATTATTTGATGCAGATTGCAGATGGTCACTTCATTAGCATTGACGCAGAGCCACCCCTCATAAGGCGTGGGGTCGCCTTTGTCCCTTTGCAGAGGGGGGTGGCTCGCTTGTTCTGATCTTTTAGTGCCTCTCTCAGGGCTCGATCCAGGGAGGTGCTGAGCGAGGTCTCTTACATTAAAGAAGTAGAAAAGACCAAATTAACAGCGCTTTGGGATAGAGGCTTGAAAAGGAAATTAGAGAATAGGATTTCTGCATCGTAAAATATTAGGGACAGAGTGTATTAAATTGCTCCTAAATGGTGACAAAGGAGATCTGTTTCACTGTCTGTTTTATTAATTGTTTTAACTAAAGGATGTGTGTCTCTTGTGGGGTATTGACTGTTAATTCTAAAAGTACAAATATTGCTGATGCATTATAATTAGGCTACTACGCTAATTTTTAATGAAATAATAATCAAGTTATGTATGTTGTGCTTCCAACATTTATTTACTTGTTAAAACCAGGCCTTTTATTGAAAGTGGTTTCATGCATTCTTTCACCAGTCAAGTCAACATTACTGTCTTTTTAAAACAGCTGTAAATCTCTTTGATTGGGACTTGAGGCTGGAATCATTCGTGCTGTGTTAAACTAAACTGTCTTATCTCCTTGAGTGCTATGCAGCCTCTAGCATGTCCAGAGCTGCATCTGCCCATGGCCTAAGGAGGCCAATATTTGAAAGCTATTAATAAAGACATTTGGGGAGGAGACGGAGACACGCCTTTAACCCTCAGTGCAATGCATTAGAAGAGATGACAGAGTAGGAGAGGCGTACTTTTTCATTTTCAAGGGTAGGGGTTATTTTTTTTAAATGGGGACAATCGGTGCCCTGCAAATAACCCATTATTTTCAAAAAAATGCAGGCTGCTGAACATCTGCACCACAGGAGTGAAGGCTAATCCAGATAAAGGTTTCAAACTGAATATGGGAGGAAAAAATAAAATTGCCATGAAGCTGGCCCCCATCAGCACCACAGCAGGGCTCCTCCTGCCCTTACTTCCCCAAACTGCTGAACTCCAGAGAGAGGGGAGACCCTTCCATAGGCCTGGACAGCCCTGCAAGTTTCCATAGGGCTGAGTCAAGTAGGGAAATCATAAAACATCTTTACACGGGGCCAGGATTCCCTTTGCATGGGGGACTCCTGTCTTCCCACTCAGGCATCATCTGTTCTTTTGATGTCAATGTGGCACAAAGAGAGTTTCACACTGGTCCCATCATGTCTTAGTATTAGCCAGGAACTCAAGTACCACTGTAATGTGGAACATATAGTCCCCCTAGAGACATCAAATTACAAAAGACAGGTCAAACATCCAGCTTGTGCTTCTGTTTGCCCCAACTCAATGTGCGTAACAAGGAGCAAGCCCTTGGTGAAAAGCCGGACTTTTGAGGGAGGCAGTATTAAAAATCTCCAGGCTGCTGGGGACAGGTGGCAGTAACTTCCTTAGCTATTCAAAAGTCAGGCATCTAGGCCTCTGTATGGCCAACATTGAGAACCAGGGCACATCCAAAGCAGAGTTATCGCAAGTGGTGGACAAGTGGTGTTCCCCAGGGGTCAGTACTGGGACCAGTCCTGTTCAACATATTCATCAATGACCTGGATGAAGGGATAGAGTGTACTATCAGCATGTTTGCTGATGACACAAAACTGGGAGGGGTGGCTGACACACCAGAAGGTTGTGCTGCCATTCAGCGTGACCTGGACAGGCTGGAGAGTTGGGCAGAGAGAAACCTCATGAAGTTCAACAAGGGCAAGTGTAGGGTACTGCACTTGGGGAGGAATAACCCCATGCACCAGTACAGGTTAGGGGCTGACCTGCTGGAAAGCAGCTCTGTGGAAAGGGACCTGGGAGTCCTGGTGGACAACAGGATGACCATGAGCCAGCAATGTGCCCTTGTGGCCAAGAAGGCCAATGGCATCCTGGGGTGCATCAAGACGTGTGTGGCAAGCAGGTCGAGGGAGGTTATCCTCCCTCTCTACTCTGTCCTGGTGAGGCTGCACCTGGAGTGCTGCGTCCAGTTCTGGGCTCTCCAGTTCAAGAAGGACAGGGAACTGCTGGAGAGGGTACAGCAGAGGGCTACAAAGATGATTAGGGGGCTGGAACACCTTTCTTATGAGGAAAGGCTGAGGGACTTGGGTCTTTTTAGTCTGGAGAAGAGAAAGCTGAGGGGCATCTCCTCAATGCCTATAAATACTTAAAGGGAGGGTGCCGGGAGGATGGCACCAGTCTTTTTGCAGTGGTGCCCAGTGATAGGACAAGAGGTAATGGGCACAAACTTGAACCTAGGAAGTTCCATGTAAACATGAGGAGGAACTTCTTTCCTTTGAGGGTGGCAGAGCACTGGAACAGGCTGCCCAGAGAGGTGGTGGAGTCTCCGACTCTGGAGACATTCCAAACCCGCCTGGATGCCATCCTGTGCAACGTGCTCTAGGTGACCCTGCTCTGGGAGGGGGGGTTGGACTAGATGATCTCCAGAGGTCCCTTCCAGCCCCTGTGATTCTCTGATTCTGTGATTCTGTGACACCTATCCAGAAGGTGGCTTGGTTCCTTCCAGCGTGACAAGTGGACAGGGCACTGGAGACATGGCCCCCCTTAGACTTCAGCTTCCACAGAGATGAGTTTCACCCAGAGCAGCACCTGGGGCTTTGTCATGGAAAAGCTACTGACATCACTCTCCAATGTACCCCATAAAACCAGAGCAGAGGTGGGAAAGGGAAGCTGGGAGATCACTCTGTTAAGCATCTTTGCTCCTGGTTTCCTCTGAACCAGCTCTGCCTGGGATACTATCTTTCTGGTGCTGAAGGTGTTGGTGACATGTACCGAATGAGTTGTACACTCACGTCCTCACATTCCCTACTCCTACAACTCTGCCCTCGGACGCTGCCTGTTTCTCACAACTCACCAACTCAATCCACATGTTTCTCTTAGAGGTTATGTCCAGAGCTGTTTGCTGTGCTTCCTTCCAGGCTGGGCCACCCGTATTTAACATCAGGCAGTCAGGGAGGACCGTGCTCATGGCTAGGGTAAAGGCAAACAAGTTATCACATTGCAAGGGAGGGCATGCCTTTGCGGCTGTCATCGCCTATTACAGTAGAAGAGGGAAATGTCTCTCTCTCATTGAAACCAAGATTTGGCCTCAGCATCCCTTCCTGTTGTGACCTCTTGTGCAGCAGTGAAAACTCAGCGATCTCAATTCCCTCCACTGCCACAACTGTCTTTTTGGTCTCCACAATACCCACCAAAGTAAAAACAAAATCCAAGTACTACCTCTTACAAAAATCCTCAGGAAACACAATGCTGGTGAGATACAAAAGGCCAAGCTTTCCCCTGAGAAGAACAGCACCTATCTCAAAGTAAAGGTTCAAGAATGGCCTGTAAGTTCTTTCAGAGACAAATCTGGTAGTTTTCTCACTTAGACAAACTCTACCCTACACCAGCTATTTGATGTCTTTTTAAATTAGGAATTTCTCTAAGTTCTTGGATCATTTACCTACATGATAAGGATAAAACACATGATAAACTGCAGTCACAAAAAACCCACAGTATCTACTTCAACATTTCAAATTGTTACCATGCAAAAAGCTCAAAGTGATGGGACCTGCTTCTTCAATGTCAAGACTGGAAAGTCCCAGTGAAATTACCGCTCCCTGGATAGCGCTAAAATGGGCTGACTCAGCAGGCCTTTAAGCTCTGCCCTCACCCAAAATCTCAGAAGAGTTGCACTGTAGTTCATTTTCCTGGCCTCCAAAATTGCCTTTAGCTTTTTCTCCCAGAACAGTCTCCTTTGTTCAAATTTTTTGCCACCACAGAAATCCCATTACAAAAAACCCGAAAACTTCATGAATCAATGGTGCAGTTATAACAGCTCTAACAATCCACTCAAACAAATGTGTGACACTTATCTTGCAACTAAAATTGTCATTTTTTTATACAGAATTTTGGCTTTTTTGTCCAGAACCAAATGTTTCTATTTAAACTCAAAAATTATGGAGGTAGGAAATTGCAGCTGGGAGAGAAGGGGGCTGTCGAGAGTCCTCCCACAAAATACATGCTATTTTCTGACTGTCACTTTCCTCTTATTTCTAAAATTTCCATCACTGCAGTAACTGAGCGGCCTGAAGTCCAGATCATATTTAGTTTAATTTCAGAAGTGCTAAAGAGATTAAACAGCTTGCAGATTGGATCATATTGCATGATATGCCCTACACATAATCATACAGAAACTGGAACTCAGCTTCCCATTAATTGTGCATTGATTCACTTTAAACAGGCTCTGGATACAGACTGAGATGTATTAATAATATTTTATTGTATTTTAACTCACTTCTGCTCTTATTAACTTATTCATTTGTTTTAATGAATTATTTAGTTTTTCTCATAAGATTTATTAATGTGTCAGACCATACTTTCACCTGTAGTTTTCTATTATATCTAGGGTTGAGAGGAAATACCAAGGAAAAAAAGCAGAAAGAATTTCTGTAGAGTATCTTTGCTCTAGTTGTACTATGTTTTGTAATTTATTATTACTATTTTGTTGCCTTACTCCGCAGAAGTAAATTAACCAATGAGTGCCTAAGGACATGTAGCACATGTTCAGGGTTTGTGGCATAGGAGTGGATGAGCAAAGATGGTAATATTAGCTAATAGAGCATCACATCCCACAAGGGGTTTTCATTTCTTTTCTTTGTACAGTTCCAATAAGCGATGCTAACCGTCTAAATGAAGAAAGGCATTTGTCCCCATGAGGTTTAGGCTAGCAGTTCATAGGCTGTCCAGTTGCAACTATTTTCTTCCCAATCAGCTTGCAGTTGGGTGCAAAGTCATGCTGCTTTGAAGTTCTCCTACCTTCATCTGACCTTCATGATCATCTGCGGTGTTATCTCTTCAGCATCAAAAATCACAACAGACTTGGGCAGAATTAGCACAAGAAACCTGTGCTAGAAACCACAGCAGCTCAAAAGAGGGTAAGGTGAAGCAGTGATTATTTCCCTACAATTGAAATAGATCCTTTTCTTGAACAGAAAGCTTTCAGTGCCCCACATTTTGTAGAACTGAAGAGAAACCAGCAAACATGGAAAGTTTCAGCAGCATTGCCTTTATAATGAAGAATCTGCTGTTGCCATTACACCCAGATCAGAATATTTTAATCAGTGCTATTCTGTGCACTGGGGTTATGATCATCTTATATCCCATATCCTTTAATTGCCTTTTTCCCATTACAAAATCAAAATGTCTGTGTGCATCTACCTGGAGCAACACAGACCTTGAACCCCAGATGCACTGTCTTTCCAAGTAAACACAAAGCAGCACATTCTCTTATGCTCACAAGTTGTGATGACTCATCTAGAATCAAATATTCATCAATTTTAAGACAAGAAAAAATGTATCAGTTCAAGTAATTTATTCCCCAGTTTATCTTGATTTAAAGATACCAAGAAACAAAAGCTCCACCAACTCCTGGCTACCTTACTTCACATTTAATCACCCTCTGTATTGAGAACCTGCACTTAACTTCCTGTGTGCATTTGTGTGGTTTCAGTTTCCAGCCACCCGTACTAACTCAGGAGCCCTTTAGTAACCAGTATTTTTTCCGTCTCAAGGTCCTCATACTTGTACACCATAGCTCAACTGTTTCTGTGACTTTCTTCACTGCTGTTTTCAGTTGTTCCCACCTCCCCTTCACCGTGTGAACACCAGGTCTGTGGGCAGCACACCACTGTTGGTCTCATCAAAGCTTCCACAAAGAGACTATTCCTTCCCTGCCCCTACCTGGGTAGACCTACACAGTCCTACTGGCAGTTCCTTTCCAACTCCTTTTCTGAGCGATCTCTGCCTCCCCTGCTTTACCCTATGGACCACGTCCCATGCCCCTCAGGTACAGCTTGTATTCTTAGCACAGAAATGCTTTTTGTTTAAATGGGCCCATCCTTCCAAGGAATTTCGATCCCTATGTAATTGTCCCCACTGCTGTTTATCACTTGGAGTTGTCTGCAAATTTTGCCGGCAGTGATGTTGCAATTCCAGACCACTAAAGAAAATGTTAAAGAATATCATCTTTAATGTCTCCTAGTCCTCTTTCCCCTGTTGGTCACAAACCACCTATTTTCTGTGTTTCTCTTTTGTAATATCTGTGGTACAGCTTTTTTGGGGTGATGTGACATGCAATTTGTACCTTCTCCATGAGCCTTCAGGCTGTAATCCAGGAACCTTTTCCATCTTTTGGCAAAAATAACACATCTACAGAAGGTCCAGAAGCTGTTCCTTCTGCTACACGCCAATTCCTTCCACCTAGGTGGAAAGAATCAGCCCTAAAATCTCCATCAAAACTTCTGTTCACCCACTCAGACTGTCAGTGTTAAGGTCTTCTTACGCAGCTGTACCGCTGAGAGAAGATTGATCTGCTGGAGGTACCAAATCTTGGGTTTGATGAAGGGTTCACGCCCTGGCTTCTTTACAGGAAGCTGCGTAGCTGGAGGCAGCCGAGACTCAGCAAAGCAACACTTGTGTGTGGCTTTTGGTTGATCTCAGAGAATGGGCGAAGCAAGCCCACATCTGCCTGCTGGAGGCCGGGTAGACACAACCCCGGGGCACAAACAGCAGAGCTGTTTCATGTGGCCTCCCCTTCCCCTCCAGCACACCCTGAGACAGTCAAGTAGAAATCCAGAATTTATGCACTTAAGCAGATGGGGTGGGGGGGGAGGGGGGAAGCAAAGAGATGTGCCTGGCAGCTCTTTAACCGTAGCAAAGGTCTATATGGAAGCATTTTTCTGTAGGGAGTGAAGAGGGCAGGGACGACGAGCAGGAATGTCCTGACTCCAGCTCCAGTGCGGGAGCTGCAGCATTCCAGGCAGCATAGGCAATTCAAGAGGTGGGTCGGAGATAGCGCTGCATCCCGGGAACAACCCTACCACAGCTTCGCCTACTGCGCCTACACCTCACAGCCCTGGGCATCGGCCAGCTGCTTGGCTGAGGTAGCTGGAAGGCTGCTTCCTCCTTCCTCTACCCCCTTCCCTCTCCCCTTGTTAAAGCCAGACTGAGCTTTTTAAGCAGACTGAAAGAAAAAACACAGTTGGATGACATTTGCCTACCCTCAGCCAAATTTCAGGCAGGAGTTTATGCATTCAAAGAAATACAGATAGCAATCTTGACTTTATTGTTTATTGTTTGGATTGCAAAAGTATCAGGAAGCAAAGGTGCTCTGGAACTAATTTCTATTGTATTCTCCAGACAGCTTGCTCAGTAGCATAAATCCTATTAATAGATGACCTCAGATGTTGCTGTTTGAGCGGTGGTGAGTTTTTGAAGAGCATGAGCAATGTTTTTCTGTGGCTCTCTGATTTCCTTACTGAATAAACAATCCTCTTTCCACCTCTTCCCCCAAGTGCGACTGCTTCATCAGCATTTCCCTGGCTGAGTGTGAAAACATGGGCATGCTGAACAATAAAACCTCTGTTTTCCACAGCTGTACTTATGCCAGTAAAACTCCTTGTATCACTCATAGATTAAAAGCTCCTACCTCTCTCCCCATTCTCCTTGTGTGCGTGCCACAGATCCTCCGAGAAAAACCTGATTTGTTCAGCTACGGTGAGCCTTACTTCAGTGGCCCTTTAATCGATGAGAAGAAAGTCACTGGAACATGTGCCATAGCTGCCATCTTGGGGACTGCTGCTGAGCTCAGCTTCCGAAAGGGAGGCAGGTAGCTGAGGCTGGAAATAGTATGTGATGCTACTAATGTCATCTGCTGAGCACTCCAAAGTGGACTTGTCACCTGCTGAGAAAAAGTCCCTTGCAGCCCCATTAACTGTGGCCAATGCCGTGGAAGCTCCTGTGTATGCTGCTCTTGGAAAGACTCTGATCAAGAGATAAAAAAATTATCTCTGAGCTCATTTTCTCTCCTTCCTCTCTCCCTCCTGCTTTCTAGCCTTCTCAAGTTCATGGATCTCAGACTTGCTGATGGTAAGGGATCTGCTCAGAATGAAGATGCTGTAAGAGGAGAGCTGAAACCAGGAAGATCAACACTTCAGCTCTTAGAAGGGATTTTAACACAATCATATATAAAATTCAATGCTAAAGTCATCTTTCATTTTGTTTTATGGGCTCTTACCAAAATGCCTTTTGCACAATTTGTGCAAAGTATGACAAAACTAGGACTCACCTCTGGGAAGAAGGGCCAAAAAGGAAAGGAAAAAATTACTGCTGAACTTTCCCAAGCAAAACTCCACTCAGACAAAAGGTGTTGTGACTTCTGTTTTTAAGACCTATTGGGAAAACCCCCCACACTCTGTCAACATCCAACTCTTCAGCCATGGGGCGAAGCCAGCCCTGTTGGGTTGTCAGCTGCACGCGGGTCCAACACCTACGCTAGTGCTCTGCATCTGTCACTATGTGTAACTGTACCTCCCTACTGCTGTTCGCACAGTGTGGGACCACCATGCAGAGCTATAGCTCCCTCCTTATTAAAGTACTTGGATTTAATCAAGGTTGCAGCAGCTTGGGGATGACACAGGCTGCCCGCAGAACAGACAGCATCCCAAACTAGATTAACTAACTGAATAAATAGATAAAGAGGAGAGAAAGGATGCCGTGCTTTTGTTCCATTCACTTTGCACTTCTGCATTCCAGCTGCCAGGGCTGAGGGCCAGCACTTGCTTTTGCAGGCAGCCAAAACTGCAGGCTGTGTGTGTGCTTTCTTTCATATCAGAGCTCTGCTGCTGGACAGACCACGCTGGATGCCAGCATGGGGGACAACATCCCTTGGGTCACCCCTCCAGCTGACTCTGTCTCTGGGGGAGGTTGGAAGGCAGAAGTGGGGACAGGCTGGAGGAGGGAGGTGTGAGCCAGGAGTCCTGCAACCCTGTGGCTGCCACAGTGCCATGTGCCATAGCCTTCTAATGCCTAAAAGCTGGCTAGATTTTTCCCATCTGTAAATATTATGTTTGCCACTGTCTAGCTAATTTTCCAGTGACACTTGAAGTTTTCATACTAGGTCATGGATTCTGCAAACAGCTGTGCCTGTCAAAGACTATCATTCCTAACTGGGGGTTACCATGCCCTTACCAGAAAGCATTGTCACCTCAGTTCTGCCAAGAAAAGGGCACACAAGCCCTTCCTCATCTGCTTCAAACCAGACAGTTAGCAAAACTGCCTTCCTCAGCTGTGTAACCTCACCCAGCTGCCTTGCCCAGGAGCTCTCACTGGATCATGTCTTCTGGCAGGAGTAGTAACTTCCAGCAACTAGGACAGGAGCATCTTCAACCTGTGCTGTTCAACGCAGAAAGAACGTGCACCTATAGCTTCACTCTGCAGCACCAGCAGCGGGCACAAGACCATCCTTGCACACGCATCCTGTTTCCTAATCATATCTACCACCTGTGTTCCTGACACATACCTCTGTTCCTGTATCCTGTGGACATCTCAGAAGCTCTGAGCTACAAGAATGGTGATGTCTAGATTTGGCATCCACTTGTGCTGTTTCTACTTTTATGGTAGTGGCAAAGGGATGCCAGGCACTCAAAGGGGACCAGCATAGAAGCCATGCAATCATTTTTCTCATAGTCATAATGTTTTGGATTGGGATTTTGTCATTTTTCCCAGCTAGGCAAAATCAAGCCTGAGCACCTTGGGTAAAATCCCCCACTGAAATGACAAAGAGTCATCGGTGGGCACAGACAGGGTTCCCTCCAGCAAGTCGGCTTGCCTGAAAGCTGTGTTTGTGTTACTGCAGCACCATGCCGAGCTTTTTAGGTTTTTTTATGCTGCAACACCAGCATATCAAGGACCACACTTCTCTGTCAGTGCCGAACCAATTTTTTAACATGTGCCTATGGGCTGCTTCAAGCTTGACTTCTAGAGGCACAAAAGATGTCTTGAATTTCTTCTGGCAGTGTGATGCTATTTTGCTAGTATCTAACTTTTGAGCGCCTGATCACTGTAAAAGTTTGTGTTAAAACACACTACGCAGTGCTTGACAAAAGCTAGGCACCTGGTAATGACGCCAAAACAGTCGATACACTTTGTAACCGCAGCCTCCTCAGGCTTAGCGCAATGCGGCAGGAAACTCTAGGCAAACAGGCATATCTTTGGTTTTACCTCTTCATTGCCTGGAACCCTGTCTCAAGTGGATCATGGGACTCCTTTTTTTCTAACAGCTGGCCAGAAAAGGAGCAGGTCATTTCCCCAACTGTGGCTGCCCTTGGATGGAGGAATCAGCAAGAGGGAGAGCCAATCCAATGACCCCCATCCTTCAGGCTCCCTTCAGCTGGGAATAAGAGAGGAGGATAAATCCCCTTGGGCAGAGGAAGGCAGAGAACTGGAGACTTCACAGCACGTGTCCCATGACTCCGCTGCTTGGTCTCCTCTGTCCTGGGCAGGGCAGGGTTTAGGTTTGTGTGCCAGCTTGAGCAAAAGCCAGGCCTTGCTTTAGGGGTGGCTCTCTGTAATTCTGTAGCGCTGAAGCAATCAGTGCAGACAACACTTATAAATAAAGTTCCCTGAATGATCCCTGAGTAACTGTAACTGATATAAACACTTTTTTCTACATTATATCTTTCTTTTTTAATGTGAAGGTCCAAGTTATTTGTGCCTATCCTCACTTACCTAGAGTTTACTGGGGCACAAAGCCTGAGGAATTTTATGCGCTGCAGCAAAGTACTGTTCCTCATTAAATTCTGTCCTTCCACACCCACGTCCCCTCTCCTCACAGTATTAGGTGCCACTGCTACCTTGCAGCACAAAGCCATCAGCCCCGAGAAGTGATGATAGCCTATTTCAGGACTGCAGCACTGCTGTGAACAAGGTGCTCAAGTATGATACATTATCCCTCCAAGGCTGAAAATATCACCTCTGCGATGCTCCTAAACTCTGTGCTAGGTGAGGTTAACACCACAGCCCACGTTTCTCATGTGATAGAACATTATGCTCCTAACCAAAAAAATCAACTGTTTATACATACAGGACACTGGAGCTTACTACCCTTTGCACCACTCTGTACGTGATTTATGTGATATATGATGTGGGCAGAACAGACTGAAGCTCAGAATACCATTCCAATAAACCTTTACACATAGGACAGAATTGTGTTAATTAGCACTAGCTAGTGGAAGACCCACTATGAATTACTGAATATTGCAAAGTAACAGCTATGAGACTAAAGACTATCAAATAAACCAACAAAGGGCACTTCACCAGACATTAGATTTATTTCCTTGACAGGTGTAATATAGTTTTAATGTATTTACTGCAGTGATTCTTGGTGTAAACTTAAAATAGTTTAATATATTTGTAATTACAAAGTCAATTCTGTGATAAAAACACAAACTGGTCCACTGAAATGGAGCTCCACTACCGCAGTCTCCTATACAGCCAAATTATGAAATAAAGGGATGCCTGCCACTGCCTGGGCAATAAAGGACAGATTTATTTCAAAACAGGTTTTTCTGCCCTGTCACATTAATGACCTGTACCATAGCTCATGCCATTCAAATGTTTAAATAAAGGTGTGAGTAGGTAGGTCCATGACAGCAATCACTTCTCTCTGACTCTGTGTTTATAAAATTGTAGGCACCTGAAATATGATTCTTCTAAGGCTTCATTCAAACTCAAAATTCCCACACACACAGAGTCAAGATGAATCTTCCTCCAAGCAGAATGCAGTTGCTAGTCCTATCATAGAGCAACACTGCACAAAACTGCTAGGAACAAACTGAAGAGTGCTTTATCCAATTGCAACTGCCTGGGGTCAATGAAGAAGATATTAGTTTCATTTTTAGCTTCCTTTTATAGCCTGATTGTGTTTTCCATAAGATAATCCAGTAGAGGTTCTCCTCTCTGTTGCTTTGGGTTTCTGTTTAATCATCAGGTTGGCCACATTATTAATTAACAAGTTCTTAATAAATCATTGACTGTTTAATGTGAATCGGAAGAAGCAAACACTGGCATCCCTTGACTAAATTTTTTCATAGTTTGTTAATAGAAACTCTAGGATGTTCATCACTGATGTATCCCAGCACCTCTCAAACGATAAAGAATTTGGTCTCGTGATACCAATGAGAAGTAGAAGAGTGATGTAAAAAGAGGCTAACAAATAGGGAACAAAGCAAAGACCAATTAAAAAACTTGCTTGCAATCTCAAAAGAAACCAGTAGCATCAATGCCAAGGTGTAGTAGGCTATTTATCAGTTGGTTTTACGTGATGACCATTTTGCACTCTCTTGACAGTCCTGGGTTTAGTCTTCAGTTTAGACAGCAAGACTATAGAAAGAACAGGCTGAAGATGAAAATCAAGACCCAAACTTGCTTGCAGTTTGGCTTTTGATATCAGATACCAAACATGTATTTGCTCTTGTGTAAAGCTGGAGTCCCTGCTTGGAAAAATCTATGACATGATATTTTCAGTAATGCTAGCAGTAAGGGTTCAGAAATCATGAATTAGATTTTGAGAAATCTTGAAAAAATGTAAAAGTTACAGGGATGTTTTTAAATAAATACTCTTGTTTTCATTTTTTTCTTTATTCACACTTTCTCTAAAAAAAATCTTGAAATTTGTGTGCAACAATGCCTTCAGGAGTGGAGTTTTTAAGACAAATGCTCAAGGTGTAAAACTCATGAAAAAAATTGCTGGAGTTGGAACTGTATTTATTCAATAGCATTGATTCAGGGGGATTAATTCGAGCAACTTAAAGGGTTTTGCCTTATAGAGCCTGGTGGCAGGCGAACATGAAGATTTTAGACAAAATTTCAATAATATTGAGTTGTCAGCTTTTGAGCCAAGACAGAGGGCTGGATTCCAAAGACATGTGAATGGCCTTGTCATGTCTTCTTTAGCTATAAATCCAATGCCCAGAATAAGAGGAGAAGATCAGGATTTACTGATGCTGTGGGCAAGCACCCGGATGCTAACATCTCTGTTTTGCTCACCGCAACTGGCACCAAATTTGGGTGAGAGAAGAGTTGCTGAGGCAGTGGTGCGATGCAGTTGCCTGCTGATGCCCCTGAGATGCCGGTGGGTTAGGCAAGGCTGGGGCAACCAGCCAGTATGGCCAGCAGGAGCCTGGAGCAGCAGCTGGGGACCCGTGCAATTCCTTCCACTCTTCCCATGGCACAAGCCCCCAATGTCCAGACAAATGTGTTGAGCCCAGCATTATCTGCCTGTACCATGACACGCAACCCTTGTTTGATCCGACATACTTGGGAGAGTGGAATAAGCACAGAACAGGACAATATCTAACCGAATAGAAACACATTCAGACATACTTTTTCCTAACCAAACTTTTTAAAAACCTTTGTTACAACAGATGATCTTTCCACCGCTCTCTACCAACATCCACCTGCCGCTGCCTCCTTCTCTACTGAGACTCACTTGGCAAGTCACCACCTAACAAGCATTTTGTTTCCCTAACGAACAGCAACGAGTTACTGGCTTTGCATGACCGACGGTCAAAGCACTGTGCAAATCACAAGGAAGGAGAAAACTCCCACTGGGAAATTCTGTATGTTTCTGTAAAAATATTTCATCCATGCACTTTCCTGTCTTTTCAGTGTGTAAAACACATCTAGTCTCAGGTCTTAAAAAGGTAGTTTTGTCTCTGTTAGTTTCCTCTTTACAGGACTTTGTGGTTGGGAACTTTGAATTCCTCTTTTCAGCCACTTTTTGATGCTTAAAATAAGTGTTTTGATCAGAAGCTAGAACACTGGAGCCGGCCAAGAGTGTATGCAAATGCAGCCAAAGCCTTTCGCCCAGTTGATTCAATCTTCCCTTTAATCCCCACAATGATCCACAGCAATGGATAAAAATTCTGAGTAGGAGAAAGAAGAAAAAAAAAACACACCACCCTCGGGAAGCAATTTTGATTGCTGTAAGGAAGGACCGGAGGCTCTTGGCCCTGGGGAACTCTCCCCAGTTCATTGGAGGCTTTCAGATACCATGGTGATGGGGGACTTTATGAATAACTAGATAGATAAATGGTAAGTGCTTTTGATCTCTGCTAGCCTGTATTTCATTTTGTCAGCTGGGGAAGAGGCTATTCAAATCTGTCGGCTGTAGGAGGTCAGCCAGGAGAGAGAAAATGTCTTCATTACAGCCTTCTGTTCAGCCAGGCCTCCCAGCTGACCTCGGTGCCCGGGCTTGTCAGTCAGACGAGGCAAATTTTCCGACTGAGGGAAGACATTGCCGAGCCAGATTTATCCCTGGTGTACAAGCTCGGAGGCAGCAGCATGAGGCCAAGGAAGACTTCACTTGCGTTGGGACTTCTCCCCCAAAACGGCCATGGGATTCACGGGCACCTTTCCCAGCGGGGTGCATGCAGGGAACCTGAACCCATTTTCCTCAGCGCTGTTTTCAGTGCCACTGGGCCAGGAGGCTCCGAAGGCAGGCACAAACTGAGCGATTATAGAGAACAGCCTTACTTTGTAGTTAGAAATGCCTAAATATTAATTACGTTTTCTGCACTGAGTCTTTTCAATCAGCGAGTCCCCTCCCACAGTTCTGATCTACATTTGAGGCAATGGAGCTGGAGTTCACTTTAGTTTACATTTCAGGCTGAAAGTGAATTTCTCTTGTTTAAAGGTCATGCTCTGGATCTGTGGGCACAGCCCCGCTGAGGTCTGTGGCAATCCTGAGGAAGGAAACCAGGACAGGTTATCACGACACAGAGCCCCGTCAAAAGGAGAAGAAAGACCTCAGCTATTCAGAAGGGAGAAGGAGGGCACATTTTTTGCAAGAGGATGCATAAAAATTGAAATAGGAATTCCAATCCCATTATTTGGTAATGAGATTTGTAAACCTCATGTTCACAGGCTGAGATAAACAATATATGCTTCCCGAATTCCTCTTGGAAGAAGAGCTCCTTACAGCATAGCTAAATTACACAGTCAGTTATCATTTACAAAGAACGAAAATAGGAAAAGGAGTCAGCAAAATTAATTTATGTCTAAAGGATTTGTCTGTTTTTGGATTGAAGGGTGCGGAAGCAAAGTCTCCTCCAAAACCACACTCTTAATGGAGATGGTTTTACTCCGTTAGATCATTTCCACAAAGTATTATAAAAATGTTCTCTTTACTCAAGCCAGCCAGGTTTTAATAGTATCAAAGCAAAATATAGTCTGCTATTAGCATGAAATAACATTAGCATAAATGGAAAAGAGTAAGGACGCTTGAAAAAAATTCCACATAAGTGGCCTGCTCATTTCACTAGACATCACTGTAGCTGAGAAACTGTGAAATTTCCATAATAATCGAGTGCGGAGAAAAACAAACAACAATTTTATTGATAGGGAAATTACATCTTGTTGCTGAATATAAAACTACAGCTCTGTTCAATGGTCCTTTAACAGCACTGAAAGTATATATTAATTTGTAAGTGTAAATGAAATGTAAATAAAATATTCAGTTTGGTCTGGCCACAGAAACCTCCTGATAGTATTTCAGTGCAGGAACCCAGGAGACATATATTTGGATTCCATACCCCAGACCCTGAGCTGGTGGCATCTGATACCTTTGTGGAAAAGATTTACTCAGCTGCTATGTGGTGATATACTTGTGATAAAACGCACAGTACCAACTGGTCTATGAGAGGTACTGGCTTTGGGGGAGAAGGGCTCTTTGGGGTTTTTTGCTTGCTTTCTTTTGAAAAAAGGATCCTTCAGTGCTTTGTAGCAATAATCCCAGATATTGCAGTTTGAAGTTACACTGCTGCAGTGCTTCGGACTGTTACAGCAGTGCTTTTCTTTGCAATAGGATTGTATTTCCAAGGGGAAACAAACTGCTTTTTTTACCAACTGGGGAGCAGTAAGTAAAGCAGCTATGGAAAATGAGTCCAGTTGGGAGGGACCATACCAGTTCTTACTACACAGACCCAGAGCTGGCAGCTGGGGGACGGGACTCTGGCCACAGCGCCACTGGCTGCCCTGTGGGCTGCCTCACCAGCCCCTGGCTCCTTCAGGGCTGGGACGTGTGTAGTGACAGTGACGAAGCAGCTTGGGTTTCTTAATGAGTGCCTTCCCAGCTGAAATTCAGCAGCAGGCACCATGAAGCTTGGAAAATCCACAGGGATGCTGGGGCTCACGCATGAGCTCGAGCTCGCTGGAGCCCCTAAGTTGCTGTGGTCCCATCCCCTGGGTTGCTGTGGACCCCTCCACCCATCGCAACAGTCCTGGTAGCAGTAGATTTCTTCCTGACGCCTGGAAATGTGCCTGGGCACTGAAGGCCGCTCTCCCCATCACCTCCAGCAGCCATAAACACTCCTGCAAAGTAGGTCTGAAGCGCTACCCAGTCAGCACGGTGGCGTTTTACATCCCCTGTGTGCTCTGCATGGCAGTAAATGATTTCCCCTGGGGCAGAGCAATGGAGAAAAAGGCCCTGAAATTGTGCCTTTAGCTGTGCCCCTGCTGGGCAGCCCCCACAGAGCCCTCCCTGGATGGCTTGTCCTCAAAACGGTGTTTGGGGGAGAAAGGTTTGGGGGGGATGGGAGCAATTGTGTGGCTGCACAAAGCCCGTTGAACAGTTAATGCTTTAACCTTGCGTATAATTTATACAATAAACAAAGTCACATGTTTCTCTAATAATTTAGATGTAAGCAAATGTTGATTTATTCAGGAAGGCTACTGCCAGCAGCAAAGCCTGCAGCACTGAAATTTGAATTAAACTAGGACAGAAGCAGGCTAGTCTATAATAACATTTGTATAATTTTATTTTTGCCCTTGGCTCAGTTCATTTCCTTCTACAGTAGATGCATGAAATTGGTTCTTCAGCCACCTTTAGCTGATGTTCATTGATATCGGGGGTAGGCAGAGAAGCAAGAGAATGTAACCTTTTTAGACTTTGTGTTTGCAATCGTAAGGCCATGAATTCTTAGGTCATTTATGACAATAATTTTCTTCTCCGCCTTTCCTTCCCACAGTACTCTCTGAACGGCTCCATTTAACCTGGAGTGATGGGGCTTTTCCCCCCATATTTTTTTCCTGCATGGAGACTTCTAGAACAGAGCCTGTTAAACAGATGCAAATGTTGTGTTGTTTTTGTTCTTTTATTCAGGCCTGAGGGCATGAAATTGGAGTTCTCTTACTCTGCTTTCAACATGAAGGAAAGGGACTGTATGGTACTTTTAAAACGATGGTGAAAAAAATATGCACTAGTACGGGTATCTGGAATGGATCCCTTGGCTTGGCTTCTCTTCCAACTTTGCCTTCAAGGAGGAGAAAATATGCTGGATATCAGGGAGGTGGTTCTGTCAGGGGTTTCTGGTGTCAGCGAAAGCCCTGCTCCCAAGCCTCAGAGGATTCACAGCGCCAGAACACAAACATAAACCACTTTGCTTTTGTCCAGGGAACCTGCAATAGGTTTCCGAGCGAAGTCAGAGGATCCCACTCTGCAAGTGAGATTTTCTGTTCCCATGCTGGCAGGCGCCGGGCACTGAGCGGCACCACGCATCTTCCCACCGTGGAGGGGAAGTCTCGTCTTACTTGGCTGTGACCCCACAGGCCGTCTCCAGCACTGGGTTGATATGCCCTGGAGAACCTGCTTGAAACAATCCCAAGGGCACAGTGTTCGCTTTTGCTGAGCCAAGTGGGACATTCTTAGGCTGAGGGGACTTTATGGCAAGGAAGTGAAAGCAAAGCAGAGGCTGGAGAGCAGGGGAGGTGAGGAGAGGGAGAGGAGAGCTAAGAGCAGCACTGGCAGCAGAGTGATAATGTCTCTGGCAATGTGACAAGGATCATCTTTTAACTGCAGCCAGGACGAGCAAGACTGTTGCATGGGAATGACTCAAGTTGTTTTTTTCCAGACGTAAGCCTGGCCAGGTGCAAAAACTCGAATGCCTATTGCAAACTGAGGTAGTGGTGCCCTTGCGCATAGCATCCACGTATGTGGTGATTTCATGGCTGTGGTATTTGCTAGAGAGTAACTTCATTTTTTGCGGTCCTCTAGGTTGCAAAGAAAAGCTTCTTAACATGAGTCAAAATTAAACCAAGTCCTGTGGGCCCAGGACAGTTTCTGGGACTCACGAGCTGTCCCTAGTGATGCACGTGTGCCTGTCCCCAGCACGCACAGACCCTGAAACCCATCAGTGACATTTTCAAAGACCAGGATGATAAAAGTTCGAGCAGAAACAGCCAGCTGATGTGTTTCAGTGGAGGGCCATGGCTGACTGCCAGGATGGGAAATGTCAGCCTCAAGCTCCTCTCTTGAAAAAGTAATACACTCCCTCCCCTCGCCACAAAATGACCCTGAAAATGGTACCAGCCCACACCCCTCCAAAGGCCCTATTGCCTCAGGAGTATAAAAACTGAAACAGGACAGTTTTCTAGTCCTAAATCCTAGCCGTATATGACCTATGGATGCCTTGAATCTTATGGCCCCATTTGACCCACGTTGCACTGTCTCACCTGGAAACCAAAGGCCATGACATATTCCCTTTCACACAGCTTTCCCTGGCCACAGACCACAGTGAAGGGAAGAGAGCCACCTTTGCATGACTGCTGTGTCCATTCATCTCTGTCCATGAAAATACTTGCAGGCCTTTCTTCCAGTCCCCACTCCTCTTCCTCTCCCCACGTGCTGGTTACTGCAAGCAAGGGAAGGGCAAGTTGCAGGTATTTCCTTTGCCAAAACATGTGGGAAGCAGGAGCGGAATGAAAGACCACCAGCCACAGCCTCCCAAGCTGCTCCTTGGGTAGCACAATCCTTTGCTGCCCCTGACCTAGGGCAAAGTCATGCCTGAGCCCTTAGTTCCCTTATTATTAATTAAAAGATCGGAGGAGATCCTCAGCTGGAATAAATATTCATTGCTCCTGGCCCTCGCCCACTGGTTTCCGAAAGCATACAGAAGTGGCCACATTTATGCTGTTAACGCTGAACTTGGATCACACTTCTGCGGTCAAATAAATAAATATCACTGCATCCCATTTAGCTCTGTTAATGCCACATTAAGAATGGCATGTGTTTTGACATAACCACCCTTTCCCCTTTTTTTTTAAACGCCATAAATGAAGCATTAAAAGTCCCAATCCATCACAGTGACATCAGATCAGTGGACTGTGACTTTTATGACATCAGAGCAATTGATTATATGACTCTTTTATGTGTAGCTTACTATGCAATGATCGCTCTTCTCTCCATATATTACATCCTAACACCCTGGAATAATCTCAAGAGATAAAAAGGAATCACTGTGAAGCAGTGAAGTACAGTAGTTACAGAATTGCCATAAAACTGTCATAAAAATTGTAGAAACAAAAATGCCTTTAAAGATGGCAATGTTCCATTATGGGTCCCTAGCTAATGGTCTGTAGTTGCCCTATGCATACCTTACTATATTTACCGCTTCTGGATATTTCTGTACCTTTCTCCCAGAAGCTTATATGGTTACCAAGACATGCAGGGCTGTTACCCTGCATACTGTAAGCTTCTTTATCCCATTATATCACTTCTAACAAGTCAAGTGCTGTTTGTACCAGGTTAAATTCAAGGTGTCTTTTCAAATAGCCAAAAAAAAAAAGGAAAAAAAAAAGCAGACAAAGAAAGGGAGGTATAAGCTGTTTGTTGCTATAAAATTGCTGAAAGAAAACAGATATTCTGCAGTGCTTATAAAGAAAGGTGCTGTTAAAATTAGATTCAAGGCACAGAATAAGTAGCTCTTTCCTGCTGAGAAGTGACATGGAAAGCTCTGCCCAGAAGACAGAGCTCCAAGTGGATTTTTTACTATAAAACCACATGTGCCTGAGCCCAGTTAACATGCAAGGTGCTGTGCCACCTAGCTATGTGTTTTCTTGTGCTCTCCACGTTATCCACACAAGGTTACTACTGTGAGCAATGATCAAGCCAGTGTTTCCCTTTCTCAGATACAAATGTGGCCTTTGTTGCTCTATGGGAGGGTAAGCCCCAACAGGCAAATGCTCTTTCCTCCCCCCCCCTCCTTTTTTTAATCTCAAGGCAATTTAATGTAAGCAAAGAGGTGCTACAGTCATAAGGAAAGTGTAAGTCAGCTGAGAAGTTTATGCCTTGGGGTTCTGAAAGATGAGCTCTGGCAAATCTCGCCCCTGCTGCTGCGGATGTCTGTGCCCCCAGCTCTCCACCCATGCTCCCCATCCCTGCCTCCTAGCAGGGGCACAGAAAGCATCATGTGCCAGTGCCCTCCCTGCTCCATCTGCCTGTGCTTCCCTGGGGGACGAGGATGGATGTACACCGTTGCACCAGCCCCCACAGGAGCCACAGAGGCACGGAAAGACATCTGTCCCAGTACCTCTGTTCCTCCAAGGGGTGATCTCTGGGAGAGGAGAGGGGCTGGTGACCAGAGCAGGGGCTGTTATCCCTTGAGCAACTGCAGCTGGTGCTGCCATACATGTGAGTGGGCACCTATGGTTCCTTCCCCAGGTTGTCTTCCCCACTAGAGAGATACAGCAGCTTCATGAAATACCTTAACATCTTTAAAATACTTCTGGATCCTTACCCAGAAGGCACTAGAGAAAAGATGTATTTCTGATAAAAATTCCACGGGGAGCCGGGTGTGCCAACATCCTCTAGTCACCCTCAGAAACGATGCAGTGGGAGAAAAACAGCTCCTCTCTGGCCGGCTTTCTCCAGCCCCTCCAGTGTGCACATGCACACACGTATGCACGCCTCGGGGCTCCAAACCACAGCTGCACAGGCCATTTGCTGCGGGAAAAAAACATAGACTGTTGGCCCTTCAGCCAAAATTCCCAGGCAGGGGAAGCTGCAGTGAGTTCAGCAGCCTAAAAACCAACCTCTGTACAGGGTGGCACCCCGGGGAAAACGCTGGTGCTGGGGTGGGAGGTGAGATTCTCCAGCCACTCCCAGCCTGGCTTGCTACTCATGTAGAACAGGGACCTGAAGGTGAAGTACTCCATGCCTTCTTTCTTCTTTCTGCGTCCCTCCCAAACAGGCATATTTTGGGAGGCTGAGAGACAATCTAAGCTATCTAAGGTGATGAATGATTAGTACTTATCCTTCTTTCAAGGATCTGTGCTCTGTTTTATTGGGGTGAGGGAAGAAGAGATGTGTGGCTGGGTCCTTTACAAGTGCCCTTTGCTGACTCTAGGGCGACTTCAAGGGCAGCTTATGGCGTAGGATATTGACAACAACAGAGCCCAGCTTGAACACCCACCCTTAACTCATTCTAATTTATATGCAGACCGAGCAGCAACATTATTGTTCAGCTGGGGGCATATTTAATTGCTGAATGTTCTGCAGATGTCTTGCAGGCTGTATAGATAAAGGCATTTGAGTTGCTGACTTATAACAGCACATCTTTCTTCTTTTAACATAAAAATTCCTACCTTCTTTGATGGATGTGGAATTTTTAGGACTGAAATCCTGTGCTAGTCCTTTAGAATATTTTAGTGAATGTTAAACTCCCCAGCACCGCAAGGGAGCGGCTAAACCCTGACGCCTTTTCATCAGGGGAAAAAAATGAACTTCATTACTGTAAAAGCAGTGCTTTCCCATGGTATGAAATTGAGGAAGGTCCATTATTGTTTCTTTAAACCCAGCAGTATGACTTGTCAGGCTCTAGCCAGACACTGGAGCGATTGCAGGTTTTTTAAGTGCAAGCAGTCTGCTCGGTGCTGAATAAGATGTACAAGGAGTCGGGAGCCTTGCCCCAAGGAGGCTGCAACCCAAGGGCAGTGGTGCAAAACATTGCTGGTGCCAAGGGTCCAGCACAGCTCCCCTTCACAGCCAACACTGGGAGGTGGCAAACAATACAGGATCAGGCCCATGAACTTAAAGCTCTTGTCTATTGCTAGTTTGTATCTTATACTTAAGGACCAAATACTGCATATTGTCTCTTTTTTCATGTTTCTTTTTTTTTAAAATCCCTCCCAACTTTCAAGAATAATTGCATTTAAAAACAAGTGTCCCGTCTATTTTTTTAACGACACCTACAATGTCCTTTCTGGCTTGTGTCACACCAGAACACCTCTGTCCTAGTGACATAGGTGTCTGACAATTTGTCAGGGAGATAGCCATAAGTTAGGCAGAAAACTGGACTCCATTAAAAAAACATAAAAGCTGGGAGGAGGCAACTTGATGTGGCATGGCTCCTGGCGATGAGGAAGCATGAGTGCATACTGAAGCTTAGAAATAGAAAGTGATGTCCTCATAAAAATATGGCTTTAGGCTGGTGTGCCACTAGAAATTCTTCTGTCAGTTTAGAATATTTAGCTCTAAGGGATCTCTACTTTCAAATGGATCTTTTGATGCAAAATAGGCTGCGCAGACGGAGATAGTGTTGAAGAAGGGAGAGTTGCATTCGCTCTCTGTTCTGTTTGGTAAACTGAAGATTTGTAGATAGGCTTTTTGATCCCAAAGTATTGAGTGGGCAGGTGGGTTACCTTACCAGCGCGTTTGCTCTCCGGGCCCTTCTAACTGAAAACCGTTACTGATCCCTGGGCAGCTAAATAATACCGAAAGCTTCAACACTGCTGGTTATCAGGGGAACCTCTTTAGCCTAATTTGAAAGCTCAAAGCTCCAGGCAACTGAATTTTTTTCGTTACAGGCTCTTTTGTGTGATGTTCCAATGCAGTATATCCAATCAATGATGCGATATCACGCACGGTACCATCATGTGGATGTTTATTTCCCCCGTGTTTTGTATTTGACTTGTTAAACTGCAAGAAGAGTTTGGGGAACAAACGGGAAAAAAAAAAAAATAAAAAGCAAACTCCTCAGCTCTCCTGCTGCAGAAATTTAAAACTAGCAAGCACACAAGCCTCAGTGCTCCAAGAGAAATGAAAAAGAGCGGAAAGTGAAAATATATACATATGTATACACATGAACAAAACATGAGCCACAGTCATGGCAATCTGGGCTCCAATGCGCCAAACAAAAGGGGTTATTCCTTCAAGCAATCTTTGTGCCGTAAAATTTAGGACACAACAAGGCTGGTTTATGATCACACTGTAGATTCCACTATAAAACTATACAGTCGCAGTACAGTAAATTCCACTGGACGATTAGGGCAAACTGGTTTGGGGGATTTTTAATATTGCATCTTCTAAAAGAAGTAATGTTAAGGATAGTCTGGATGGGGGGAGGGGGACAAAACTAATTATCAAGATATTCATTCTTCTTTTCTTCTGTAATTCCTCTCACACACACCCTTCATAATTTAAGTTCATTTGGGGAAATTACAAGAATTGTGAGGATTCTTTCCACATTGATTTTTAGCACAAATAATAATGGGCTAGATCTTCAGATGAAATAAATCAGCCCAGACCATTTCATTTACAGCATGCCTGTGTAAATAACATTAAATTGATTTTATTTATTAGGATGCCAAAAATAAAAGTAAGAGCAAGCTCCATGATGAATGATTCATTTACAGAGGGTGCCTGATGCCTCCTGAGGTTTTGGCCCAGAAGAGCAGGAGCAGCTTATGGAAACTCCATCATTTTATAACACTTTTTATTTAATTTGTTGTGAGCTACTTCATCCAGTCCAGTGCTACAAACATAAAGGGTAGTTCAGAACTCAGAATTCAAGCAGGACTAGATTATACGATTATAAACCTTTGGAACAGAGATTTCAGCTCAGCTCAAAGCAATGCTTATATTAATTGCATTTTTCTCTGTTTGTAAGATTTTACTTTCAGTCTGGTTTCTCTTTCGGCTCTGTTCTGACATGAGCCATAAACCAGCATTTCTCATGCTGTACTCCCTGGTCAGTGAGGTAACTGTGACACTGAGAGCTCCTCCTTGTCATTTCACACGTCAGTCTCAAATGAGAACTCCTATTTGAACCTGAATATCTGCCACAATGAGGCAAATGGGCAATCAAAAGCAGCAGCCATCCGACAGGGGCAAGCTTCCACTATGCACACTGAGCTCTTTTCTTACACCTGGAGAAGAATCCCTTCTCTTTTGGCTTGATCCTGCCGGTGCTGAGTGGCAGCTGATGGGGCTGATAACCTTGTGCTGTCATTGACATGAGCCAGGCATGAGGCTATTCCACCCTGCAGGACTGTATCCCGTGCTCACCATTACTCTGGAGCGTTTACCAGGTAGCTGAATCTCACTTTTATTTTTGGCATCGTAAAAAATAAAATCATCTTACCGCTATTCATGCATTTCCGTGGAAGCAAAGTGTCTGTGGACGTACACTGACCTCAAGTTCAGCTAACGCTGCTGTTCCTTTCACTGCGTTAGCTCTCTGCCGTGCGAATCTTCACAGTGAGTTCACAATGGTTTTAGTGACTCCTGGAAGAAGTCATCAGTGAAGCTGTGACAGTGAGGGACTGAGGAATGAAATAACACTTACACGTTCACACTGGGTGTATTAATCTCATTTACAGAGGAAACGTCATCCAAAATTAAAGGTATTGTTGACTTAGTAAAAAAATGCCTGCTGAAGTCAGCAAGGTATAATCAGATGAGACCTCTTTTCTCTCTTAAAGGCTTTGGCATCAGAGTAACAAATCAAAAGGCACACCAAGAGGTGTTGATCAAATTCATCCAAGATAAGCAATGTTCTTTCTTACACCTACTTGCCTTACTCTCTGCATCCACACAATTCAGATCCATTTGTCCACCTTTTAGCTGTTTTCAGCTCATGTCTTTTGTAAGCTGGGGGGAAGGTAAACGTAAGGAGGCAACGATTGCCGCTCAGGATATTCAGTTAAATAATGAAAAAACAGCATTCTCCAGATAGGAAGCACAACAGAAAAACAAAGAATCAGCATGATTAGGAAAGGAGGTGAGCCAGCTAACATCTCATCCCAGGGTGGTGGAAAGGATCGAAAGGCCTGCCCAGGTCTGCAGGGGATCTGCAGTCCCCAGGAGCCCTGGAAATTGTGCCAACGCCTGCCAAAATGTGCCTGGGGTGGCACAGTGTCTCCTACCTTTTGGATTCCTCTCAAATCTGAAATGAAGCTCAGCAGAACCAAAACTAAATAAAACTGGAAGGTTTAGGTGTTCGGCCTGTGAATGCACAAGGTATAACCGGGCACTAAGAAACCGGAGAAAAAGAAAAAAACAAACAGGTTGGGACTGTGTTTATTTAAATACCATAGCTAAGAGATTTACGAATTTATGTGTGTTACAAACCCCTTGCCTAAATGATGTAGCAAATGACATTAGGAGGAATGTTTTCTATACAGTCAAATGTAATCTGGTACAGAATTACCTACAAATTTCAATATAGCAGTGACAGCAACTATTTTACCTACTCCCAGCTTATTTTGCCCGTTCATACATGACTGGTTGGGAGAGACATTTTTCCAAAACCTCATGATCCAGACATTCTGGAAAGACCAGAATGCCCACCAACAAGAGTTTTCCCTTTTGCTGCTTTTTATTTTCACTTTGTGCTGGGGGAACATAACGTGCGTTTCTATCAAGTCATATGGTAGCAAGTATGCTCAAATAAATGCTCATCCTAACAATAATGTCAGAAATAACTCATTTTTCCAAACAGCAAATTTTAATTGCTGGCTTAATCTAGTGTAATAACAATATGGAGGCTTTAGACCTCAGTTCATCAAGGCATTTAAACATGTGCTTAAGTATCATTGAACTTAATGAGACTTAAGTCTCTGCCTAAGTGTTTAGATAGTTCAGTGACTTGATACAGGAACTGAGGAGTAAATGTTCACTGATTAAGTCAGACCACTGATAACATGATTTCAGAAAACAGTGTCTGAATAAAAAGTTAAAGTTTCAGAGTGCAAGGAAATTAGCAGGCTAAAGGGCAAAATAAAACTCTTAAATGCGATGAATGGACTTGTCGCTCTTATAAGCTGTCTCTCAAAGGAGGAGCTGCTTGGCATGCTCCCATACAAAACAGAAACAGTAAAAAGTAATCACATACCATCACGTAGCAGAATCCAGCAAGTCAAATCACGAAAACGCCCTTTGAGAGGATGAGATCGTCTCCAAATGGTAGTCAGGAAACAGGTCATCTCCCATCACTGGAGATCCCATTGCGTACAGGGATGGCTGCCGTCTGCAGTCACCCAGAAACACCCGATGGCTGAGCAGGGGGATGGGCACCTGGACCTCTAGAGAGCCTTCGGGCAGTCTGTGATCCAACCCAGCCATTTCAGAGTATGGCATTTACATATCTTCCTACAATTTTCTCCAGTCTGCCTAGCAGTCTTTCCAATTTTCCCATTTTTCTCTTAAAAAGAAATTATTTTAGGAAACTCAGTAGGAGAAAACTATTCTGAATAGAGCACTGATTGTATAGCTCATCATTTACAAATTAGGAAACGTAGAAGTAAGAGGTCCGTGCACAGCTTTGACTCTGTCTGTTGCTCACAGATAGAGATATGTATGTGTATATACACGCATACGGATATATGCAGAAGAGTATTCAGTACTACTACTCCTGTGAAGGAGTTCCCGTAGAACCAGGTAATGTTTAAAACCTGAAAAAAACCTAACACAACGTATTTGTTACCAGCACTAAAAGTAATATGAAATTGCAGTATATTTGCTTCCACAAGCTTACATTTTGGATCTGTGATATGATCTCCACAGTAAAATTAATTTAGAGATCAAAACAGAAATGAGAAGTACAAACCTGGGGTATTTAAATCTATAGGAACTTTGCTATTGACTTCAGTTTAACAAGGAGTACAGTTGGCATGAAAATGATTTTTTCTTGGGACATACAAATCACTGAAGTGCACCAAGTAACTCTCTGAAAAACCCAGAAGGCTGGCGTGTGGTACACAACTATTTGCAAGTTCCTCATTCCCTGAAGTGCTATGATTTAAAAAGCCAAGCAGTACAAGGAAGCTTGCAACTTAAATCTTCCAGTTAGTAAAGTTTTGCTACTAAATTAGTTAAGAATAGAAGATTTAAAACACATATGTAAAAAAAAATCCTGCAGCTCTATAGCTAAGGCCATAGAGGGAAGTTGTTAACTTTACTTGAGAAAGAGATTGTGCCTTTGTGATCTTATGACATCATTTCTTACAGAAATCTGGCAAGCGTGCAAGTTCCTTTCACAAACGTAAGTCATCTGCACCAATATAGGATAGTTAAGATGATTTATTTGGACTTCCTTCAAGCTTTTGACAAAAAAGTCCTGTAAAAGCTGTACAGTAGAAAAGTAGTGTTGTTCTGGGTTGTAAAAAGCGGAATGGGAGACAGGAGCTCCTGAGTTCTCATTGTATTTGCTTTGATCTATATGCCCTGTTCATAATAAGCCTGACACTTATTCCTTCTGTGGCTTTGGGCAAGTCATATAATCTCTCTGCCTCGTTTTCTTATCTTGGGGGGTATTGCATGGATTAGTTAGTCGATGTTTGTAAAGCAGCTGAGAGTATTGACCTGATTCTCCCAGGGAAGCAGGGACACTCGGCTTCTTGGGAAGTCATGACCAATAAGTTCTAAGGCGTGCTACAGAAAATAAATACCAGAAGAAAAATGAACCCAGCCTTGACACAGACTACACCTGGTTTAGTTCGGCTTGCTCCTGAAAAAGGCTGCACACACCAACTCCTCTGCCACGGCTGTCAAAGGAGCCCAGGACCTCCCCAGGGGTGACTGGCATCCTTCAGGTTTGGGGCCATAGCTGCTGGTGAGAAAGGGGGAAGAATGGAGTGCTCCTGAAGGGGACACTGAAACCACTCTCAACACGTGTTCGCACTAGTGAGCTGGCAGAGCAAAACAAACAGTGAGTGAGTCACACTTGCTGATGGTACTCATTGTCCCATGCACTTGAAGAGCACTGTGAGAAGCCTGAGGTGAATTAAAAAGCATTGGTGTATCTTGGATTTGGGGATGACTGATGATCAAATGAAATTTATCTTGGAAGAGTATAAGGTAATAAACATTGGCAAGGTTCCCTCTGTGACCTCAATGATTTTACTTTGATTTAAGTTTGGCTTGAATTTGCTGCGCAGTCACAACCAGTATGTTTCCGTGTCTATCTGTATGATAGCACAGAGAAATAACTGAGAGAGGATTGCTCCTGTGCTAGGCATCAGTGTGGGTGGTTTAGCTGAGCATTGTATTAAAAAGGCAAATTGAGAACATCATTCTTTAAAACTAAGAAATCAAGAGAGACAATGTCATGGCCAAGCCATTGATAAGTGGCAGCAAATCCCCAGGCAAAGGCTAAGGAATATTTTCTTAGTATTTGTGACCTTTGCTGATCATTTTTGAAACTGCTTTTCTCTGTTGGCTGATGTCAGGAGAGCGAAGGTGGCTGCTGCTGCATTAGCAAAACTGCATTTTCTGCTGGGGAAGAGAAGTGCAGGATACAGAGGGATAAGCCAGTTTTGCCAGTGTGAGTGCATCTGCAGTAGTCATTTTTCACTTTGTGTGCACAGGTAGTGTAGTTGCAGAGAGGGGAGAAGGCAGTCAATTGCCTTGACACAGAGCCCTATTCCTTTCTTTGCACCAGCAACTATGCCAGCTACATCAAGCCGCTGACTCTTTGCCAGCACTGTTTGCTGTTATATCTGTCAGAGAGTGTTCCTAGCATAGACGTGGCCTTGGCAGCAACGCTCGCTTGCCTATGTGTACTTGTGAGACGCCTCTTCCGTGCCACCTTCCTTGAACTATCTTTGGATTTATATTTGGTGGTCATCATGTCCTTTCTTTTCTAGAGGCTCCACTTTAGCATGGTTCAGTTGCTCACAAGACAGCTGAAGACTGGAAGAAATACAACAACAAAACCCAAAGTAGGCTAGCGGGAGGTTGGCTGACAAGGTAGGACTTCTCTCAACATCTGCCTTATGCTGGTCTGGATGGAGGAAGGTGGCCTGGAGGTATATATGGGAGTATTGCCTTTGCATGAACTAGCATGGCAATTTTCAGTGACTGTGGCATGAGAGGGAGAGTTTTGCCAGATGGGCGTTTTTCCCTGGCAGACATTTTCAGCCTTAGCCTTTGCCTTAGGAGGTGACTCTGTCTATTTTCACAGGCAGTCAACTAAAATCGTCTTTAAACTTGTAGGTCTCTTCACGTCCCCCTAGCAGCTGTGACAGGACCAGCAGGGCATGGATTAAAATATCGATGAGCTTCTGGCAAGCCACTGCTTTCGACCAGAAAATAAACAAATAAGAACATTGATGTGGCTGCAATGTTCATCCCCCTCCTGACTGCTGTCACTACCCAAAACCCCACTGCTGTCTACTACTGCTCAGAGTTCACAAGTTGCTTGTATGGGACATTACTAAAACATGAAAATTATCCCTATAACTGCAGCTGTGATATATACGCAACATGTCAAACCAAGAACGAAGCACATAGTAGCTTAACATTTATGCACCTTTCCTCCTTTGCATAAACTCATCCATCAAGTATGGCCAGAGTAGCACAGCTCCTATAATTCCTTGCAAACCTGGGAAATGACAATGATGTAAAATCGGTATGAGGTGAAAAACTGCTGTTTTTCAGGAAGTGGCTAGGAGAAAAACATCATTGATTTAAAAGTGGATTTCTCCACTTTTGGAGCAAAATTGTTCCAAACAGAAAAGTACAGCTGCTTTCCATGGATTCCTGTTTCTACAAAGAGAGAGCAAGGAGCAACATCAGCTTTTCAGAGCTCATGCATAGCATTGACTGCATAAGATAGTTTCTGTCACACAGAAATATAACACAAACTATGATACACTTTTGTTTTAGAAAGGGAATGTTCCAGACAGTTGCTGCTTCTTTAGCAGGAGGGTAGCAAGTACCTCTTTCAAATATCCTTTTTAAAAGGTACATTTGTTCTACAATGAGTCTAGAAATTTAGTCTGGTTCCAAAATCTGCAAATCACTCATTACAATCATTATTTATAGGTCTAAAATCTTGGAATGGACTGCTTCTGAATGGTGAATGTAATGACAGACCTGTTCAAATTCTACAATCTGCCCCTTTCTTTATCCCGGTCAGCTGCTCAACAATCCCAGACCAATGTATGCAGTCTCAGACTTTGGGCTGTTCAAAACACAGGTAAAAATCCAGATTTCACAGCCTGAGTTTCTCTTGAAGCTGTATTTTGTACTCCTCTGAAATATTTCCTGAGTCGAATGGGATGGTTTATTGGATAGAAATTCATACTTCAAATAACTATCTCGATGTATTTCTATATTATGCTAGTAAGTCACATTTTCTGGAAGAGTGAGTTTAGAAATATAGCTATATTGAAAGGGAGTATTGTACCATCAATGTCAATTTTCTCTCTGAAAACTCATGGTACAGTTGAGTAACCCTTCTGAGAGTGGTGGGTTTAACGTTAAAAATCCAGGAGGGAAGGTTGTTGGTGTGTTTTTTTATTTAACAACACCAAATACCTCTGCTTACTGTCTCTACGTATATAGATGTGCTCAGGGAATAATTTTTATAGATAGGAAAGCTGAGATATTCTGACACCCAAAGGATGCGCAGAGATACACTAACATAAATTTCTATGGTGCCCTGAAGGTACTTCCATTGTATTATAGGGCTTCTCGTGAGGAGTTTTGGCTCAGGCAATAAGACCGCATAGCGAAGCTGAGCGGTTCTGGACTAGATGAACTGAGAATGAGGCAGATATTATACTACCTCTAGAAATGGTGTTTTTTGTTATAGGGTACTGGAATATAAAATAGCAAAAACAAATTGATCAAATGCTTATTTTTCTCCTTATCAATTTCCCTCCCACCCCAACATACACACACATACACACACAGACACACTTTACCCTCTTTTCCTCAGCATAATCTTTAATTAGAATGAGTTGAGCAGTTAAATTGGAACGATCTTAGAGCAATTTGTACAATCTTATGAGATACATTATCAGTTATGCCCTGAATTCTGCACACTTTATCTGAACAGTTAGACCAACTGAAGTTTCTTCCATGTTCAACCCTGATGATACTTCACATGATCCAGCCCAGGAAAGCTTACAGTGACCATAAGGGTGCATTAGTCCTTTTGCAAAGTGTACTTACAAATCCAAATAAAACATCTGGCTTGCACTGGGAGGAGAGGTTTCAAACGTGCCTAGGGGCAATCCAGTCAAAGTAAAAGATAGCAGGAGCAGAGGTGAGCTCTGATTTGCTCTCTGCCCTCACAGGTTGTACAGAATCGCTCCTCTCCCACTTATTTTGCTGCAAAGACAGATTTTCCATGCAACAAATGTCTGAAGGCAGGAAACAAAGCGAGTGTGGTATTATCCCATTGTGCCCCTCAGAAAGCATCTGCAATCACCGAGTGAGCCAAGAGGCTGTTTTTCAGGGAAAGGAATAACTGGGGAGGGAAGAGGAAAGCACAGAACATCAGAGAAATGCAGAGAAATTCTCAAAGTTCGTTATAAATGCATATACACAGAGGAGGCCATGACACCAGCATTCACATTTTCAATCCTGCACGCTCAAAGGCAATCTTCTAAGCCCTTCTTTTTTACCTATCCACAAGTGTCATGATTTGCTAGAGGTTTTAGCATCTTGAGCTCCCGTTGCTGGCATAGGGATTTAGGGGTGCTGAAGGCTTCTGAAAAACACCCATGGAAAAGCCCCAAAAACCTGAAGAGAGGCTTTCTGTGAAACTACTCCGTGATCCCTTGATTACCCATAAAGTCTGTAAGATTATCCGTATCTTCACAAGGGACTCAGAAACTCCCAAGAGATTTTGGTACACTAAAAACTGTTGTTTCTGGAGAAGAACCTAGTTCAATCTGGGAGTTTTCATACCAATGATAAAATTACATAAATGAGCTTCATCTCCCACTCCAGTAATGCTGTTTCTCCTTAAAACACCTACCCACAGACTCTGGTCTTATTCTCTGTAGCAGACAACTTAGCGAGCATGGAGTTCAGGAGATTTTGGTGCTGTGATGCAGGGAGAGACATCACCTTCTCTTACAGCAACTGGCAGGCAGAGCTGTCACATCTGGGCAGCTGAGGGCAGAGCTAAGGGATACACATGGAAATCCATTACTACTTCTGTTTCTGTATGCATTTGCATTGTCTAACACAGAGACAACGCCACAACCGGGAATCGTAGTGGGATACGGAAATACTTTTATTCAGGTTCTGGTTTTTAACTGAGTGAAAGGGTATATATGGCATAAGTGCAAGTGGTACATAGGGACTACTTAGAAACAGGGTAGAAGTATTTGTTGCTGCATTAGTTCAGCCACCTTCCTGGAGCAGACCTGTGACTTTATTCCCTGTTATTCTGACAAATGTAGAAGGGGTGCTGTTGCTTAGGCTACTTCACTGGTTGGTATGGTTCGCACTGTTCATTTCACAGTTAAATAACAATCTATTTCTTCAAATACTGCATCAAAATGTGACTGGTCATAAAGAAAAAAAACATTATTTTTAGCAGTCCTTGGGGAAAACAAATCTGGAGAAACTGTGTTCATAAATCTCTCCCTTCAAATGCAATGTAAAATCCTTTCTATTTTTCTAAAAAGAAAAAAGAGCCACTGACAAAATACCTAATGCAGGCAACTGTTGCTAGCTTTTATTTCCACACTGAGCTGCCCTTCTTAATATTTTTGAAACAAGATTGCAACACATATGAATCCTATGGAGCTGCAGGAGGGAACTTTCAAAAGAAGGTCAAGCTGACATGAGGGCCTTCCTGAGAAGAGCCCCTGTACTTGTTTCCAGACAGGATTACAGCTAAATCAGAAATAATGCCCTTTAGCAAGGGGACACATATGATCTGCAGCCGTTGGAAAACCTGCCTCTTCAAAAGCTGCAATTTTCCATACTGTTAACATTGACAATGATACAGCAAAAGTACTATAGTTTTCCAGAGGCTAATTATGAACAGGTGATGATTTGAGGAAAAAATTCAGAAATCAAATATTGAGCTCGGTTTGAGCTCATTAAGGTTGCTATTCAGCATCAGTAAAATATTCATAATGCACAAACACAATGTAGTTTTATGTAAACCTGTTTAAAAAAAGATAACTCCAAGTAAAACAGAACAAAATTTGGTTTAATGTGTTCTCCTTTGTATGCAAATTACCTCCAAGCAGTTAATAAAGGTAAACCTTGCTAACTTGGTTAGAGATACGTAACAGCCCTTATGGGTTATACTGATCTCTTGTGAACTCTGCCGATGTCGAAAATTCATCCCTAAATCAGAGTTCGGCCACACCAGTAGTAAACTCAGGCCTGAGTTAAGGCAAAGGCGGCTGCGGATACTGAAAGCTGTGAGGAAGAAGAATAAGCAAAGCCAGGGTCTTTCCTCGCCTCTCCTGGGAAAGTACTATGGAAATGTTTAATTTGCATGTGAAAAGATGCAGATAGTACTTCAGTGTAGCAGTTAACATCGACTTCTTTGAGAATACCTCCGTTTCATTCATGCGCCTTTCTATCTTTGACCACCGTGTAGAGGGAAGGACCGGGCTGCGGTCCCACCATGATAAGACAGTGGGCAGATGATGGCAACAAAATCTACCCAAAATGGTTTACAGCTACTCCAGTGGGCGTTTGCCCTATCCCACGAATGTGATGTGAGACTTAAGCCCATGATTTTCAGACTCAGAGATGAAAGTTTTACCAAACGAGCCTTCTTGAGGTAATAAATACATTTTCCTACTTCTTAAGAAAATACACCTTTTCTTATCTGTTGCTGACATCATTTGATAAACTCTTTGCTGCAGGTAAAATAACAGCACAAGGGCATTTTTCACATTTTTAAAGGATGCTACATTGCTATTTTTCTTCACCTTTCTCCATAATAGCCACTTGCTAGCTTGAAATTAAAATTTGTTCCTTTACTGATTATTTTCTCTGTATTATGCAGGTCGCTAATGAGTGCCAGGCTGCCGGCATTGCTTTATTTATTTATTAGAAAGAGAAGAGCAGTGAAGCATTTAAAACAGTCCCATACAAAGAGCCATAAATTTTTTCTGGGGTGACACACTGTAAGAAAGAAATAAAGTTAGGTCAAGACACAGGTCTACTGAACTTGTAAACTGTTCACACTTCATTTGGATGGAAAACTTCAAAAATTTTCTTTACTGCCTTTTAATTGACAAGCTGTGAGAATCTTTATGTTGTTAATCCAGATTTAAGTACTTAAAAAATATTCCATTGCTAAAGCTGTGTAACATTGCAATGGGTTGCAATGACCCTGTCCCACACAAACCCAGCTGGAGAACGCATAAATGGTCGAGGGGAGTTTTTCCTCTTGTGTGCTCCTAGTTTTTGGAAGAATATTAAAAATAAAATTAGGAGATGAAGCCATGTTGAGTGTTTCTTGGGGCGTGTAAGTGTGTGGTTACTTAAAGTTTTTCCTTTTCATTTTTGTCAGCCATTCCCGGTTAATTAACCTAACATATTTTGTGCTCGTTATATCACAATGATAAAGCGTTCGCAAACGGTGCAATTCCTATGTAAGACATATAACATCCACGTTATTATGCTTATCATTTAAAGAGAAGAGGAAGGACAAAAAGAATTTATCGGGTTGGATGTATTTTTAAGCAAGAGAATTAGTCATTCCTTAGGCTGCAGCAATTGCCTTAGGAGAAAAAGGCGATTGTTATATTTTGCGTTACTTTCTTTAAAATACTAGAAACGTATAATAAAAAAAAGCTAATTGTAGGTATTCGATGGACACGTCTGGTTCCATTCAGTGGCTTTATTGGGCAGTTTTGGCCTCGCAGCCTGCTCTTTTTCATAAGAAATGTCAGCAAAGACTCTGAATTAATGGACTGTGAAGTGCTTAGAAACATACCGTTTCACAAAAGTATACTGCGAGGATGTGACACTAATGGGAGGTGACCCATGGGTTTATGACAAAATAGCCCACTCTAACAACAACAAAAAATTAATACAGCTTCTATATACGGTAGCTTTGAACAAAGCAATATAGAGCGGAGTGGGAGGTAAAGAATGGTAGAATAAGGGAACACTGACCAAGAATAAGAGTTGTAAATTATTTGGTTATCCCCTGTTTTGTTTTCTTCAGGAGAAAGGAGCTGCAAACTCCCGGCTGCAGAAAAGGAAAAAGGAAAGGCTCCATTTCAGTTGGATAATTGGAGAAGGAAAGTTAGTAGCGTTTGTGAGCGATGTCACATGAACCTAAGTGGTAAATTCCTGGATTTGCTTACATGGATTTGTTTTCTTTTAATTTTGCTGCTTTAAAAAAAAATAAAAAATAAAAAATGCAGTGCAACTCCTTCAATCTTTCTGCAATTCTGCATGGTTGAGCATTTGAAATGAGTTTGTGTATCACCCCCAGGCATTGATTCAGACTTGATTGGGGCAAAGCAGACTCCATGTGCTTATTTTTATACACGTCATTTGGGAAGTTATATAGCCAAGGGAACAGAAAATGTGTTGCTCCACTGCCAAATTATCACATATCCCTCGATCAAAACGGGAGGTGATCCTAATCAACAAGTTGTGCGACCTTAGTGCAATGGCAATGTCAGGTCAACTCGGGAAAGTGAAGAGACAGATCTAAATACAAATAAAAAGAAAGAGAGAGACAGAAAGAAAGAAAGAAACAACCAACAATCCTTATAATTATCATCATCTGCTGCTTTTCCCTCTTCTGGCAAAGAAACACTCCATCCATTTGCAGAAATCGCCCGCGGAAACGTTACATCAAAACTAATCACAACGATTAAAATCAGCTTTTCTGTGCAAGAGGAGAGTAAAAAGCAAGTTGGAGGCTGGAATGAGACTGTTTTTTCCACCAAAAAAATCCGAAAAAAAAAAAATACACGCGATATATATATACATCTATCTATATGCACGTTTCGAAGGAGATCAATTTTATGCCCGTGTGATCAGTTAATTTAATTTAACTTTTATTTCGGAGATTGATTCCGACTGGAGGTAGAGACATGAGCTAATTGTATCCTGATCCTTGCCTTGAGGGGTTTCAAAGCCCTGGAGCAACTATTCTCTGTATTTTGCTCTGTCTACCTTAGCCAAGCTATTGCATTTCTCTCTGGTGTAGCGAGGAGAGCAGACCGCTGCCGGGAGAGAGAAATATCGGAAGTGTGAGTTGGGGGGGGGGGAAGGGGAAAA
>VFFE01005043.1:387948-420912 GCA_008921705.1 Burhinus oedicnemus
GCCTTTCGCTGCCTGTTTCCAATCAGCCAGATACAAGTTTATTTGAGCGTGCCCTGCGGGCACCGAGCGCGCTGGGATTGTTCGGGCAAATTAAAAATGGGCGAAACGCTTCTCCCTTCTCGGCGGCGGGGGCTGGGGAGAGACCGTCGGCTCTTCCCGCTCGGCCGGCGGGGGAGGGAAGGGGCAGAAAGCCCCCGGTGCGGCTCCAAGCATCGCTCGCGGTGCGGGGGCGGCAGCAGGCGGGTGCGGGCGCTTTGGGGCTGGTGGCCTGAGCGATGATTTTTTTTGTTCTCTGTCACAAGCGCGGGGGACGGGCTGCGCCTGAAACGCAACTTTCCATCTTCATCTTCCTCCCCCCAACCCCGCCGAGAGCCGGGGCTGGGAGCCGGAGGCCTCGGCCGGGGGCTGGCGGGCGGGGAAACTGCGAGCGGGGAAACTGGGGGGCGACCCGAGGAAGTTGGTGCCTGAAAAACAAAACAAAACCCAAAACAAAACAACAAAGTGGCAATTTAATGGGTGCCGGTTGGGTTCAGCAGCCGCCGTGCGAGGATGCTGGCCCCGCGGGTCGGAGGCACTTGGCGAAACTTCCCCTCGCCTGTTCAAAATGACTGCGGTGATTTTGGTGTATTAATTGCGCCCGAAGCACAAGACGAAATGTTCTAGCACACGCTAGAGGTCCCTCTCAGAGCTGTCAGACGTTAGGGTGTTTTCAGGTTGGGTTGTTCTGTATTTATTATTTTTTTCCCCCCCGGTTTCACTGTTTGAACAACACTGACTCTTGCTGCAAATACCAGCGCGGTGTACATTAATCAAATAAGGGTGAAGAAGGATTTGCGACGTCTCTGTTTGTGCCCTTGTTGTTTGGGCATCAGTGGGTCAGTTAATATGCACATTCCTCTGCACTCTAAAAAACGAATGTAAACGGGATTAATTTCATGCAGTGATTTATGAGTTTTGTTTGAAATATCCTCGCAGTTTGTTGTTGTTGGGGCCAAGTTTCAAATTTCGTCCTTGGTTTTCTCGTGTGAATCCTGCCATGGAAGTAAACAGCGTAAAACTTGAATAAGGATTCCAGGCTGTGGCTCGTGGTTTTTAAGAGAGAAATATGCAAGCAAGCAAAAACCCGAGTATTAAAATTATAGAGAGTCAATAAAGGTGACGGAGGCAACTAAAAGTGATTGATCCCCAGCAATTTTTGTATCCAGACCATGTTACAGAACTAACTAGTCCCCCCAATCTTCGTGTATTACAAGCAGTATTATCACCATTTTACGGATGGAGAAACTGAGAAATAAAAAGAAGGTCACTGACTTGCCTAAAGCCATATAGCAAATAAAAAGATAGATCTGGAATCAGCTAGGACAGATTTAGATCTCTTGCTGATTTGCACTGCTGTAGCCATTGATTTCAGTGGAATTCTTCTGGATTTAAGTCAGATTCAGACTTTAGGTGTTGCTCTGTCCCTTAGAAACACTGCCTTCATCTAAATTCCATTTTGAACATGATTGAATTAGATGCAAGATTGGGGGGGAATATTTCGTGTACATCTAATTTTTAAAAGAAAAATTACTGTGAAACTTTAGGACTATGTTGGCTTTTGGTTATTCTCCCCACCCCCCCTTACAATTTCATCTGTCTCATCAGCATAGTTCCCTAGCTGGTTTTTGGTATTGTTTTTTTTAATGAACAATTTCCTCATGTCTAGTGCAGCTTTTGTTGCTGGTTTCTGAGAAGCATTTCTTACGAGATGTCTCTGAATGAAGCCTTCAGTTTTGGGTCAGACCAACCTGAGAACAAATTATTTTGCATGAGGAAGACTTCCATTCATTGTGGACCTCACTCAGGCAGAAATGAAAAATGGCATGAGTATTGTATACAAAAAAGCCAGCCTTTCCCCTGCAGAGAGGAAAGGCTGCATGTAGCAGACTTGCTCACCTAGGGTCTTTATTGGATTATGATAAGTTTATGTATGGAGAAAATGCAATGTGAAAGCATATATTCACTGATCATAATAAATGTGGGTACATTATTCAAAGTGGGGTCTCTCACGATTAACAAAATATCAAATCTGCCAGTCACAGGCAGACAGCATTTCACATAAGCCCAGCTGGGAAGGAATGATAATTTCTGCTTTCTGTATTCCAACTACTTTAGAAACATTTTCAGGATACCATAAAACAGACACAGATGCACAGATTGTGATTATGGTGCTTTACTGTTCATTTATTAATGTGTGCTGGTATATACAAACTGCCACCACTAAAGCATAACGTAAAGTTCCTGCTTTTGTGTTAACTCGTCATCAGCTGGACTGAGTAAAATGCTGGGACGTCAGGGAGCTGGTAGTCCCCCAGTGTTGCTAACTCCTCTGCAATGAGGGTCCGACCCCCATCGTAATGTGCGGGGAAGTAGAGATAGAACATGGGTGTAATTAAAAATATTCTCCCCCCTGCCCCAATTGAGGCTTATATGTCTCTGAAATAGAAAGCGTTTAGGTGGGAATTAGCTGCACAGAGTGTATGTGGTTTGTTTAAGAGCATGTGCTGACTCACTGGCTGAGCTGAGTTTTAAATGCCAGAGCCTTAGCCCCCTTTCTCATGTCCTGTGCCGTAAACTACTGTGCCTCACTTGCAATGTGTGTTCAATTCTTCTCTGGTACCAGAGAAAAAATTATGTCGATCAGAAGCAAATTTTAGCGGAGATGCCTGCTGTTACTTATTTTGGATCCTTTTACACTGCTGCAGCGGAGCCAAGTTGGATATCCTTCCAGGAAACAAATTTAGTTAGTTGTTGTTTTTTTCTGACAGAAACATAATTCTTACTTTAAATGGAATCTCTTCTGTTGGTCTGCATTGCACTTATGTTTTCTTTTTACAGCCTGGGTAAAATTCATCTCTGGTATAGTGCCATTGACTTCTGTGTTGTTTCACAAAGAATTAATTTGCCTTCCTGTGTTAAAACACAGATTTCTGTTGTCCTACTTTTCACAGAAGACAATGTCATTTTTTTTTTTCGGTTTGAAGGAGGAAAATATAAAATGCACATCTTAATTTTTGTTTTGTCCAACCTCACTACTTGTGCAGGCAGAGGTACCTCTTCTTTCACTACTTCTCTGGTAAATTAAGTTGGATATGCATATACATTTAGTGAATGTCTATAGGCGAGAGGAGGGAGTAACTACTATCTTCCTAGCTGATAATACCTTGAAAAAAATTTAATGTATGTGAAAGCCATTAGCACATTCCATATTGATGATGTATGTTGTAGCTTTAATAACCTTGGGTTCTCCAATGTGTATTTTAATCATGCTTTTGATCCAGAAATCAAATAAACAACATCCCATGTCCAAGTGAACCAAAGCTGATGCTATTGTTGTAAGCCCATGTTTGTGAGATGAATGGCTCACCTGATAACCTTTTCCTGATAGCTCCTCATCTGGCTGGCTACCCCCACTGGCAATGGAAGTTACCGGTTTGATGTGGTTGGCAGGTTAGCGCAGATGCGGCTTTGCAGGTGGTTTGTATGCAGCCGAAGTCTGCGGGTGAAGGATACAAACCTTAGAAGTGCTTGTTGGGGCAAAGGACAACTCATCCTGACAAATTATTTAGTGGCTTTTGCTCAACTGGTTTTCCTTGCCCAACACATTCATGAATAATGAACAGCCTTTAAAAAACCAAAAAGTAACAGTGCACAGCAGGGTTGCCCCCAATATGATAGGGAAACGAGTTCTGTCTCACCCCGGTTAACGACTCTTTCTGCTTCTGATTCTCAAACGAGACCTTTACAACTGTGGTCATTCCCCCTCAGCCAGCATTTATGACTCAGTTCTGCCTCAAACCTCAGGTTCAGCGTAGGCATCTATGGGTTTTCCTTAATTTTCACTGGCGTAATTCAGGATGATTTGCAGGATAGCTAATGTGGGACTGTAACTGGTAGTACGTAGGCTCAGGCATGTGCACCCCACTCCAGACTCTGTGATTGTGGTTGCCTCTGTCAAACAGGCAGCTGGTTTGGGGACAAAACTGTCTCCTACTGCTGTAGTAGGTTTTGCCAGACCTCACCTGTCATAGCTTGTAGTTCTTAGGGAAGAACTGTGAAGCCACATTGTGATTTGGTCAGGCAGAAATGTTGCGAGGTTGTCTCAGGCAAGGTATTTCCAGCAGACATGAGGAAATGTTAATATTTCTGTGTAAGGCACAGATGAAACTTGATCTAGAGCTCAGTGTGCAGCTCCAAGCATCCATCTTTGAGAAAGGTGAACTTAAGCTGGAACCGCGGCTAGAAGGATGATGGGGGAATGGAGCATCTGTCGTGTGAAAGTAGTTTAGAAGAGGCTTGAATATCCACATTAGCCAAGTGTAGTCTGGAAAGTGATATGCCTGTTTCCTATAAATACACAAAGGTAGTGAATCCCAGAAAGAGGAGAAGTAGCTGCTCAAGCTAAATGACAATAAATGTGGATATAAACTGGCCCTGTTTAGGCAATAGTTTCCAAGAACACTTTCTGATACAGTATCTAGAAGATCCAGCATTGGAAGTGAGACCTTGAATTTGGTAATACTCTGCTCTGGGCACGTCTTTAAAACCTGGGCTACTTGGAGAATATTTACAAAAAAAAGCACTGCCAACCCCTCTACCCCAGTGATCTTAACTGCACTGTCCCAATAGGCTGCAGTTGACTAAGTTTTTTCATCAACATTTCTGTCAGTGGAGAAAAGGTTTAGAGTTTTTTAAAGAAAAAAATACATTTGAATATATATATATATATAATCTGTCAAAAAGCAATTTGGGATTCTTACAAAACTGAAACCAGACCCTTCTCGCACCTGAAAACTGCTACTTATTTTGAATTTTCATTAGATGGAAATTCGAAAAAGACCATCTGACAGAAAAAATGAAAATAATAACGTGAATTTTTCACATAAAAAAATCCTCAATGTCTGTTTTTATGATCAGTGAAAATTTTGGCTAAATGTTTCTCAGTGGGAGGAATTTCTGATTTTCTCTTTAGATAGGATCCATCATTTCTTCTCAATTCCAGCTGCAAAACTATTTCTCTTTCTGTAGTTCTTCATTTTTTTCCTAGTTAGACCTCTAATGCTTACAGTTTTGCTCTGATTTATTTACTGGCATTCACTTTATTTTCATACCCTATAACAAGAAGCGGAGAGATTTAACAAAGGAACATGAACAAAGAGCCCTTTTCTCTTTTCCTCACCTTCTTACGAACATTAACTTAAAAACATCCTCTTCATCATCCAATCACCCAGCAAACTTTCTGTGCGTTAGTTTACTTGTATACCCAGGTTGTAAGTCCTGGTGGTGAATGACCATCTCTCCTGCTGCAGCAGAGCACTGCAGGTATTCAACAAGTAATTAATAATAGCTCCTGCTATCAGTGTTGCCAGAGGAGCAGGAGGAAGAGAGGAGAGGAGTGTCAGACGTTGAGAACATACAAATAGCTGTTGGAAACCACAGCACCCAGGGGCTGCTAAAATAGCTCAAAGTTAAGGCAAAGTGCTCTTATGAAATAAAAACAGCTTTATTTCCCTGTATGAACTGAACTTGGTGGTGGCATCAGATGGAAGAGGTGCTGTGCATATCATGTCTTACAAAGGGAGTATCGGCCCATCAACATGATCCCACAGCCATCAAGGGAGGGAGGTAGGAGTGCCTTGGTCGCCCAGACCCCGAGGAAGGAACAAAATGGGGCTCTCTGACTAAAATAGTGATGCTGGTCTCCTCTAGGTGTACTGCTTTCTAAGTAACCCAAGACTCACTTAGAGGTTTAGTTAAAATGTCCTAAGAGAGATTGATTGATTGTCCATCCATTCAGCACGGGGGACCAATGCTGGATAATTCAGAGGATCGTTATCATTTCTGTAACCTGTTATGTACCCATTATACCCAACATTTTTCTAAACACTGAAGAGAGATAATCCGGGCACTAAGGACCACTCACACAAGGTAAACAGACCTTCCCAGCTTGCCCGTAACAGGCAAAATTGACACCATTTGTCTATAGCAGCCTGTTTCGCCGTAAGCGGTATGGCAGGAAAGGGGTTAGATGGGCTTACCTTCTGTATCGGAGGGGGTCCTACAGGTGATGTCAAGGCAGCTGTACCAGCTGGTGACGGTAGGTGAAGGCATGAAGACCATTATAGGAGCAAATGAGAAAAGGACAGACTAGATAGAGGATAATTAACACACTGATTGTCAAAGGGAGCTCACAGAAGTGGGGAATGTTTGGGAGAGCCTAAAAGACTGGTGAAAATCGGCAGATGCAGCACCAATGGAGGGATTCAAAGAAAATCGAAAGGGAGAGCTGGACAGTTAGGACTCCATTCTGTGTAGACAAATAAAAGGCTGACGGATTTACCCTAGACATCCAAGAGATGGTCATTGATGAGATCCAGATGAGATCTTACATGGATCTACAGCTTGGCTCTGGAGAAAGAGGGAAAGGGAGGGAAAGAAGAAGTGGATTTTGGAGGTGGCTGCAGATGTGACCGGTGGGGAAAAGGATGAAACTGTGCAACCTTCCTTATCCTCCAGCTTTTCCTAACAGTGGCCTCTGTGATACAAAGACAGCTTGGGATTCCTGGAGGCAAAATGAGGATGTGATTTTTGCTATTAGCAGAAAACTGAATTTCTAAGACCATTGATGCTGTTCTGGGGAAGAGGCTTCCTGAAAAACATGTAGGCAGGAGTGTTCCTGTTTTGGGGACATATCAGAAAGCAGCTACAGTTTTTGCTGGGCCTTCTGCATTCGGGCAGGTGAGACTCAACTAGCAATAAAAAAGTTAGCTTGTTCTCAGGGAAAGAGATGGTTCTTACAGGGGAAGACTGTTGCTTTGAAGACATATTTTCTTTAGCTCAAAAATCTTCTTTATTTATTACTGGCTATATACAATCTTTCTTTTTTTCTTTAATGTTCTTGAACATCAATATCCTGCAACTGAGAGTTCCATGGGTTGCTTAGAGATAAGCTGGAGAGTGATATCCTTATCCATTTGTAAGCTAATGCCTTTTCAAATTCCATTAGGTGCCCTCTTGTTTTATGAAGGGCATCTGATTTCTCCTTCATGCCATTCATTATTTTATATACCTCAATTCTGTCATCTTTTACTGTTTTCCTTTCTAAATGAAATAGTTCTGGTCTTAATCTTTTTGTTTAGAAATACCCCCACATGTCTCTAATCATTTTTGTTGCCTCTGGCTATCTAGTGTAGCTATCTAGCACTCCCATCATTGTGTCTCACTAGATCTTTTAAAGCTAGTTCCAAAGTCGTCAGCGTGAAGGAGACTGAAGGATGGTCTTGTGGTTAAAGTACCTCACTGAAAGTCCAAAGTTTTGCTTCCGGATCTCCTGCCCTATGACCTTGCGCTAATCACTCAGCTGCAGAGATCCACAGTTTCCCTTTTAGTCCCAGGAAATGGTATGGGGAAATTTCAAGCAAAATATGTTAAGCATTTCTCCATGCCTAGATGGAAATTATTATAGAAGCACAGCCATATTAAATGTAGTAGTTTCGATTGTTCAACACAAGGCAGCTGCACGTGTGTTGAAATTTGTAACTTCTCCCTAACTGTTTGATTTTTGGGCACTTGACTGTTTTCTATTTGTTACACTCCTCTCATACTGGGTTCCAAACAAATTCAATTAAATCATTTCTCTTTGTTATTTTATGGTGAACTTCATATGGAAAGTATGAGTTACAAACGATTTTGGCCAAACAGACACATGGCTTTCATGCATCCTTGGGGACTTGGAAAGCCAGCACAGTCCTGCTGAAAGTGAAAAACAGAATCAAATGCCGACCTTTTACTTGTAGGACATGGCCCATTCCTGGGAGGTGCTGGCTATCCCTCATGCCCACTCATGCTTCGCACATGCGGGATCAAGACTAAGGTATTGCTGGCTTGTCTTCAGTCTAAATGAACTAATTATCCACAACCTGTGAAGACTCTCACAAGGAATGCAAGACTCGCCCATCTGGTTCCCTCCTCAGACGTTTGCAGCTAGGCCTGGCTGTTACATATTTCTAGCACCTCTATCACTACCCAAAAGCCCATTTCATCCAGGTCTGGGTGCACCTCACTGCCTTGGTGTGTCATTCAGTGCCTCGTCGTTTCTGGCACACAGGAGCCTGCAACACTGCAGCTGGGTGTGTGCTGCAGTCAGGGCCCCACTCTCCAGGGGACCTCACAAGCAAACACATTCCCAAATGTCATCGCTTGCTGCAAAACCGTCAGGTCTCAAGCACTGGGATAGGAGATCTTTGAGGTGTCTGAACTATAAAACCTGATTTTTTAAAACATCTTGTGCCACAAAAGGTGCTAAATGAATACACTTTTTTGACAGGATGCTACTCCAGCAGAATAGCAAAAGCAAGCTGCTTTGATATTTGTAGCATAAAACTAAGGATAATTAAATTCTGGTTTAAACTGCATTTTTTTGTCTGCTTGTTATCCTCCTAGCCCTGTACCTCTTTTTTTGCCGTGATGTCCCTTCTTTCCTTATGTAAGGAGATAGTCAGCTACTACTCCCATGAATACCTCAGATGGCACTGCCTGCTCCTTTCGCTTTCTGGCTCTCGCCTCCACGCACATTCCTGTGCAAGCCCGGGAAGTTCAGTGCTCTTCTGGTCTCTTTGAAAAGGAGCCAGTCCTACAAGACTCTCCCGATAACCCCAATCACGTCAATAAGCCTGTTTGTGTGATTAAGTGTAACACATAAGGATGCTCAGGGGTATTGGGGCATCCAGAGTCTTCGCAGCTTTAGCAGAGGAAAAGGGTAGTTTGGCCTTTGGTGGGGCTTGGAGGGTTTTGTTTCCCTTATGCCTTATAGCTGGCATTTTGTCAGAGCCTTCTGCTCGCTAGCATTCCCATGACACATGAACATGCTCAAAGAAAAATTTCCTATGAGAAATCAGTGGGCTTCATTAAATTTTCAAAGTTTAGAGCTGTGATCCTCTTTACCCCTCTCCACGGGCAGCTGGCCCTGCCAGATTCTGATTGCTTATGTGAACATTTGATAAATCTCACTGTGGACTACATTTGCTCTTTCACCCAAGCAGTTATCACACACATTTCCCTAACACTTTAAAATTATGCCTGCCAAACATTTTCTGATGTAAAGTTAAAAGTCATCTATTACTGAAGTGATTTTTCAGCCCTCGTGGGCATGTTTTTCTTTCTTTTTTTTTTTTCTTATGTAGTTCAGATAGTTTCAAGCTCTTTTAAACAGGCTGCCAAGGGTCAGTTTCAAAATATATGTTGGGGTTTTTTTTAATTTTCTGTGCCCTAAAAATATGTTGGTGCTATTCTTCTCTTTTTTATATCTCCTTTTAAAGCTGAAGTCAAGTGAACATAGCATTGCCTTACCGCCAAGGCTACAGAGAACTTAAGATAAAACTGGAGGTTGCTTCTTCCTCTCCCATGCAGGTCTCAGTCCTACGCTCACATCAGGAAGGACACTTTTCCCATTGACTTCGGTTAGCCATAGCCAAATAGGCCCCATACCACTGTGCTAAAGTCAATGATGCTTTCTGAAGAGACCTTTGCTGTGTGTGGTGGCACTCGGTGCCTGCTGTGCTCCCGAGACATCCAAAGCAGGGATGTGGCTTGAAAGGAAGAGAAGCGGGTTCTTGCCCAGAGCAGAACTGGGATGGGACAGGATGAGGCATCCAGATTTGAAACACTCCTAGGTCCCCTGCTCTAAGTTGGACCTGTGTGGATTTGATTGCAGCTTTGCGGTCCAGTGATCTGGTGTAGTTTCTGGCCAGCCTCTATATGCAAACGGTTTGTTCATATTCAGAGCCTTGCTTGACCCTTTCCCTTTTTTTCCCCCTTTTCACCTCCTGTATGGATCATACTCCTACTTTCAGTGTGTGAGCAGAAGGCAAGATGTTGCTTCTTTCCTCCCTGATCCTCTCTTTTCTCCCCCTTCTCAGTGCTCCTGGCATTTTTCTTTAAATGCCTCTTTTCTTCCTCTGGGTTCCAGAGCTGATTAAAGCAGTTTGTCCTGCCATGGCAGGGAGATGCTAAAACAAAGCATGTGTGTCTCTTGGTTTTAAACCAGGATTTTTCTTACTCTTTTCCCAGTTTCTTGTTTAGCAAACGTGGTTAAACATGATAATGGTGTTAAAAAGCAAAGCAGCTCCTCCCTTCCTGGAGAGCACCAGCCTGATAACACATCCAGCTTTTTTCCAAAACCCTGCTAGTGCCCTTGAACTTACTGAAGCATGCTACAGCATCAAATGGTCTGACCAATCTGAATTTGTCATTTCCCTTCAAAGTGCCTTGGCATGACTTTTATTTGAAATTGCATTTGCCGCTTGTTTGGGTCATGATCACATTTCATGCAGTATCTCAAGTGTAGAGACTTGGGTCTGGACCAGTCTTAAATAAAGAAGCTAATGCAAATACCCCCCCACCCCGCTAAAACACAAGAAACCCAAACATTCTACAAAGCTTTCTAAGGTGGAGACAGAAATCTAATAGCTAGCTAAGACTTAAACTGCACTGCAATTAAAATACAATCCTTTAAATTTCTTGGATTTGAAGGGAAGAGAGGGTTGGAACGAGGTACAGAGAAGGAAACAAGTCAGAAGTGAAGACATTACAATCCTTAGCCTCAACATGGAACTACTTAAGCATACCATAATTGCATCACAGAAGGTATGCATACCCCGAAACCAAAAAGGAAGCAGGAAGGCAAGAAAAAACAAACACAGTATGATGAACCAAACAGGTAACCTTCGGGAAAAGGAAATCTAGCCCTGGCTAACCCAAAAGAAAGGAACGTAAACTGGCAAGGAAAAATGAAAGATGGGAAACAGGAGGACTGAGAGGAAATTTCAAGTGCAAACAGACACATTTCTGCAAATAAATGAGAAATATAAAAATCTGAAAGAGAATTGGTGGATTTGCTAGATCAAAGGGGCAATTAAAAAATGACACGGGTATTGCAGAGACTACATTATATCCTCCCATTAGTCTTTCCTGATTGGAAATACATTCACTCTCTACGTATTTTATTTAATTACTGAAGATGGGAGCCTGTCAAACATTGAGGTATCAGAAGAGAAACTGCAGGATTGACATGCTAAAGTAACAAACCTCCCAGAGCAGATGGCATCAATCAAGGCTGATAGCTGTTAACAAAATCATGCAGGTTGCCTTTAAAAATAGACTATTCAGCTATACCAGATCAATGGAACATGGCATGTATTTTACTTTAAAATCAAGATCATCTCAGCCACATGAAGAAGAAAGAAAGGTTGAAATATAAGTTAGTGAGTTATAAAATCTGCACAGGAGCTTAATGCTAAGCACGACTGATCCGGTAACAGAAAGGCATGCCTATTTTGACTTCCTAAAAAAACCTTGAAGTATCTCAATGAAGCCATGGATTATGCAGACTCATTTAATATACATTTTAGAGGAAATTTCAGAAAGTCTTTAATAACTTTTCTCACAAGATGCTGTTAAGAAAATCTAGCAGTCATGAGGTGAAATGCAAAATTCTGCCCTAGCATCTGTTTTACAAAAGAAAGCAAGTATCGCAGGGAAGAAAAGTGAAAGGTTAGCAAGGATGGCAGGAGAACACCCACAGATAGACCATAGGGGTGATCTCTAAAACTTTGATAAATTATCAAAACAGTAAGATGGGACATTTGGAGGTAACAACATTGTCAAAATTGTCTGGCCCCTTGGTCACGCAGGGCGAGATAAGACTCTGAAAAACTTACGGACCCAAATACAGTTATATGAAGAGCAAGGTGACATTCATTTTTTTACTTTGATAACACAGGAAGTAACAAATGTGAGAAGAAATATTTTGAGTTCTCTGCATACACTGTCAGGTCATGAAAAACCTCTTAAAGCCTTATTTTACGTGTCACATGAGAGTGGAGCAGCAGTGGAAGGGGCAGACTGTGGTGCCCAGTTGCTGAAGGCAGAGCTGCGGAGACTCCAAGCAGCACCGGGACCTGGAGGGCAGTGAGAGGGGGCTCCTGTAGCACGGCCAGGTGACTCACCCTGTGCTGGGGGGTGCCCAGGACCAGGGGGGTACAAAGCCTGGCCTGCAGGGAGAGAGTCTGTGAGCAGAGAGAGCAGGTCTGGTCACTCTGTTGTACAAAAGTTAGAGTAAAAACACAAGGGACTCAAAATGGACAAAAACACAGAGGCATGGAAAGTCACCACGTGGCTGTGTGAGAGCTGGTTTGTTTAGAGAGAAGACTGGGAATATGATAAAAGACCATATATCAAATCCAGTCAAGAAAAGAAATTATATGTTTCATTATACTCTTTGATAATATTAAGAAAAGGTTGTTGTGGCAGTGTTAGTTTGTAACAAAGAAACTGGTGTTATTCCTGGAAGACTCAGCTTTTCTAAATTGCTGACCAGAACTGGCTGCAGCATCACGCCCTCCTATTTCCGTGTGTTTCCCTGCCTTTGCAAACTGAAACAGGCAGGGCAATGTTCTCACAAAGATCAGAAATACACTGCAACAGAAAACCAGCAAATATAAAACTGATAAAAGGAATTATATTTTGACACCAAATGGAAACTCCCTGGTGCAGGACATAACTGACAGCAAATACCATTTCAGGTCAGCATGGGCTGGCACAGCGAGGTTCACCTGGGCTGGTCCTTGGGAGAGAGACAGGAGAGAGGCTGTGCAAAGGCAGACTTAGTGCCCTACAACAAAGCTGTGATCCTTTTTTAAGGAGAACTGTACTGGACCTTTCCTATTTTTTGTCTATAAAAGTTACTAAATTTTGTAATCCAAAGATTCCTTTCACTGTTCTTGTGTATTTTCCTTCCTGTACTGCTGCAGTGGTCATGTTCTGCTGCAAAATTACTAGCAAAAAATGTTCAGTCTGGTATGGGTTATTTGAAATTTTGTCAGTCCTGGGGTGGGCAAGAAAGAACCGGAGAGGTGCTTGAATAAGGAGAAATTCTAGTCTATGGAAGTGAGTAGGACACGATTAAAGCACAGAATAAGCTCCTTTCATCTCACAGCAAATATAATATTTGTGGGATGTCAGGATTATGAGTTTCTTGAATGACTAGAGTTCAAAAATCTCCTACTGGTAATTTTGCAGCTAGTGGCACTTCAGGATCCAAGAGTCACTAGAGGAAATTACGGAGGGAAATAATTTGGGGAAGAAACTAAAAGTTTATTATGACACAAATCACCGTGGAGATCTAAAGAGTACTGGTACTGAAGAGTGACAGTATAGGTAAAATGTAGGTGACTTCAGGGTGATATTGCCAACACTGAATTTTTCTGGCTACCAGAAAATAGGAAGCATTCAATATGTGATGAACTTCCCACAAACTCTTTCACAGACTCCTAGGGTAACACCTATTGCTATGTGTACGTGAGAAGGGAGGGGAGGAAAGAGAACAGCCAGATCACAGTTTTCTCTTCTGTTCTCAAGGGCAGATCATGTAATCTCCATAGCTGGAGATTACACATACATCTTTAAATATATTCTGAGTATTAATGAATTTGGCATTCATGTCTGCCAGCAACAAAACAGCAAGCTGTGAGCTGCTCAGAGCATCCCTCGCTGTGCCAGGGTTTCTGTGGAGGTGGTCAGAACCTCACAGGATTAGACACACTGGACAAAACCTGCTATATTTAGCTATGCATAGGGAATTCCCTGCTTTCCTTGGCTATCTATTACATTTGCAAATAATTGTTCTGCTAAAGACATCAGTAAGTGCTATCAATAACTTCTTCAATCCTTAAACTGACCATGGAGCAGGGTAAAACTGATTGCTAGATAGAAAGTGCAAGTATGCCCCAGTAGCCTGGAGAAAAAAACAGCAGGAGTCACTGTCCCAGGGCAAAGAAATGAATACCGGCGTCTGTCCAGAAGTTAAAACTGGGCAGGTGGAGCATTCCCTAGTCACACATGGAAGAGCAAAGGGTTGCTTGGTACACCGTGCATTTATGAAAGGTTATGGGTAGGCAGTTAAACAGAGAGACGTGCTTTTGTGCTCTCAGTGAAATGAGAGAAACAAGTTCCCAAAGGACACATTTATCTGGAGACACAGCCATGGAAATTGTGGACGTGTTTCCACTGTGCTCAGGAGGACCTCTTTTTTGCTATGAGCAGATGACACCAAAGGTTAATTTAAAACTATGATTATTTGAAAAGAATAACCACAAAGCAAGACAATGATAGTAGTGATGATGGCCACCTCTTCCATTGCATGTTTTATCAGCAGACTTTAAAGTTTATAACAAAAGAGGTGTTTAATTTTGGGTGCATTTTACAGAGAGGGAAACTGCTGCACAGAAGATGGAGTCACCTATCCAAATTCAGCCAGGAGGCATTTGGCTGAGTCAGGAATAGAAACCAGAGTGGCAGCCCAATGGGGAAGGCTTCCTAAACCAACATGGAACCAAGGAGAAACGGGAACAAAGTCTGCATTTCAGCAGTGAGAAGCACCAGCTGCCTTATTCGCCATTTCTTTAGAATATTGGTACACACAGTTTTTTAAAGATGGGTATTTAATTACTGAGCTGGCTCTGCAGTTCCTCTACAGGATGAAAACAAACACTTAAACAAGCCTCTCCTGCCAACCCCACCCAACACCTACTCAGTTACAACAGATGGATGAGTGCCACAGACCAGATGTCAAAATGATACCAAATTTGACACTGCACAAGAAACTGTAGCACACTGCAGAAAAGAACTGCTCCCACGGTAACATTATTTAAATGCCAGATTGCACTGATCCCTGTTAGGAGTGGTGTGCGCAGAACCCTGACAACAAAGCCTGTTGTTGCTGCCACAGCCAGCTGAAATCTTTCCGTCTCTTTTAATAGTCTTGTCTAAATGTTGTTGTCCTCCAAAGGTGGGAAGCTTTGCTGGAAAAGGATATAGAAATACCTGGCAGGAGTCCAAGAGGGATGGGATGACTGTCTTCTCTTCCTGGAACAGCTTTCCAGTGTCTAGTAAACAGGGCCCTCAAGGTGCTCCTTGCCGCCTTTGGACACTGGTCTTGAAGGACAGGTGATCTCTCTTCTGAGAGACTGTTCCTGAAAGATTAAGAGATTCAGATGTAGTGTGGACAGGGACATATGTGTATGAAGAAAGTATAAAGCTTTGACATTTACATAGGTGGAATCGTCATTCATATAGTTTATATAAAGTTGTACCAATTGATTACTTTAGGTCTGAAGCAGGGTACCCACCTGAGCAAATCTGAAGGCCTTGCAAGTTGCATAGATGGCCCAGAGTTACTGGGCTTTCCAAGGAGATTGGCCACCCTCTGTGTCTGTAGCATAGGATGATGACCTGAACCAGGTGAGCCCCCCTGGAGCTCTGGAGCATCCACAGTTAGTACAGCAGAGTTCAGATGAAAAAGATGCCTTTGCAAGCCTAGATTGACCTCACCCAGAATACCAACCTGAAACAGAAACTTGTACTGTGGGACTGGTACACTCTTCCCAGAGAGTTGTGCAATAGTCTCAGCAGTCCAGACAGGAAATGTACAGAGCAGTTGTCTGACAAGGAAAGTTCTGTCAAAACTGAAGCTTTTTGCTGGAATTTTTCAGTTTTGATGAAATCCTGATGGGAAAAGGTTTCTTAGTTAAACTGAGTGTACAAATAACCTAAAAATGCCAAAAGTCTGCTGATTCAAGCAGCTACATGGGACAGCCTGAACACCTTGAAGCTCTGTGAGAGGTCCCCCTCCAAAACTGTGAGTGGGTTTTGGGTTTTTTTGTCCTAACGCGGATTTGAAACCTCAAAAATACCATTACTCAAAGACATGCTTGTAACTGTCACGCTGTCCCCATGCCGGAATAAACATTTTGCATATAGGAAAGGAAGTCCAGGGAGATCATGGCTACAACTGTCTACTAATTTGAAGTTTGAGCTGCTGAGTGTCTGTCTTTTTCAGAATATTTAGCATCTTTGTAGCATCCTGCCCCAGTTGCACGCAATGAATGCTTAGCTCTTTCACAAATGAGATCTCAAGTGATTCGAGTCAGGTGCCCACAGCATAAAAAAGAGGCTCTTGGTGCCCACTTTGGTTTGGTTTAAGTGACTAGTCCAGTGTCTTAACATAGGAACTTTGTGGCAGAGCCAGGGATGGAATCAAAGGATGTATCTTCAGCTCCAGGCAAATCTGCAGACAAACTGTCAGACTACAGATGCCTATTCAATGAGTGCCATCCATCCTGGGCACTGAATGAGGCAAAGGCCCTGTAGAAAAAAGAGGATGTGATTAGACCATTAAGTGCAAAAGAAAATGTGGCAGTAGCAGAAGAAGCATAGCCGTGCTGGCTTTAATCTAACTAGCAAGGAAACAGTTTTATTGTAGATGTGGCTGTACGGAAGAATCCGATGTTGGGTGACTTGCATTAATGCCACATCCTTAGTTTTCTGAGCAAACTCGCCATATTGTCTTTGGTGCCCACAAACTCTCAGCAACATAAGAGAGTCAGGATCCATCCTCAGATCATGTTCCTGATGCATTATCACATTCTCTTTATTTGCAGCATGCGTGTGGGATCACACAAGGCAGGCATGACCTGAAATATCAAAGCTCTACACGTTATGTAAAATAATGGCTGGTCTTTGGCAGCAAAGTCAGGAATTGTATACATTTTTAATATTCTGTAAGATTTTTGCTTTTTACTACTGTGCAGTCTTAAAGAATATGATCTATTTCAAAATCCTTACAATGTACCTGTGTGTTCCTGCATTTTAGAGAAACCCTAATATTATGTCCATAAGGCACAGAAGTTAATCCATGTTAATCATTAACTGACTCCAGAACAATGGCATGTGCATACAAATTCTTTGTGGATATTGGACCTCATTACTGTGTTCCTGTTGCAACGGTGACCTCAACATTTTGGCTTGTATCATGTTAGCGCTGTCTAACACCATGGAAATGGAGGTACCAGAGTTTTTAAAACATGGTTATTGAATTCTGTGTGCTTTAGTAGAGGTGGGTTTTTATGTCACATAGTTTTGTAAGACAAAAGTTTGTAGCATGTTGCTCTAATTTCTAAGATGGAAGGCAGGCTCCATGATGTATCCAAGATCAAAAAAGTGATACCCACTTGTAGCTGCACAGCACTTTGGTGGAGGTGTTCTCATCAGAAAGATGGCTTGTGTAGGTCATCTTCACAACAATGCAACTGTGATAATTGTGATAAGACTGTATCACTACAACTATCGGTCAAAATAAAATTAAAGCTCTTCAATTAGTAAACCTGTCAAGAGTAGACAAGTCCTGAAATGGTACAAGAAGCCTAGTAACAGAGAATGGAAGGGATTCTGGAGATCTTTTAGAGATCTGTAGTTGGTTATTCTGTATTAGTTGATTAGCAGATCATTATAATTTCTTGTAGTAAATATTTTCTTCATGACAATTATTTTTGATGAAGCGTTGGACAGAATAAGGGAAAGTAAAGAAGAGCACTAGGCAATGCATATCAGTTCTGGTCATGGTGATAGAAGCTTAAAGAGGGGACAGAGAAGAAGGGATGGTCTGAAAATAAACAGGGGAAAGAACAAACAAAGGAAGAATGAGGCAGAAGAGAACAAATCAGGGAGTTACTTGACAGCTGAGGTAGGTGAGAAGTGCCAAATATGTGTCTCTAGACTGCCCCGAGTTCCCAGTGGAGCCCCCCAGCAAGGGTGCGAATCAAAGTTTAAAAACTTTGATTCTTTGATTGAACTTAAAAACAATAAATTGTTTTCCGTCAATGCACTTTCCACCCTATGGCTCTGTCCTCAGAGCCAGTTATCTACCCCCAGTCATCCAACAGCCCTTCAGGAGCCGTGGTAGGTGGTAAGGGGAAGGAGCATCTAAGGCCGTGGTTTCTGTGGCTGACAAGACTAATTTCCCTTCATTTAAGGATTTATCTTTTTCACAGTTCTAAGGATGACTGCTCAAATGTTCTTAATCGTGTGTGTGCTTGCCTGATGGGAAACGTGCAAAAGCATTTGGGGACTGTGGCTTTGGTACATGGCAAATGGCAATTAAGAGAACAAAATCTGCCTCTGGCAAATTAACCTTGCACAGAATTCTAGAGGGTTTTTTTCATTGGTTTTGTTTTGAAGTGACTTTATTTGCTGAAATGCAGGAAATTGAGGTTATAATTTCAAAACGTTTGTGGGGATGGAGTCCTTCTTCCCTGCCATGTACACTTATTTTTTAGTCCTTCTTTCCCACTTCTATTTGCCTAGGCATTGGCCTGCATCCTTTCGTGTGTATTGCCTCTGATATCTGACTCATTATGGCAACAGAAGTGTTGATGCCAGGCCCAGAAGCAGTACTTAAAAACCTGCTATTCTCTCTCCTTCAAGCTCAAAGCTAACCCAGTTTGTGGCAAATGAAAGAAATGCGATCATTTGGCACCTTGTCCATGCATCAGTTTGGAAACATAGGACCTTTCTCATCTGCTTATCCGAGTCTTTTTCTATTTAACTAGGCTGTCATAAAGACCACTAACTCTAGGGTGTGGAGTTTAATGCTTTGGAAGGAAATGACTGGTTTATTGCATTCTTTCTTGGGTTGCCAAGCCTCTTCCCCCACCTCACCTCCCGGTACATTTCCCAGTACCTCATATCCAGGAATCAAGACATTCTCAGATTTCAAAGGGAGAAACAATCATTGTTAGCCCTTATGGTTGGGATGGAGGGTGAATGGATAGGGCAGAGGGAGACGAGGAAGGCAGAATAAAACTTGTAAACAAAAGAACTGCAATCTGAAAACTCAAAACCACATGTTCAGTGAATACTCCCAAATACACTGTTTAAAAAATAATCAAGGCTTTTTCTCTTTCTTCATGCTTTGTTTGGGAACATCTTGTGGTCATGAATACTTGAGATTGGCTAGGACTGGGCACTGTTGCACCCAAATACTTGCAAGGACATGTGGCTGAAAGCACGGAGATTCCCCTACACATGGTGAGGCAGATCGGTACTTGGCAGATCGCAGCAGCGCTTGGTGCCACCTTGAGTAGAGCATCACAGTTGTTTTGCGCCATGTGCCAAGGTGAGGAGATAGAACCTCTTGAGGAAGCAGGCAGGGTTATACAAAAATGGAGGAACTTGGAGAAGGAGGGGGAAGATCATCCTGTCTTTCCCACAGATATTAGCACTGTCTGTTGCGCTGTTTGTATGCCTCCATAGGAACAACAGAGCAGCCAGGATTCTCCCAGAGAAGTGTGGGAAGTCGTCCACCCTGAGACAGAATCACAGCTTAGAAAGGAAGGGGTTTGTCTCTTGTCCTGCTTTGAAGCTGACAGGCATGCAGTTTTTGCCTGCCAGTTTTCAGGGGACTGCAAAGGAGAAGAGATAAACCAGAAGGAGGAGATAGTAGAAGAGATGTTCAAGGTAGTTTTGCATATCGGCTCAGCATATTTTCTGCCTCACCTTTCCCTGTCTTTCATGTTCCTGATCCCCACCAACACAAGTCTAGGAAACAGATCAGGCAGCTGGGCATGTGCCTCTGCTCATTCCTGAAGGAAGTATAGGTGGTGAAGGAGAGGATATGGGAGAAAGAATGAGGTGATTTGGAAAGAGTGGAGGACAGATGAGGAGAGGAAGCATTGTCCGAGCTGGGACTGATGTGCAGCATTTCTGTTACCTGGATGTGATGCATAAGGGAGAGGGGAAAAACTAGGGAGTTTCTCATAGACTAACAGCAGAAGGAAGAGTGCCAGAGCTAGGACATTTATCAGCCAATTTTACCAGCATGAGACTGGACTGCTGAGAGTGGCATCAAAGGAGAAAAAACAGGAGAAGAGGTCTAAGATAAATTTCTCCGCAGTTGCTTTTAATTAGAATGAACAGTAAGAAACTAGTAGGTTTTGTACCCCTTTGGAGGCTGCAAGAAAGGCAAATGCAAGAAGCCTTGGTGTGCCTTAAAAACAGACTTCTTTTTCACTTTCAGCCACCTTTGGGGTGAAGTGACCCAGTCTGCCAATGCCACTTGCCTGACCTCTGCAAGATGTGTGCTGCTTGGCACCACTGTCTGCAGTCCTTATCAGTGTCCCAGGAGAAATCCTCTCTTGCCTCTGCAGGCACAGCAAATTTACTTAAGCTTTGCTTGTGACACCAGCAGTTTGACTTGAGAGAAGGTTGATGGAGGTTTTGAGCAGAGCTGAACCTGAGGTTCCAGCAATGCAGAAGCTACTGAGGGCAACAGGAACAGGGCCTTGAGGAACAAACCAGCTCTGGCCTCAATTCTACATCACCTGTGCCAGAGCCCTAGAAAATGAGACTTGCTCCTGCCGCTGCCTTCACCAATGGAGAGTCACTGCTAGGAGGGAAAAGAGGCAGATCCCACCTCTTGTCAGCGGTGGGATGAAGTCTGTCTCTACAGCACCCTTTCTTTGGCTCTGTCGCATCTGTCCCCTCCCTTTTCTGTGTAAAATGTGCTCTGGCCCTGAACCCTGTCCATGACTGCCCCTTCACTGGGACAGCAGAGTTCAAATTTAGTTGTGCAACTGAGAAGAGTTCACCTGTTCTGGCTATAGAGCCCAAGGATCATAGATGGACCAGGTCTATAGGAACGCTCCCACTGTGACTCTTTCTATCCGCTAGGACTGCTGATGGGAAGAAACTGCAGGCAGCCACACCACATCTTCTTCTATTTAATGTTCCTCTCAGTAAAGTATAGGATGAATTGCACACAGTTTGACAACAGGATGGCTTTAGGGCTGTAAAGGTTCAGATAATTGCCAACAGACTTAAGGGGCACGCAGGGATTGCTGGAGGAAAGCACAACCTGAGTGGGAGTAATTTCAGAACCCATTTCATATTATTTTGTAGTCCAGCTCCAGCCCCCCACCTTTTCCTGACATTCACTGTTAGTCCGGTTTATTTTCCTTGGTTAACCCAGCCCAGCCCTAACATATTGGTATCAGATCTTCTGTGACACAGCTGTGGCAGAGGTTCAAAAGGAACAAGACAGGATGCTAATGGAGGAAATAGCCATCTGTTTGGTCTGGGCTTCTGGGTTTTGGGTTGGTTTTGTTTGTTTGTTTGTTTCTTTATTCAAGAGAAATGTCCATGGTGAAATTGTACTTCTATCTGTTATGCTTTTGCAAATCATCATGTCAGACTGCTTGGCATGAGTCCAAGATGAGCTCCCCCGATATTGCTGGTTTTGCAGATGTGGTGAGTGATTTTCTAGAGTTCCTGCTCTCTCCCAGAAAATCTTCATGACTCTGAGCTCTGCATTAACAGGGGAACATTAAGGTCTCATGTATCGACAGGGCACAGCAGCAGTCTTGGTATCCTTGCTGTTTACTGAGAACGTCCTTTAAAAATGTAATAGTAAGTTGAATGACAACTGACTACACAGAGCAAGGGGGCTTTGTATTTCTTCCATGAGGAAACTAAGCCAAATATGTGATGCAGATTATTCTACCGGAAAGTCTTTAGCTCTTGTGCCCAGATTACTAACATTTTCCCCCAAGGTGTATATGTTTTGCAGTGAGCACAAACAGCGTGGCATGGATCGCCACAAGCTTTCGGATGACTGCAAACAGCTGAGACCCCATTCTCCTTTCCCCAGTCTATTTGCTAAGCCATACTCTGTTGGCAGATTCAACAGAGTCAACCCAGACCACGTCAACCCAGAACACAAGGATACTCTTCATGATAGGATGCAAAAGAAGAGGTGCAACCAGTGGTCTTAGATTCAGGTTTTTCTCTTTTCTTGCTTTTGGGGTGCTTCTTGAAGTGCTTTGCTTTGCGGTATTAAGTAATAGGTGCTTTGTAGTAATAGGTAATTTCCACGTAATAAATGTGTCTTCCTCATTATCCAGCCAAGTGTCTTCAAACTGGTTATGGCAATACAATACAATTACTGCCCATTTCTTCATACTGTTCTGTTGACTCTGTGACATTTTAGATACACTTGAGGGAAAAGATCCTCTTTTAGCACTGTGTAAAACTCTTGTGTCATCCAAGCCAGAAGTTTTATTACCTGATTTTGTTTGTTTCCTTATTTACATTAGTCTGTTTTCAGCTTAGGTGGGTTTTTGTTTTGGTTTGGGATTTTATTCCGGTTTAAAACATATCCAAAGTTACAGAACATTCACAATATTTTTTGGTTGTTTCATGTACTTTCTGCAAAGCAGAAGAAATTGAGAGGAATGGTTTCCTCTCTGAGGTTAAAATGAAGGGTAAACCTTTCATACAGGCAAGTACTAGCTTGCCTATTGCCTAGTAAAATAATTGTTTATGCATAGGACTTTGAGAAACTACTCTAGGGCCAGTATTTACCACCTTTCATTAAAAAATGTATTATGACTGATGTACTATGTGGAGGAGACTTGCCTAATACAAATATCATGGTGCTTATGTTCAAATTATGATGAAAATATTGTTTGACTTTTCTGAAGCTTTCAGAGAGTGAAAATTCTTCTTACTTTTTTGTTTCAAAATTCCTATTGACCAGCAGATAAAAAAGTAAAAATACTATAAGCTTGCAGGTATTAGTCCACTAACACAGCCAAAAACACTGAAAAAATATTGGGTTTAGGTATATTGGTAATTTTAACAGCCACCCAGCTCTAGATAAAGCTTAAGAAATGGGACAGCCTTTCAGAGAGCATGCGCAAAACCAGAATTCAGCAGCCTGTCCCTTGGGTGGGCTTCTGAGCAGGACAGAGAAGGGGGGTAGTGGCATTTGTCCATGGCCTTAGGGAGAACCTTCATGAAAGCTCAGAGTTTGTGGCCAGTAAGCATGAAGAAATGAGGACCTGAGAGACTTCCCCAACATGGCTGTTGTTGTGTAGCTTCTCCTTGTTACTGGTACTACTGCTGAGAGCTGAATCTCTCACCATGAACTCCCAAAATGATACCAGACTTCTTGGACCTCACAGCACTTATGAGCTGGACAGAGAGATACCCCTGCAAGGGGTAAACTTGTTGTTCTGTTGGGTGCCAAAACGCCTCTGGGCTTGCACTCTCTGTACAACAGTATTTCAGCAACCCCATTAGGTGAGAATGATTATGAAAGTCCTAGGTTAGCCCATGAGTGACCCACCATGTCTATCTGCCATGATATAGCATCAGAATTGTTTTCCCATAACATTTTGGATGTGGTCAAAGCCAGGAAGCGCAGCAGGCAGGTTCAAGCAGATTTCCCTTACATGGGTGCTAATTAGTGCTGCTGACCTCAGTGGACATCAGGATTTTTCGAGTTTATTCAGCAGTTTGTGGGGTTCTCTCTACCTGGCCCTAATTAGCCCAGGCACCAGTGGCCAAACTGGAATTCAGAAGACAAAATCCTGTCCCTCCCTGTTTGGGATCCGACAAGCTCATTTGAAGTCATGGGTTAACAAACTGAATCTAGAACTTCCTTTCAAATACAGTACCCATCCGAAAAACATTACAAATTAATCCAGATACTTTGATCCCTTTAGCTTCACAAACAAAGCTCCTGTAATTCTGCCTCTCCGCTTTACACATGACTGAGATTCCTAAGTACTTAAACAGTGGTACTTCTGATGGAATAAAACTAGTTCTTAGAGAATATTACTAAACGTTTTAGTGTAAGCCAAGCCCAGTGTATCTTGCTGAACAAAAGAAAAGCTTTAATATTTGGGAACTCCAGTGAAAATAGAAGAACTAAGCTGATTAAATGCTGTGCCTAGAGTTGGGCAGAACAATCCAACTGCAACTGCTGAAAATGCAGAGAAATAGCAGGAGCTTTTGGTAGAAGTATCCTGAAAGTCACACCTAGCTAGTTTTAGAGGAAAAAAAAATTGTGGTAGAGAATATGCAAAGCACAGAAAGGATAAATTTTCCTTCACTATTCTACCAGCGTGCCAGAAAAACTGAAGGTCAGGTTTCCAGAACGCTGTGTTCACTAACTCTAATTTAATTATCTACATAAGCAGCCATGTTTGCAAATGGCTAAGCACCAAGCAGCTCCCATGGAAACCATATCAGGTGCAAGCCTGCTTAAAAGTACAGCTGGTTTAAATACCTATATGACAGTTTTTGAATGCAGAGACCTTCTAATAATCAGAACAAAGTTATTGGATCTGAGAACTCGAAGAAATCTCGGTAAGAATTTCTTGAAGTAGTTCCTTATGATTCTTTGACTCTTCTAAACATATTGCTAAAGAGGTGACAAAAATGGCTTGCATGGGATTTGGATGGTGTTTTTTTGATAAAGAAATCTTAAGAGGAAAAGTCAGTAGTTTATAGACTTGTCCAGAAAATCCAGTCGTTACCAGGCCAGTTCTCACAGGCAAGCTTATCTGGGAAATCCCAGGAGTGCCAACCACCAGTCTTCAGAATAAGAAGTGTATCTTAAAAATCAGAGGGATTTCTTCTTCCTAAAATTACAAAACTGTTGATCTCCACCTGATTTCCAAGTTTTTACAGAGCAATCATTCAAGGTTTCAAACTTGTCTTCCAAACACTGATTTTCAACCCCTTCATTCCAGCATATGGAGGAGGAAACTCCAAAACTGCTATCATGAGGCTGTGAGATTTGGCAGCCCTGTTATCAAGACATTATTGTCAAGGCCAAATCCATAGGAACGACCTTGAAATAAAGGCCCTATTATCTCTCTCACCAGCTCTTCAAACTATCCATCTCCCAAGAAACTTTGCAGTTGGAATAGGATACCAGGCTGTTTGGAAAGAGATTAAATTGTTCACAGCTGCCTGGGAATTAACAAACTTCCTCCACTTTATGCTGGAATGCAGCATATTTCTGAGCCAGGTGGAGGATACCATGTGAGGTTCTTGTAGGACCTGGAGTTGGCACAAAGAACAACATTTTCAAGTCTGCACATATATCTGAGTTACCAGGGCTCCATAATAATTTTCTGGCAGATTAGTCCTGCCCTACAGCAGGCTTCTATGATCACTAAAGCCAGAATGAAAGCAATGGGTCTGGATTTCACACTTTATATCCTTCCACACTGAAGCTTTGATTTTAAAAACTGCTTTTTTTCCTTTGACACCAATCAGCAAGAACAAGTTTGACAATACACAGGTAAACAGCAGAATAAACTGTCCGTAACAGGCCAAGTGACACACTCATATCTTGGAGGAGATTATTCAGAATAACTTGATAAACCTTTGCCAAGATTGCTAATGGAGAGATCGTGCACTGCAAATTGCAAATGTGACCTTGTTTGGTCCAAGGCAAAAAAAGAGCTTACAATTTTCTTCTCACTTATTTTAACAACGCTCATTGATCCTAAAAACCAGGGTCCTTACTAACAAATAACTACCTGCCTGTAATTAAATAATTCAGTTCATGAATGTGCAAAGTGTTGGCTCTGAGGGTTTTTTACAATTATTTTTATTTATTTGATGACACCTTTAGTTCTGTAAAAAGAAATTGAATTTTAGCCTTAATCTTCAAATAAGGAAACTTTGAATCAGGCACAGCTTAATCTTTCATGGATAGAAAAAGGCAATCCTATTCAAAGCAAGGTGCAACTCAGGGGTGGACAAAAAATGTTGCACTTAAGCATTCTCAGCAGTTGCAGAAATAAATTTTTTTTAAATGACAAATTCTAAGAAAATACTAATGCTCATCAGCTGTTAGAAGGTATTTTTCATCTGTTTTAGTGTTACTTGATGCTGAAAATCCAGGAGAGGTACATCCAGTGCATCCAGTCTTTTTCGCTAAACTTTGTAAGATTTCTTTATCATATCTTTGAATCAATTCAGTTTTTTTTTTTACTTTTCCACACTTTACCCTCTGTAACTTAAAATGCAGCACTCTCTTGCAGTTTGCACTTTCAGGTCTCTTTTACTTCATGGCCTCTGGCTTTAAAGCCTCGAATGAAAAGTCGTGACAATATCCTAAATGTTTTCCCCCAGTTTTTTTCTGAAATTACATACACTGGCAACATTTAGTTTGTGAAAGTGCTTTTGCATAAAGGATCAGTCAAATCAAAATAAGCAGACACATGTTCTATATTTATTAATATTCTGCCACATGTTCTACAACTTTTTTCTTGATATGAATCAAATCACGCTCTGATAAAGGATGTGGCAAGAGCTGGCAGTAAATGTGATATATACTTTTTTATCCCTATACTCTTCTTCCGTGTGACCTATGAATATATTCCCTTCTACTCAAATACTGGTTTACAAGTTAGTGTAATCTATGATGCAAACCTTATTTAGAGAGTTTCTGTGTGTTTAAATCTCACAGGATAACTTGGGATGCTAAAGCATCCCACGCATTGAGAAGGGAATATGGCATTCTATTGTTAGGGCTAGAAAACATCATAAGCAGGTAACGGTTTAAAAGAAAATAAGCACAAAATTTGCACAAGTCAGATTCGAAAACACCATATCCAATAAAATGGGGACAATGAAGGGGAGGCGTACAAAAATTAAAGGGTTGTGTTTAATTGTAAGGTACTGTTTCAGCAACAGAAAGGTGGGTCTGGGCGACAGCCTGAGTGGGGCTCTGACACTATTTAACAGTCTGGTTACACCCTCTGTGGGCTTCGTTTGAACTCACGCAGTTTTAAGGTTGCTTTAACTGGGTTTGTGTCAACCCAGCTGAGATAACTCAATTGAGAAAAGAAAATCCAAGTAGACAGGCCATTGGTGCCGGGGTTTTTGCTACATAAATACCTGAAAAGGAATTTCCAAATTCACTATGACATAGACATAATACTGGTGGAAAAGGGGAATAATCAGTTTATTTCAGTCACTAAGTCAAAACAAAAGTATATTGACAGAGAATTCATGGTATAAAGAGGCATTAAAGCCACTAGCCAACGGTGAGAGGAAGATTCCCTTTTCCAGGCTGTGCTGAAGGCCAGCTGTTGCCCTGTCCCTTGAGGACTCCCAGCTCTGAGAAGAGCCTGGCGGGAATAAGTTTTGTGGGGTTTAAAGCCCTACCTCTAGCCCTGCGCGGGAATCAGCGCTCAGCGCACCTCAGGGCAACGCAGAAACTTCGGGTCATGCAATGGGGATGGAAAAAGTAAACAAGATGGAATCCATATGGTACAGAAACAAGGTGGAAAGTGCATTTCTTCAGAGTCTCATTACATTACATTTTTGTTTGTTAAATTGTAAGAACTTAGGGGTTTTCTTCCTTTTTATTTTAAAGAAATGTTTAAGGAGCCTTCTCAGCCAAACCCTGTTGTCATATAACCTGTCATCCCTCCCTAGATTTCTAGACTCCATCTGCCCCAGTGTGACTTCCAGCCTGTACTTCTAGTTCAAAATATATTTATATTGGGAGATTATGAATGGAAAATAGGATTTGAAGAAGTCCATATTCAATACAGCGTTCATTTATGCTCTATTACATAGTACTAAAAGCACTGTATAAAGTGAAAACTTATACTTAGACAGACCTACAAAACCTATAAACAAGGCTTTGTGCTTTCACAGGGATCTCTCTTTGGAGGTTCATTTCTTGAGTTACTGGTTTGGTCCTTCTAAATTTCTCTCACCCACGTAGAATTTATGGACCCAGTTGAGAAGGACTAAAAATGAACTTAAATTGTCAGCGTGGATGGAAAGAGCTCTTTCTCTCCATGGAGGAAAGTCATGCCACTAACATGCCAGGTTGCTTGGTGCCAGTAGTTCACAGAAATGAGCAGACAACTGCTAGAGCAACTATACCAGTGTTACGGTTTGAGAAACCCACAACAATTTATTGTTGTTTAGACAATTATTCTATCACCCGATAACCCCTCCCCACCTGGGAAGGGGAACTGCGAAAAAACAAGGAAACCCGAGGGCTGAAATATAAACAGATTTAATAGAATAAGACTAGATAATTAACATTGTAACACTAAAGAACCAATACTGATCCCAATATCAATATAAAATATACAAAGATTATACTCAGCCAATTCTATCACTCCCAGCAGTGGCCAGCAAATGTCGGACACTGTGAGCGCTACGGCTTCGGGAGGAAGGGAGGGGCTCAGGGGTCCAGCACCGGGGCAAGAAGTTCTCAGGATTGCAGCCATCAAGGGAGCGAGAACTCCTCAGCAAACTTTCTAATTTATATCGAATGTGACGTTCATGGTATGAAATAATCCTGTTGGCCAGCTTGGGTCAAGTGCCTGGGTCTTGCTCCTCCTCATCCCTGCACCTGGCTAACTCAAAAACACTGAGACCTTGAAACCCACACACCATAGCTGGCTGTAAAGTAAATATTTTCACAAATTCAGACACTGGAGTCTTCTAAAAGTGCAGTTTTCCCAGGCATTAGAATATAAATTAGTCCTGTGTCACTCAAACCAGGACAAGCAGCTACTGCTGTGCCTTGCAAACCAGTCAATTTGTTTCAAGTGCCCTCATCACCACAGAAGCAAAGACAAACATAAACCAAAACATAGCTAAATAAAACATTAATATATCTCCTGGCAAGTTACCTCCAGCACATTTTAAAAGACCCTTAAAACCTTTATGTAGTGCGGTGCAATTTATTACCTGAGTCTCTCCAAGCTGTCTGACAACATAGCACTTCTATATTTTTGGAAACAAAAAATGCTCTGGCTGCTTGACACTGAAAATAATGATGATTCACAAAGTCTTGACTTTTAATTTGCCAAGCACTAAACACGTGCTTTCTTACAAAGCTGATGACTCAGGTTTCCTCCAGTTTGGTTTGAAAAAAGGAGCAATCGGGAAACAAATCGTGTCCTCTGCAACAAAAATGTTGCTTTTGTAAAAGAGAAAAAAGAGTCAAGTGAATAACGGCAAATACCTGTGGGAAAAAAAAATATGAGCGTACTTTGGAAATGTGCTTTCGACTGGCGCCATGGAGCTTCGTGAGGGGGGTGGTTTGATGCTGCCTTCACGTTTCAAAACGTGTCGGTAGTAGCTGGTGCTTTGATATGTGCAACTACCACTAACATTTCATAATATGACAATCTAAGAGGTGAAATAGCTTTTGTATTTTAAAATTCATTAAGAACAGCTGCAACTTAGTGCTGATGGATACATCATTACTTTCCTAAATCAATATCTCCTTTGTTGAGTTATATAAAGCCGTTTCATTGCCGTGCAGACAGAAGACGCTAATCTTAAAAAGAAAAATTTAAAATAAAAGAGACTTAAAATCGATTATAGCACATTATATGTCAGCATCAGCTGTTCCTAGTATCAAGAAGTAATGAAACAACTAGAGATATCATATACACAAGTGAAAGAGTAAAATAAAAATGGAATTAGCATTTTGAAGTGACAGTTCTGAGATGCTAAAAAAGCTTATCTCAAAACTGCATGTTTCTGGGTGGGAGAAGGATTTCTAGGACATGCTTTTTCCCTAAGTGAATATTCCAAGAGTCCCAAGTGTTATTTGCCTTCTAGTTCTGTAGTGTCAATATGGATTTCTCATACCAATTTCCACATAGCCTGCCTCTACAGTGAAAATATCTTGTGTTTAGAAAACATATTAACACATTTTAAGAAAATGTTTATTGCATTTGAACTAACAGTAGAAGTGTACATGGAGAAAAAGCTCTTTTCTTAAAAAGATGCCATGTGGTCAGCCTTAGGGTTACCCAACAAGCTTGTTTCAAGCATATTTTTAAAAATTTTTTCTGGATGCCTAGACTGAATCCCGGGGAGCAAACGAGGATTTTCTTTGGCTTTTGGGGGATATTCCAGTTTAGTTCCTAGTGAAGCTTCATGATGAAACACCTACCAGGAAGGCTTAGGTGGCTGTAAGTGAAATAACCACTTACAGAGGCTATAGGAGAAGTAGCCTGTGTTAGTCTGAAGGAGAATAAGGCTGTGGAAAGCTTTAGCACAATAGTCAGATCGTCAAAGAACGTGGCTCTAGCAAGCTCTGTGCTTGCCAGGAGCGAGACTGGGGGCCAGGGGCAAGAGTGGCTCAAAAAAAGAAGTGAGGAAAGGCCTGAAACTATTTGGTAACGTGGTTACAAGCATTATCTTTGTTGTAAACCAACTGACTCATGGAGAAGTTTTTTTGGGTTTGGTTTTTAACCTGGCATGCTAATTCTGTGGCATATGAACTGATCTCCAAGTATACAAAAGGAAGGATAATCCAGTCTAGGGTTGCAACTTTAGCAGAGCAGGTGCATTATTAGTGTTCTGTGGGTATTACATCTTCTTCACCAACAGTGGTAATAAAAGGTATTCTCCAAGTGTGGACAGGACCTGTATTAGAATCAGTCCCAAACCTTGAGTCCTAGGGGAGAATGCTGTCTATGCCTGTGCAGAGCTCTCAGCAGGATAAAACTCTGACTAGTGACGTGGAGGGTGGAGTAGATGTAAGTTTAATGTTATTATGCCAACTTCCATCAGACAACCTTGTGCAACTTGGGCAGTTTTGGAATGCAGTTTGATTACCTCGTCTAACTTGAGAGCTTGAACAATAGGGTTTAAACTTCCGGAGTACAACTGACTAGGCTAAATCTTATCTTCAGGAATATAGTCAGATAGGTAAGTTAACATATATATGTGATTAACTTATGTATGTATATATACACATACACACACATATATACATATAGGTTATACAGGTATATACCTTATGCAGGTGTCTTCCCAATTATGGGCATCTGCAGCACTCCAAACACCTCACTTGCTACTCTCTGAATTCCCCCTGCTTGCGGAGGTGCTTCCAATTGATGTGTGTAATATGGATGCTCCATGTATATCTTTCCCCTCTGACCTCACTGCAAGTTCTTCATGTCCTTTATACTTACTATTAGTATACTGGGCTCCATATTCATCTCCAAGTCTGTCAACATGGTTCACCCCCTGTAATCAGGAAATGGTGATTAAATGAACATCCAAGTACAGAAGCTGTCAACCTGGTGTTCATCTTTTTTAAAGTTAAAAAACCCAAATGTTCAATTACCTTTTGCACTCGTGTGGCTCTGAAAAGCTATTCCTAAAAAAGGAAAGTGTCTTCATCTTTTCTATGATCTTAAGACATAATCAAGTTCAAAGGTCAATGTTAACCGTGTAATTTTTAGCATTTATGGGAACAATAAAGAAAAAAAACCCAGATCCCCATAGAAAAGGTATATGCCACAAGCCCTGCAGTTCTCTGTCTTCTAAGGTGGCTTGTCGGAGCTCCTGAAAGGAGCTTGTCTGAGGCATTTAGGTTTTAACCACAACGTGGTTTCAGCATCTGATCCATCACTGGGAGGTCTTTGAGAGTTTGTTTCAGGATTGGGTTGCAGATAGCATATGGCAGGGGGAAAAAAAGTTATTTATATCCTCTTTATGTGCGTAGGAAAAAATTCTCTAAAATATATATGCCATCGACCTAAGAAGGAACATAATCCGCTCTCAAACTACAGAGCTAGTACAACTTTTTTAGCACATGCAACAACTTTGACCTCCGTGTAATTACTGCAGGTTTACATCAATATAACAGTGCTGGGTTTCTTTTCAATTATTTTCTGGGAGTGGCAGGCTCTCTTCCCGGAGTGCTTATTTGTTTCGAATTGGCCTCATTTGCTCAACAATTTGCGCATCCTTCTTTGGGATCCCACGTTTGCCCAGGCGGCGAGGGCTGGGGGCTGCCCTGGACGCCCCGTCCGTAGCCGCCGGCCTCCGCCCCGGGGGGCGGCTGCGGGGCTCGGCGCTGCCCGCCTCCGGCACCGAGCCCCCCCCGGCAGGTAACCACCAGGGCTGGGGCCCGGCGCTGAGCAATTGCCTACGGATGAGTAAGCAGCAAACGTGGTAACTTAGGCCAGCAGCTCTGCAATTAAGGCTATAATTTCAGGTGTAGCCAGTAGTCGTAATGAATATTTATTTCAACGTACCAAATAAAAGAAATCGCCCGGCTAGGCGGCATAGGGATGTTTAGTGGGGTATTTTGGTTTGTGTAGCGTGTGCTACCGGCGGGGGGCTGGTCACCTCCTCCTCTCCTGTCCCGTCCCGGGTGGGACAGACTCCCCCCCCCCACCACCACCCCGTGGTGTGCGGCCGCAGGGCTTGTGCCCTCCTGCCCGATCCCAGCCCGGCAAAGGACCCTTCCCGGGGAAGGAAGGGTAAGGAGTGTGCAGCGAGGCGGCTGGATACGGCTTCCCCGGGGAAGAGCCGGGGGGCTGGCAGGAGCTTCCCGGCCGGGGGCGCGGAGCCGGCGGAAGGCAGGGCCGAGCCTCTGCTCGCCCCGGGCTGCTCGGGGGCTCCCCTCAGCGAAAGCCTGGCCTCGCTGGGTCCGGCGGCTCCGTACCCCCCTGCTCTCTGGCGCGGGTTGCGGGGGTCCCCTCGGGTTTTGTCCCGTCGCTGGAGGGGTCAGCTGAGGAAGAAGCCGGGTGGCACGGGGGAGGTGGGGGGGTCCGGTGGCCCTCTGGCTGCCATAAAGTCTGCAGCCCCAGCGAGCTAGAGGGCGGCCCGAGGCGACCGTCAGCCCCCGAGTCCTTATTTCTCCCTCTCCGCAACCAACCTCGCCGGGGCTCCCGCAAGCCAAGCGAGCGCCTCGGCTGCCGACCGGCTCTTCCCGGGCGGACTCCGAGCCGCACGGATGCAAAGCCCCGAGCGTCCGTCTCCTCCCGAGCTCCTCGACCGAAATCCCGGCGCCCGACTAAAGGTGCGAGGCCGGCGGCGGGCGATGCCGCGGAGGTCCCGCAGGCGGGGACCGGGTCCGCCCCGCCAGCATCCCGTCGAGGGCAGAGCCGTGCTGCCGGGCGAGCACAGCCCGAATCTTTTGGGTGGTTTTTCTTTCCGTTTTGGGTTGTGGTGTGGTTTGCTGGGTTTTGTTTGGGTTTTGGTTTTGGTTTTTTTTTTTTTTCTATGATTTTAAGTTACTGTGAAATGAGGATGTCCGGGGGTTGAGGAGGTGCGAGGTGTGCCGACCTCCGTCCCAGCTGCTTGGTGGCTGTCAGTCCCTACCGAAAGAGCCGCTCCACGCACGGAGTGCTTTTTTTTATTATTAATTTCTTTTTTTTTCGTGGATGGAGAGGCGGGACGGGCACCGGGGGTGGGGGGGAACCGCCGGGCCGGGGCGGACGCCCC
>VFFE01005043.1:420932-491911 GCA_008921705.1 Burhinus oedicnemus
AAAAAAGAAAAAAGAGAGGAGAAAAAAAAAAAAAAAGGTGGCAACCCCACACCCCATCCCACATAGCCCCCACTGCACCCCTCCTTTCTTCCCCATCTCCCCCAAGGCTGGGCACCGACGCACACTGCCAGCACCGGGGTGGCTCCTGGGGTGACTCTCACTGTTCAGGCACCCAACAAGCCTGGACGTGAGTTATCCAACTTCCTCGCCCCCCCAATTTCCTCACCCCCTGCTACCGGTCCGGTGGCTGCTCGCTGCGTGCCTGTGGGTCAGACCCGAGAGGTGCCCGGCTGCTGCCACGCTCCCCCTCGGCGGCAGCACCGACAGCTCAGCCCTGCAGGCTCCCCCTTTCCCTCCTTTTTCTTTCTTTTCCCCCTTTTTTTTCCTTCTCTTTTTGTGGGAGATGCGAGTTATGGAAGTCGGGCCAAAATAGTAGATAAGGGCGTCAGGTATCATTAGTGTGTGTGGTGTTCTTGATGTGCTAATGAACTATTTGAATAACCTCAAATGCAGGAAACAGCCGGGAGAATACTCAATTACACACTAGTAATGAGGGTGTAATTTTAAACTTCAGAAGTTAACAAGAGGGTTAATACGGCAATTGCATTCGTCTTGTATTTGTTTATTTAAAATAGCTCTGTTTCCTGGCAGTGATCCTCTCTTTTTTTTTTTCCTTTTTTTTTTTTTATAAGGCAAATTGGCTTTAGTTGCGTTAGTTACCATAGTGGCGAAATATACAGTAAGAGCACGATTGAACGGGTTCAGGTGCAGCTTAACTGTAGAACGAGCCCAAGTTCGTGAGAGGTGTTTCGCTGGGGTAGAGCGGTCTTGTCAAAAACACTGTTGAGCTGTGCCTTGATGCTGTGCCTTGCGACCCCCCTCTGCCGTGTGCCGGCCCGTGCCGGTGCCTGCTCCCCGGCCCCTCCAAAAATACTTTTCTTTCGGGTGTTTGAGCGCTGGAGCTAAATTACTTCAATTAACGACTCGCTACACCTCTGCAATTGGCTTGAAGTTTGGAAATCGTTCTAACTAAATGTATAAAGCGTGTGCAGTTACGTTGTGCCCCATAAAATACCGTGTTTCAGGCAAGAACTTTACTGCTGGCTGCCCTACACGATTACCAAACCCCTCTGACATTCTTGTGTCAAGTAATAACAGGGCTCGCAGCCGTCGGCCGGAGAGCGCGGCGCTGGGTGAGCACAGGTATATGACATGCCTGAGCTGTTTCCCAAGTGGAAATACCAGTTCTGGACAGACTGACCCTTTCAAAGAGTTTGCCAGCTAATCAACCAGCCTGAAGGCTAATGGGGATGGGGGGGAGGGGGGGCTTGCAGTGAATGCCTGCATAAGCATCTATGTTCTTTAAAATACCTGTGACCTCTCCTTTCTAGCAGGGTTTTCTTTTTTTTTTTTTTTATTATTTTTGACCACTTCAGTGGAGTACTGTAGTTTGATCTCCTGCTGTGTATACCTGGTGTCTCTGAATGGCTGGGAGGCTTGATTATGTGCAGATAATGTTTTTGTTCTAGCTCATTATTTCAGGTATAAGCTAATGCTCTTTGCTGTATTTAACCCCTCTTTCCCTTGCTTTTAGTGACCTTGAAAGTAATTTTGAAACTTCGGGCATAGTTTAGCTTTTTTTAGAGCAGTAGTGCACGTGAGTAGGGGAAGAGGGAACCGGACAGAGCAGTTCTGATCCAGTTAGCAGTAACGGAGTATGCATGTCTTTAACCTGTTAAATGAGGTGTCTTGGTACTTACAGTCATCAGGCTGGAGAGCTGGATCTCCACCCTGGTCCACAAATCTCTTCACGCTTGGACAAAGCTTAGGTGAGGAGAAATCCAGCTGCTCTATACTGTTTGTCGCGGAGCTGCGCTTCCTACGTGAAGCATTCGGAGCTGTAATTCTCATTAGTGGCAGGTTATGGGGAGAAAGGGAGAAATATCTAAAAGAGATGATAGAGTACACAGGCATGTGCTGTTTTCCGAAGTGTATCAAGAAAGAAAATGATCAATCAGCAAGACCACTAGACAGTGGGAGTTTTTTTTCAGTAATTACATAGAAGTGTTCATCTCCATTCACAATTTAATGAGCTAAACAAGCTGCCCGGATACTTTTGTCGCTAAATCTTGCCTTTGCTACAAAACTCGTTAATTTAAGTCTTTAGGAGAAGGAAAAGTATCTTTTTCTTTTTTTTTTTAAATCACTGATTCTTCTCATGTCAGTTTTAACTTAGGCACTTCCTCTGGGATGTGACAAAATGAAAAAATATTGGCTGTGGAATAGATTTTCTTGAGAGAATGTTAATGCTAAACTTTTTCTCCCTAGCTACCTTTTATAATAGTTACGCTAATCGAGGTCCAGGGCATTTCCTGGGGAAATTAATGACTGGCCGGGGTTAATGGCCCAAGGCACTGCCTCAAGCCATCGACTCTCCCAGCCGGTCATTAATCCCCAGGAAATGCCCTGGCCCTGAATCGTTACTGCTTAATTACAAACAAAGACTTTCCAGGCCTTTTTACTGAATACATCTCATCAAGTAATGTGATGCTGAATTCTGCTATTGGCAAATATTACTGATTCCTTGAAAACATGAAGGCCATAAGTTTGTGGTTCATTGGTCATCTTTGTCATTATTCTTCCAAGGGACAGATTCTGCTGCCCTCGTAGACTTGTGCAACACTCTGGTGAATAAATAGTGGTGTGATGAGTGGGTTTCTTAGCATGCATGTATGCTCTTTTTTATAGCATTGATAGCATCAAGCAAGGGATGGAAAAGGTTAAACGAAGACACTAAACAGGATGTCTTCAATTTGCACTAACTACAAACTTTAACTGTAAGGATCTGAGCAAGGATGTTAATTTTATGCCTTTTCTGTCATAGCTGCTCCCATCTTTTGTTTTAGCCCCAAGATGTCTTTTCAACGCTGGGTTTGTAGGAGCCTCCTACAGAGCTAGGGAAAGGTACATTAAATGTTCATCTTGATCCAACTATTGCTTTAGGTTGCAGCCTTGAGAGCAGCATTTACAGAGTGTATTTTAAGCATACAGCACTGTGCCATCATGGTACAACTTTCTTTTCAGTCCTTATTTGCTCTGAAGTGTAGCAATTTTCCTGCCACTGACAGCAGTACTTCAGTTCAAGTTGATGACAGAGGGATGTAATTTGGCTGTTGTTCATCTCATGTGTTACTGAAAGATGAACAATAGCTAAAGTTTAAGCTTTTGATGCTGCAATGTGGTGGTAGCTGTTGAGATTTCTAGATCTGGTACACACTGAACTTGCTATAGTAGTAATACCCCAAAACAGGTCTAAGAAAATAGGCTGGGTTCTGCCATAGGTGAGGAGAGTTGAGCATCACTTGAAAATGCTTCTGTTACATTGGTTCTCCAACTCAGTCGGGTTTCTCTGGGCTGCTTGTGAGAAGTTTCATCAGCGATTAAGATATCTACCAAATACTCAGTCATTAAAACATGACCCACGTGCATTTGTCTTGGCTGTTCCAGGGAATCCTTAACCATTTTTCCTCCTGCTTTAAATCCAGAGCTGAGGTTTTGTTTTCTTTTGATCTGGCACATATCTTTTCATTGCCTTACGCTCTCTTTGAAGGGCTGGCTTTGACCAGAACCAGAAATCTGGTTCTGACAGCAGGTTTCACAGAAGAAGGCAAACCAGTAGCACATGATGAATGTAAATAGGCAGCAGGCACAACTGGGAACAAATCAAAGTAACTAATCAGTTAGTCTAGCTCTTTATAGTGTTTGGGTCTTTTTGGAGATGGATAAGAATCTTTCTGCTTGATCTTTGGTCTGGGAACATCCTACATTTCCATAGAATGGCCACAAAAAAGGCTTCTGTTCTGTACAGATGTTTGTAGTATCCTAGCATCATCGCTAGGCGCTTTCTGAGCGTGCGGGGTAGGAGGACTCATCAGACAGCCTCAGGGAAGGATGCTTAGGATGGCGGTGTTAGGATGCTAGGCTTCATTTCTATACAGATAATAGATGGGGCAATATCCCTATCTTAAAGGCTTAAAGTACAGCAGCTATTAAGAGTGATGACTGCTAAACACCTTGTTAGTTCTTGTGGCAGTACTTCTGTTGATCTGATTTCAGGGGTTAGTACTGGCTGCCCTACTGCCTAGTTAGTGCCATCCTCTTTGGCTAATGGATTATCCCAGGTTGCAAGAAAATCTAGGATTTGCTTGATGCCTTTTTAAAAAGAAACACTGTGGTTAAAATCTTAAAAGTGTGAGGATTAAAGGAGCTGTAAAAACTGTGCCTACCTCAGAGGCTACTGTTTCTTGGTTGTTATTTGTGGGGTTTTTTTAATGGGGAAGATTTTAATCTTCTACTAAGTTGCAGATATGGAAAGCGATTAACCGTAGAAGGGACCTATTATACCTGATAGTCATCAAAATTGCTCTGAAATCTTCAGGAGACAAGGGATAGGGTTGCAGGAGTGTGAAACATGGTCCCCAAAGACAGCTTTCTTACCAATTTCCATAGCAAAACACATGAATCCTAGCTATTGCTCTCTTTGGAAGTCAGTGTTGTTCGTAACTGGATGCTTCTAAAGATTGTTGAACACAGATGAGATTTTATTGAAGACGGTAGGATATTCCAGGCTATATGTTCCTTATAACTAACATAAGGCTTGGTAGGCACGTGAGTGCGAGACAAGCAGAATAGAGATTAGGTTGAGTGATCTCCTATACAGCTTTGGGGGCTGTGTATGCACTGAAAGGAATGAAGGGAACTAGTTTTTCCTTCCTAGACTGAAGTTGGTCCATTTTGGATCAGCTGTTGGGGAGGGAGCTGATTTAAGGTGACTCAGGAGAATATGTCACAGAAGACCTGAGACTAGTGTTTTGATACACACATTTAGAATTGTGGTTGTGGAGATTAAAGTCCAATACTATAGGTTCTCTTAGTTGCGTTGGCAAAATATATTGCAGGTAGTGTATTTTGTAACTATTTCAGATGGTGATTTCTTCCACTATGGCTTTAATTTTCAAAATATTTTTACTTTTTAGAAATTAGACTCCTTTAACTTAGTTGCATCTTGTGAGCTAGTCAGAGAACTTGCTTGGTCCAGCCTTCAGTGATGGTAAGAATGCAAGAGGTCATCCAGTTTGTGTAACTCAAATGAAGATGACCTTTTTGGTACAATTAGGAGGGAAAAACAGCATCATTGAAGCGCTGCTCTATTTTGACACTTTTTTTTAATTCTATAGAATCTGAAATGACTGTGTTGGTACTCTTCCTCTGTGCACATCAAAGATAAAATGCACAAACTTAAAGGCAACAGAGAGCTTTTTTTTTTTTTAACAAAGTCTTCTGTGATTATCCTGTAAAAGATTTCCCATTGCCCACTGCTCTCCTTCTAGAGAGCAAGAGATCAGAAACTGTTCAGTCTAATTGGTGAGTCTGTATGACAGTGAGCTGCCTTATTTCATGTATGGTGTAGAAATAAATGAGTGCTTAAACCCTTTGAAACACACCACTACTGCAGAAGCCATAGGCTGTAATTAAATTGAATGTGGGGTTGTATTGTCTTGTGCCCTTGGCTATAAACTTGATAACAGACCATGGTACACCCTCTATTGTGTTAGAAGCTGGAACCTAATTAGCGATGTTGTAGATTTTCAGTCACTTTCGAAGCCCTTCTGTTCATCTTTTTCCCTGTGTCCTTTCTTTCTTATTATTTTGTTTTTCTGTTTCTGAAGCAATAAATGCACCCTTCTTTTCACAAGGAAATTGTTAAGGGCATGTAGCCAAATATGTACGTGCAAGATAATTTTTTTATCGTATTTTGGATTCAAGGGACAAGTGTTGGTAACTGCATTTTATCTGATGCACAAGAGATTTATTAGTGTTGTGATAGTAAAAATATATAATCATGTTTCTAGGGAATGCTCTTCCAGGCATTTGAGGGGGGAGTAAGGAAGGGATTGGAACTTCTCATAATACCTTGATCTGAAAGTAACATTGGAAGACGTACAACTGAATTCCGTTCTGGTTGTTTTTTGGGGATTATCCACAAGGAAAAATGGCTCTTCCGGGCTTTTAGACATTCACGTGCTTTTGCACTCAGCCAGTTTTAGTTAGCTGATCTGAAAACCTTCAAACTTGCTAAGGACTTAATCCCTCATGAGGACAAGTGCCTTTGATGTGTTCTTAATGCCATTTTTATTTTGGGAAATAATCAAGGTTATAGTGCACAGATGCAGTATATACATTTCCAGTACATTCTTAGTTAATTGATATGCTTGCCTATTGTATGCTTCTGTATGCTTCTGTAGCTAAGACAGATACTTTTAATTGAAATGGAGTGAAATTTTTAAGCCCTATTCACTTTTCCAATGTATGACAACATTTCCACCCCCACCCCTCTGCACTGTATGGTTAAGGCATATCTGCTCCATGTAACACAGTCTGGTGCATAGATGCTTGAGCTAGCACCTCCTCGGGCCTGAGTGGTGCACTGTGCTGATGTGGTTTGCAGTGTTTCTGCTACTTAAACTGGGTAGCGTAGCCTGGGTAATGTGTTATCGTGTAGCTTTTCGCCAGGGGTAATCCCTTCTCTTCAAACAGTGGCACCAGCAGCACGAGAGCGATGCTTCTCCTGTAATACTCTCATGGTTTTCCATTGAGGGAACAACAGGAGTCCAGGAAGACAGAGCTGATGTGATCCGCAGGGAGGAACAGGCTAGAAATCCCTTGGTGAAGCTTTCCCAAGGTGGGGGTAGGAGAGAAGGTTTGAGCGTAGCTTTTTTGGTAGTGGGGGGAGCTCACGGGGGTAGGTAGTTTGTTTGGTAGGTGCTGTTCAGGTAACACAGGCTGGAGTGCTTATCCTTGCAAAAGGAGGAGGGAAGGAATCTCTTTAAGGGAGGCAAGGTGCGAGGATGAATTTTGGCTATCCCTCTGTTTTTTTTTTTTATCCCAAAGATCTTGTGGAGGTGCTGGGGTGATTTCTGAGCCGGGCTTATCTCTAGCACAGTGCTTCATTTCAGTCTCTCCTCCTTAAAGTGCCCAGGAACCAGGTGTGATGATGCTGTCATTTGTTTTAGTTTGTTTTTTGATATGGGGAGTGGGAGGAAGAGGAGGCTGTGTAGTTGGGATTCTTGTGCTTGGTAGCTCTAAGGAAGGAGCCACCGCTTGGGCTTCCCTGCAAATTGGTGGCTGTGTATGCTCTTACTACTTTTGCATCTGTCGGAATGGGATGCACAAATGAATGACTTCCTTAAAACACCACTGTATTTTAAGCTCATCTTTTTTTTTTTTTTTTTTAAATGTGTATCTGTTTATGTATGTTTAAAAGTAAGGATTGCTGGAGAAATTTCAAGAGCGATTTCTCAACACCCTTCAGCTGAATTCTGAGCTTTTACTCACCGCAGCGATATATATAGCTGCTCTTTCACCGCTGCTGATTTTTCTCCGTATGTTTCTAGCAGGCTTGAGTGGTGGCAGGGAGAGGTTGAACTGGAGTAAGGAGAGCACACTGCCTGATGCTTTGACTTTGAGTTATTAAGGTCCAGTGCAGCCATCCTGAGCTCTTACTCTGATGCAGGGTTACCAGCTGCGAAGCCTGTGCTTGCCTTCCCGGTGTGAGCTCTTGTTTCCCGGGCGAGGTGTCTGCAGTGCACCCAAAGGAACAGCCCCGAAACTCTCGGGCGCGATAGGAAATCGTCAGTGGTTAATTACCGAGCGTCCTCTGACTTAAAGCCCCTCTGGAGAAGAAGCAGCGGAAGCATGTGGTGTGGCTGACTGGCATGGGGGTGGCAACACAGGCTATGTGGGTTTAGCACGAAAGAGAAGGGGAAATCCGCTTGCGGTGCCCTCCTCACCCCAGTTCTGCTTGGGGTGGGTTGAGACCGTTTTCTCCTTGTGCCTGAAATGCGGGGAAGAGGAGGAGCGAGGAAGGTGAAGTGGGCTTAAATAGCTTGCTTCCTTCCTTCCTCCCTTCTTACAAGGGCTGGCTGTTACCTGTGACACGCCTGATGAATTCCTTCCCTCGTATTGAAATTGCCCTGTTCAGAAGTATGTGAATCAGCTGAAGTGCTGTAATTAACCCACATAGTTTTGATGCCAAATTAGGAGGACCTAACTGTGAGAGTTAGGTTGACAAGTTGGAAACTATAAATGGGAGCACAGATGCTGCGACAGACAAACCTACAGCTGTAGTACGAACGGTGCGTGAATGTCAGCTAAAGAGGGAACCTGCTCGAACGGGTTGCCTTTTTGAGAGTTTCCCAGAGTTTCTAATAACTTTATGACTAGCAGTGCTCATGTAAAGGAAGCTCGTGTGCTCTTCCTCCTCATCTCAGATACGAGAGCAATACTGGCTGCAGTTGCTTATCTCAGGAGTTAGCTAGAAAATTATTACAGACTATGTTTGTGGTGATCAGGAGATGACGCTTTGTGTAGGCTTTTATCAAGTTTATCAGTACTAGCTTCCCTCTTGGGTTTAGAAAACATGTTGTCTTTTTCCTGTCATAACTAGTTTCTGGACGCTCTCCCTAGACCAGGTTCACGTTTCTGCTCGATTCTTTAAAATGCTTTTTAGAAGGGGGGAAAAATAATAAAATGCTCTAAGTGTGTGGGTTTTGGCAAGTAATCAATTCAGAAAGAACCATGTAGCCTTTTAGTGTATTTTACACTTTCTCTTGTCTTTTAATTTGGTAATACTGAAGTATGTATCTTGCTGATTATCTCTCAGTTTCTCTGAAGAAAAAAAACCCAAACAAACCAACCCCCCAAAACCTCACTCTCTTTCTGTGAAAATGCGTATTAATCAGTGACTGGCAAACTTGGGAGTGGAAGGGTTCCTGTTCTTGGAGGCAAAAGGGATAATGCAAAGCTCTGCGGGCTGTGAAGCTGCGGGAGAAGAACTCAGTTCTGTAGGACTGACTGATGTTGGTAGGAATATGATTTCTTTCCAGCACAAACACTTTAAAAAGTGATATTCCTTAGCAGGGATGGTAATGCAAATCCCCCAGCCTTTGACTCTGGTGCTTTTGCCCAATTACCGTTTGAAAATAAAACGGGCAGAATGGGACTAACTTGGTTTCAGTGTCAGACTTAAACTGCTTCAAAATTGGCTTTCTCACACATACTGCTTTTGGACCGGCAGCAGCTTAACACAGTTACGGTTTGATTCTTAAAAAGCAGAAACAACTTTAATGTCCAGTAAGAACTTTGTAGTTCTGCCTTCCTTTTGGGGCATTTGACACACTCCCAAAGCAGTTTTATTTCTGGCTTTATCTCTTTAGAAGTCTTTGCAAGTTGCCTTTTTTATTTTTATTTTTGAATGCATTATTTTGAAATGCACCTGCATTTGCCAACTGGTTTCAAATAAAACATTGTGAGGCTTTTGGTATCTCTTAACTAGGGCCTGGATACAAATGTTTCCACTGAAAGTACTTTTAAATGTAAGCTGTTCCCTTAGCTTCTAGGCATTGAAAAGTATCAAAAATAAGGAATGCCAAAAAAAAAAAATCTAGGGAAAAGACAGGTTCATTGTAAATAGCAAGTACAAATGTGTCAACATGGGTATCCAGTTTAAAATGTACAGCGACTCAAATAGCACTAAACACAGTATTAACTGAAATGCTAATGCATTGGTGTATGGAAGTAGCATTACACTACTATGTAAATGGCAAAAGTATCCCCATGGTACAGAGGAGGATAATTCAACACTTTAGACAAACAAAAAAAAAGCTTGCTGTGGTAATTCATTAGGAAACGATTCCTCATGCCTGTGCTAAAGTGGAATTTTAACCAGTGAGTTTTCCTCAGTATGGTATATTCACTTCCAAACTGCTAATAGATATGTTCAGGATCATGAATGTAATAGTGGGCTAGATTTGCGGTACAGGATAATGATATGGTAGTCATTGTTGCAGTCATGTAAAACATATTCAGAAGCTTATGTGTGTTGTTTTAATTGTTAAGAGATACCAAAGCATCAGGTCAAATCCATATCTTTCCAGGAAAAGATATAACAGCCGATAAATGATTTAATTTTTTTAGATTTCACATGGCCAATGTTCAAATTTATGCTAAAAAAGCAAAACATCTCCCCTATTTTTGTGCTTGTTAACTTAGCTGATGAATATTCAAACTTGTTATGGCATTTCTGTTTCTGTGAAGTGCTGGACTGATTCCACTGGACACTTGTTTTCTTTTTTTTTTTTTTTACTACAGGGTTATGATCTTACCAATGTTAGTTGCTGTAAAATGCTCAGGTGTGGTGATTTTCTGCTCTTCTTCTGTGAAGATTTCCAATGACAGAGCCGCAATGACTACCCAGCTGCCCTAGCCTTCCCAGCAGCGGTCCCTTGCTGGATGCGTGGGGTGGCCGAGTCTTCTGTGGCCCCATCCTTCTTCTGGGGAATCGGCTCAGGCTGCAGCACAAACGAACGCTGCCCCTTGAGCAGTGACCGTGTGGGGACGCTGGGCACCGCTGCTGACAGCCTGCAGCTCTGGGCTCCTTGGGCCTTCACAGGCCTTCCTCCAAAAAACTAAACTAATACCGTAAGGAAAAAACTAAAATGTCTTTTTTTTTTTTTTATTATTCCTGCTAAACTGTTTATAAAACGAAAAAGCTCCAAAACAAGCCCCAATCTGAAAACCTTTTATTCTCTTTAACATTAATGGCAGTGGTCTGAAATAGCTGTTACCCCCTTTATCTGAAGGGACTAGATTTTTAGGAGGAGAGGAAAGCAAAGATGAGCTTACCAACCTATCTGGAGGTTGGAAAGCAGGAGTTAAATAACTGTGCTAGCAGGATTTTGAAGGCCAAACTTAAGAATTTTGTGAGAAGGAAAAGATCCAGAAATAAGTTGAAATGGAAAACAAGGAGAGGGAAAGTAGGGTGAGAAAATCTTACCAACTATCTTGTTGCAGCACATCAGTTTGGAAACTAGATTAATTTCTGTATACTTCTGATGGATTAGTTTAATGGGTCAAGGGGTGGGAAATAACGCTTCTGTTTGGAGAAAGACTAAAATTGGAGGAAGAATTGGGATTAAAAAAAAAAAATCCTTCTCTCCTAATACTAAATAACAAATGTAGTAGGTGCACTGAAGCAAGATTTGATCAAGGAAAAGATAGACCCAGAGGATGGCAAAGCAGAAATGCTAGAGAAAAACGTAAAAGAAAAGTGAAGGGGGGGTGGGGTGTGTGTGCGACGAGAGGGAAGTCTTGTTTTTTCTCAACTTTAAAGTTTGTTAAAAGAATATGGATATAACTTAAGTATATTGTATTACTGCCTCTTATGGAAACTCAAATCTAAAGATTTGTTTTCCTTAACCTTAAAAAATGTGTCATTTAAACCAGTGGTTTCGTATAGAGTTTTGTGTCAGAGGAAGTGTTGGTTTTTGGGCATGTATCCCGAACGAAATCTACTGTCAGGGCTGTGGTAAAATGGCCTATAAACATTGTGTTTGTTTTTATGCCTAATAGACAATAAACTAGTTTCCTCAAGCTACTTGAAATACTCCTTGTAAACTAAAGTGTCCGGATTGATTTCTCATTCAGATCTTATTAAAACTCGGTGAGGAAGTTGGGAAAAACATGTTTTTGATCAAAGCACTGTATAAACTAGTAATCTAATCAATTAATCTTTGAGCTACTTCATAAAATTCCTGAGAAGAGCCTCGGTGGATTCCTGCTTTCAAAGACAGCTTCATCCCACCTGGGTGCCGAACAGAGAAAGAGCAGCTCCACTGCATGATGGGAGGGCATGCAGGAGGTTTATGGGGTCTAGAGGAGAGGAGACAGTTGGAGAATCCTGTTTTTTCTCATGTTTATCTGACTCAGTTTCCTAGTGGAATGCTAGGATTGTTGAATTATTTCAGTGAGTAGCTGTCTGCATCCAATAGGAGTTGTGTATGCTAGTCTATTCTGTATGTTACTGCCTGTTGTTTTTGTTGGGTAGTCAGTTCATCTTATGTATGAGAACCTTAAATGCCTCGGTGGTGTGCTTGATCAAAACACACTTTTTTCCCCCTAAGGAAACAGGCACAGGGTCATAGCACTAAGAAGTCAGGATTTTCTCATTGGTTCTGGTGGTCAATGGCTGGATGCCAGCTTTCAGCAGCCTGTTCTTGAGGAGACATTAAGCCTCTATCATACTGTACTCCACTTTTTCATAAATATATTTTAAACTTCTGTAACAGGCTCTTTTCAGATCTCTGCTCTGTCAAGTTTCTGCCTAGGCATCTTAATGAATAGAAGGCCTCAGATCAGTATTTACAGCATCTGCTTCCATGCTTTATATATGCAGCTATATCAAGGCACATGGTCATGCAGTTACTATCAAGGAGAGATGTTCATCTGACCAGCAGTATCTACCTGTTGGCAATGGTAGGGGGTTGCTTTGAGCACTGTTGTAAAAGCAGTAATGTTGTGTTTTGGAGATGTTGTTGAATATGCTGGTTTTGTTGTGACTTGAAAAAAAAGCTTTGTGTTTTACTGTGGAAAAAAATCATAGGAGAAGTGGCCATTGCAACATAAAGCCTCCCTGGAGCGAGAAGCACGCTGCCTGCGTGCCAGTGGGACGCTACCATGAGAGCAAGAAGTTGTGTTTCAACAGATTATAGATGGCAGTGTTGGAGATGGTCTACCAGCTGATTAAAGGCTATAAGGAGGAGACAGGCTACATGGTTGAGGAAGTTGGGAAGAGATGTTAACCTAGTTGCACCAGCAGTCTAGCCCAAAACAGTGTGGAGGAAGAAAGTCCTCATCTGTAGATATGGAAAGCTTGTCTTAAAGCAGGGAGGAGGGTTTGTGACTTACGTGAAAATTAGCGGTCTCAGTTGGATCCTAGTGGACAAGTGTCCTCACAGCGGAGGAAGCCACCAGAACTGACACTAATTGTCACTCCTATTGGCAGCTTGAGTGCTGCAGGGGGGAAGAGCTGCCCTCGCCCCAGAGGTGAGCTCCTGACCATCGGGACGGGCTGACCGCCCCGTGAGAAAGCTTGCTCTCCTGAAGCTGCACTCGCTGTCTGGATGGTCTGCTGGGCTGTGGATGCAATGTTATCTAAAAGCAGCAGAATCCTGTACCAATTTAAGTGGAAAACCAAGACTAATGGCCAAATTCGTACTCTCCTTGTTTTTCACTAATCGTGAAAAATAGCAGTTTGTTTCTCCATCCTCCTGGCTTTGCCATCTTCATATAATTGTGCTGACTTTTACTGATGGCTTCTTGTGTCTAATAATTTCTTAATGAAGCAGGCGAGTATATTTTATTTTATCCTGCATGGGCTTCTTTTTGTCACTCATTCTTGTTTCCCTCCACTCCATTTCCACTCCAGGCAAAAATTATTTCCAGCTGAGAGGGGCTGGATGCATGTCATTCCAGAGCAATTGTAAATGACCCTACGGATTCACTTGCAAAAAGCAAAACGTACTTCCCCTCAGTGCACACCCCCTTTTCTCACCTAGAATGCATGCAAGAAAGGTCATACGGGGGCAGACCCGAGGGGTGTTTGTCCCCGTAGCCCGTCCCCAGAGCAGTGGCCAAGGGCAGATGTCTGTAGAAGAGAATAGGTATGTGGGAGGAGGTGATGCTTCTCATGTGGGTCTTACAAAGAAGTTTGCCAGGTCCCCCTCTGAGCTGTTAGTGACATGGCAGAAGGACATTAATCATTAAAAAGCAAATATTAACACAATCACGTTGGGTCTGTGGGATGAATAGACCCCTTTGCACTTTCATCTCAAACTGTTTTGATGGGAATGTTGATTACAGACAAGGTAAACTTGTTTGTACTTTATTCATTAATAACAAACTATAAACTGCCCTGCCTCCCCTCCCCACAGGCAAGGCACTTGAGGAGATGCCAGGCAATTAAAGTACTTAAGACAGTAATTACAGTCAAATATACAACAAAAATAAAATCACTGCACATTATTTTTTTTTATGCTTGGTTTTGTTCTCTGCATTTATTAAACCACAATTCTTGCCTCACGGTTGAGCAGGAATCTCTCAATTGGTGATACCAAAGTGCGCGACAAGTTTGCTTTGGTTCAGCTGGGTGTTCAATAACCTCTTTGAAGGTCTTGAGTTCTTCACAGCTCTGAAACTCCTGCTTTTTAGATACATCTTAGTCAGCATAGAGAGCTGGTGCACCTCTGAGTCTTCGTGCCGATCAGTGGGAAAGTGATACCAATGGTCTCTTGAAACTTTTCCTTTCTTGCTTTTCTTGCCAGTTTTCTTATTGTACAGGGAGTAGCATCTCTCTGGTTACTGTGATACTTAGGAGGGGAAGACTAAAATAGGCTGTCATTCAGTTCATAATCCATACTTGGCTTCAAATATTTAAATTTAGCTAATGCTTCTTAAACTTCAGAAATAAGTGTCCACAAGCTTGACTTGCTGTGAACCTATTTACTGAGTCAGTGTCCTGCAGTATAAACTTGCATGTATGCCAGCTCAACGTATTTTCGAGTGAAATTCTTGGTGACTTCCATATTCCGGATAAAGTACACTTTAAAAAGACAGAAACTTAACTGTAATGAGATCCAGCTGGTGTGCATAAACCTTTCACATTACATTACATAATTAAGTTGGTAAGTAATGTATGGGGAAAAGTTCTTGTTGCTTATTCTTTTGTACAGGAGTTTTACAAGGCTGTATAAATACTGTAAGCATTTAATGGGGGGAAAGCAGGATTAAAAGCAAACAGCAAATGATGTATGGTACAAAAATGTCATAAACCAAATGTGTAATATTACCCTTTCGGGTTTTAATATTAAATGACTGAAACTTGCCAGTGTTCTGAATGTCACCTACGTTAAAATAGCTCTCATAAGAACAATTTCCAGTTGATTGGCTTGATTAACATTTAAAGGTAGATTGTTTAGAAGTTGAGGTAGATCAAGAAGTTTAAAGGTAGATTGTTTTATGCCGGGTGATATCAGAGCGTGGACTCCTTCTGAGTAATGTTTTGACAGGTCTTTTTATTCGGTAAAATCTACATTGCTGTGGTATTCAAAGCAGGGTACAGGCTCACGGACTCCTTACCATAACTTAGCAACCTGTTCTCCTTTTAACAAACAGTAATTACAGAAACATAAACTACATCTTCATTTATTTTGACGGTAGAGCATGGGAGAGGAATGTGGGAAGGCATCCTTTGTGCCACCATCAATTTAGTTGCCTACCTTGCAGTTGTTTCATAAACATCCTAGAAAGCTCCTGAAAATACCGAATGTGGAATGTGCCAAAAATGGTTAAAATGCAAGACTTCATCCTCTGTGGGACAAGCCCTGGCAAATCTTAGCTTGATGTTACTGCCCTCGGCTGCCCTCCTCCTTTGCGGGAGGCTTTTGCTCCCTTGCGGAGTCAGCAAAAGGTACCGTGTGCCTGTGCTTCAGCAGCTACGGCAAACCTCGGTCAAGGGATTATTATTTTTTTGGGTGCTGTCATCGTCACCAGCAATTCAAGTTGCCGTGTTTAGTCTGTGAACTGGAACACGGGAGGCATGGGCATACGGTCTGTTTTGCCAGCTCTGCTATGGGGGTGGTAGCCTTGGGGAGAGGAGTGGTTAAAAAAAGAGCAGTCCTAAATTGCACAGCTGTTTGCTGCATGATGGTGAGTCTGAGCCCTCAGCTATCCTCATTTAAAAAGAATGGTCAGGCCAGTATCATAACGTATTTAACATTTAGGCTGTTCTTGTGAAGTGTAATTTACAATAATTGCCACTTTTAATAATGAACTGGTCTATGTGAGATGTCTCAATGCCCGCTAAACTGTTAAAATGACAACTTAATTTTGGGATGCTGTTACCAATGTAGGTATATCGATCTCGAGTTGTTCAGGGGGAATATTGTGCGGTGATTTCCATAGGAAATGTATATTATGCTTAGGCTCCATTCTACAGAAGGAAAACTGAATTTTGAACAAGGAATAAACTTTCACTTGTCCAAGAATTTTTCAATAAGAGGTGAAAGGAACATTCTGAATGTAAGTGAATAACAAATATCTTTTGGTTTTGTGGGTTTGTAAGCTCCCATAAATCAGTCAGCAAGTTCCCAGTTGTGACAACCACGTCCCATGCTCTGACATTGCAGCCACCGCAAAACTCTAGTGAAGGGTGCAATCAACCCATAATAAGAGTGGCAAGTCAAATGAGTAGCATTAAAAAAACAGAATGCTGTCTTGCAGACTTCTGACTTAACTTTTCGCAGCCTGTCAGTACACCACTGACTCTTTAAATTGCCCTCCCTTTCTCTGTGGGCCCTCTCCTTGCCCCTTGCTACTTGGTTGAAGCAGCAAGCAAAAATCCATTATGGGACTTTAGGGGGGAAAAATGGGCTGAAAACCTTTAATGGCTCATTCCTAAGGATTTGACATGGCTCAGTATTTTGTGATCCTTGTTTTTAAGGAAACACTCATGTTAATGAGCATTTGTTATAAAATATGGAAAAGAAATAGGCTAAAAGTCAAAGTAATGACAATGAGTGATTCTCTGTTGTTTTTTCCTCTCCCTGCTGCGGGGGGCTGAGGTCCCCGCTGCTCCTGGTGAAGCCAGCGTGAGGAGCAGGGCTGCACCATGGGGCGACTGGCCTGTCTCAGGGTTCCCAGCAAGGGTGAGCTCTGGACACGCAGCCCGATGCCACCCAAACGTCCTGGATTAAAAACTGAGGATAGGACACTGCTGCTCAGCAGCCTGGGATCGCTTGGGAGGGCTGCGCTTCTCAACAGCTTCTTGCTGCGTGTAGGACTTGTGAATAGCCAGCGGACCTGCCAAAGCGGTGGGAGCAGTGGTGGTAGGTGCTGATAGGGATGTCTGCAAGCACCCAACACCTTGTGCTCTCTGACTATGTGGAGTGGCCTCGCTGGGAGCGAGGTGCAAGCTCGATTCAGCCTTGGAGCGGCCAATTCCAGCATGATGCCAGAATCTAGCCAAATGCTGGCCTGAACCGACCCTGCTTGGCCTGCGATCCGGTGGGATCATGGTGCGGCCGGGAATAAGAGGCACTTTGTTCTCCATCGTAGATACACTGCGATTAAACTCGATAGTCATGAGGCTAGATTTACTGCTGTGCTCTCGCTGTTTTGCATTGCACAACAGCACAAACACCCAGAGAGCAAGTGAATTTGATCCGTGTTTCCTAAGGATTGTGAAATTCTCCTTCTGTATAAATTTGCTGGCTGAATTTTAAGCATGATTTATAAAAGGGGCCTTTCCTCTTACAGTAACTATGATTTCCCTTTCTGTAGGGCTGTAAGACAAATGTTCTTAGTCTGCAAGGTAACTTCTTCAGTGTGCTATCCTTAACGTGGTTTTGGCTCATCTTTCCTGCTGGACACTTACTTACTGAAGCTATTTATCTGAGATGCAAAAGAAAAATACTGTTTCTTCAGCATTTGGGCCTAATGTTGGCTTACAAGAAACATAAAGCAAGAAAAGCATTTGTTTTGCACTCTTCAGAAGCTTTCTAAAATCCTCTGAAGTGTGCTGTGGTTCTTATTTTTGGTCCGTTTCCTCAGTCTGCCGTTGCAAGTAGACTTTCTCTTGTTAATCTGCTGCCTGAAATACTCTTTGTTCAGGAAAGCAAGTCTCTTTCTGTTGTAATCAGGGCTCGGAATTCAGCTGCAGGGTCACTCTTGGTGCTGTAGAGTTCACTGACCACGTTTTGCTTCTGGCAGTCCTAGCTTTGGCCCCTTTACACAGATCAATGCCAGGCTAACCCCATTTATTGCTACTACTGAATCAAAACTCTGCTTCTCCTATTTAATTTAGCTCAAAATAGATGTAATGCAAACAAGCATCGGCATGGCAAAAGAGCCAGAAGAAGGAGAGGAAATAAAAAGGCACTCGGGGATTTTCTGAATTAAAGATACCAAATGGTGCCAGGCTTCAGATGGGAGGAATTGGTTTGTACCGTATCATTAGACTCTTTATAAAAATCAATTGTCATCATTGATTTTAATTTGCACGTGAATATTAGAGTTTATCTGGTTGTCTTCAGTTTGCTTTTTGTGTTTAAAACCATTTCTAATGTAAATGCTACTGCTTAAGCTCAGCCATGTGTTCAGATTTCTTCTGGGTTTCGTAGTCCCGGGGATGAATCTCCTGGTTTGCTTTGTTTTGCCCCCACTAGGTGAACCTCCATCCTTACTGCTAGATGCCTTCCACCAGTTTCCACGGCTTCAGCCTCCTAGAAACTTCCAGACCTGCTTGTGGTCAAGTGAAGTTGGTGTTGGCAGGAGTGTCTTATTCTCGGTGAAGCTACTCAGTGCTGAGCACTTCGTAAGGCTCGTCACTGTGAGATGGGTTAAGAGATTTTGCTAAAGCAAGTGTGTGGCAGGTAAGACTCCTGTGGCTATCAAACCCTGTGACTGCAATATAATTGTGGCACACCTCAATATGTGAGAAAATGTCGGGATCCTCAGGACCTTACTTGAAGTTTAGATGACGGGACCTTTATGGTGTGGTTGGCATCCAGCCACCGTTCCCGGCCAGGGCTGGAGCTACGAATTCCACTCGCCACACCTCATTCCACACTGCTTGTCAAATATGTGGAATAAGGCGCACGCATGCTCTCACCCATTGTTGTCTTCTGGATTGAAGCTCTGTTTGCTGTGCAGGGCAGTGCAGGTAGAAATCGTGAGGTTTAGTGTTTCTGCTGAAAAACAAAACAGTCTCACCATGCATCCTTCCACTCTATCCCTTCTCCCACCCCAGAAAAATCTCTCTGCAAACTAATCCCCTTCAGTTCTTCAACTCCAGGATGGTATTCAGCAGAAATTAAGTGCTCAGTCAAGTGTGTCTGTAATGGGATGGAAAATGGCTGCCATGAGACAAATCCATAATTTAGGAATTGTTGCTGAAGTTAATTTCCGCTACCCTCTACTAGATAATCACCACAAGACACCTAAGACCTTTCCTGTTTGTTTCAAATGCTCTTTTCTTTCTGACATTACAATTCATCTGTTCCTGAAGGCAAGCTTTTTGAGTACTTGTTCCAGAGGGGAGACCAAAGCCTGTCAAATGTTTTTGGAGTTTTGGTGGTTTTTTTATTTCACCACCCTTCTCCACAGTCTTACTGATTAAATGCCTCCTTCTTATGCCTGCCCTTTTCTTTTTCTTGCAGGGCTTTGTTCCAATGGGGGATGCTTTGGTTTCCCACTCCCAACACATGCTTTGTGTCTCTGTTGCCTCCTTTCCTTGCTTCTTGCAGGAACAGCGGTGCTTCAGCCTCTCTGCTTTCCTCCCCTTCTGTGCCAGGAGGGAGCTGATGGTTTCCTGCACTGCTCCTCTGGGCAGGAGACAAGCCTTGAATAAATTGGCAGGAGACAAGCATCAGTTAAGACACAAGCTCTAAGGCCTTGCTGATGTTTCCCTCAAACTTCCCTGGTTCCAGATAAAATCCTTTGCAGACATTATCTCCCAGACTTTATCTGGCGTTGGTCTTTTAAAGACTCTGGATGTATCACTGTGTGCGACTGTCCCTTTATCTGCTCCTTTACCTGTCAAGTCCCCATCTTGTCATGGTTTCTTCCACTTTTCAAGTCTCTATTGGAATGTAGAGGGGTTTTTGCACGTGATTTTTGAAATTGTTATTTCATCGTAGTTGGTCATTGTCTCTACCTGACACCTTGTCCTACTTTTGATGCTCAAACTGCTCTTTTAAAGATTTTTTTAGTATTATTTATTTTTTAAAGAGACTTCCAGATCTTATAGTGTTGATCCTTTTAAGGTTTGGAGGTTTTATGTTTTTTTTCCTCTATTGCAGAAGCTAGGTGTACTTCAGAGTTGTCAGTTTTGACCCATAGAGGATGTTTCCCCTTATTGACATGGTCTTACTGGTTATTACCACTCAAGGTATTTAGTGGGTTTGTTTTCTCTAGCTTTAGTTAGATGAAGTCTTCCCCCCCCCATCCCAACAAAAGATTTCTTCAAGTATTATTTTGAATGAGGATAATTTCACTTAAAGCTTACTGCCTCATCAGTAGTTAAATTAGCTAAACTGAGCCTCTTGGCAAGGGCCAGCTTCTCCAAGAGCCTTGCTACAGAACAGTGTACCAAAAGAGAAATTTCATACCTAAGTGCTTACCTCATCGTGGTTGGTACAGCTGTGGCAAGTGATAGTGTGTGTCCTGAGTTGTCTCACTTAACTTTTATATATTTTAAAAATAAAATAACTCTTCGTTTTGTTTAGCTTTCATTTTCTTGGTGAAGCTGCCTGTTGCCATTTTAATTTGGAGCTGCCCCTCAAAATTATATAATGATGTGATTCTTCTCTGGTGTTGGCTTCCATGTCTTAACACAGCTATATGTACTATCAGTTTATGTTAACCTGCCTTTATTTCTTGCTTTTCAGTTTTATTGAAATGTGTTGCACGTTGGAGGCAATAAAAGCCACTAGCTAGAGAAAGTGAGATAGGCATTTCTCATCGATTGACAGGCATAGTCTTTTCTGCTTCTTTAAACATTTTCAGGTCCTTTTGTTGTCCAGGAACTGGTGCTTTGCGTGTCAGTAATGACCAGAGAAGCACCAAGACAGACTTAGAAGCAGGCCATACCATCTGAAGAAATGAGTATTGTATAAGATTTCATCCACTATTCTAAGGTTATGTGCACGGTCTGTTGTGGTGTCAGGTCAAGTAAAAGCATTTTAACATAAAACTAAGAGTTTTCTGAGCTAGTTAGCAGAGGTCATTCTGTCTACGCCTAGGTAGTGGATTGTTGCTTCGTGAGGTTGGCAGTGGCAATGATGGCTTCTGTTAGCATATAGCGCATGGTTATATAGATTTGGGGTTAATCTACCCTTGTGGGCTAATATTAGCTGCCAAATGGATGTTTTTATCATACAAGCTACAATGACTACTTGGAGAAATCCCTACAGGTCTGAAAACAATAATAATCAAAATTTCTTAGTCTTGGATCCTAAAGTATCTTTTACACATAATGGAATCAAATGAACCAAATCTAAAATATGCTTTGTTCATATGCCATATGGTTGTCGTCTTGCCAAGCTCTCTTCTTGCCTTCCAGAGCAGACTCCTGTGTTCTCCTTTCCTCAAATCCTGCCCTTGGTACTAGCCAAAAAATTGCCACTTGACCCCATAGTCATATGCCTACCGTTCCTTTACTCCCTTCATCCCTAAATATTTTCCCAGCATCTAAGAAAACCTCAAACACCAGAAAAGAGGTAAAACGATCTAAAAACCTTCATGTGCTACTGCATTGAAGGAGCCTTTTGGATTTAACCACAGCTGTCTTTAGCTTAATTCAGGACTTCAGCCCCTTCCTATCAGCCACCAAAAAGCATACCTACTCCTCCGAGGGATTTAAAATCCAAAGATGGTCCGATTTTAATATGGGGCGGGGGTAGGGAAGTATCTGGGTCGCTGATGGTTTTCGGTTCAGGTCCCGTGCGCCGCGTGCATAGCCCATTTTGGGAGCCCTGGGGAGGCTCCCATCATTGCATGTCACCTCGTACACGTATTTTTAGTAGGAGGCTGTTTCCTGTCCCCACGCCGGGAGCAGCTGCGTGGTGTTGTGCTGCCTGTCCTGAGGTGTTAAGTAACCCATGTGCATTTTGAAATAGCTAATGATAATACGATTTCTCTCGTGATAGTGTTCGGACTTTCTCATTCTCCTGCTTGTTATGAAATCTGTAGGCTGATAATTTTAATGGGAGTTACAGGAGGAGAGGAAAAAGTCCCAGCCAGCCCTGAAAATGCATGGGATTGGGGTAGAGCTGGGTAAACGCTCCCTCTTGCAGTCTGTCTTAACAAGGACTTCCAAAAAGCCTGTCGTTTCAGTAAGTTCAGCTTTTATCCTTTCCTCGCACTGTCCCTCTTGGCAGTCTCTGTCCCTCTGGTGGGGTTTCAGTAGATTATAATTTTTGAGAGACAGGGTCATTGCTTTGCAAAGTTCAGCTTCGGAGACCTGCTGGGAGGGGAGGTGGACGGGAGAGAGGAGAAAAACCCAGCAGTGACGCAGGGCTTCTCAAAGGTGGTCCTTTTTGCCTGTTGTGTTGCATCGATACTGGAGCGAGGGATGTATAATTTAAGATTACAATGTCACAGCATATTTCTAATTCTCTGCCAGCCAGAACTGCAACTGTCAAATTGCAGTTCTGTTTACATCTTCATCGTAAATTAGATAATTATGAATGTATGGCTTTAAAGCCCTTTTGTGCCTTTTTTCTGCAGTTAGGTTATAGATGAAGCTATCTATCTGTTTTATTGTCTAGTCTCGTAATTACTAAGTGGACGCAATGTCTTCAAAATTACGATTTCGTCTGAGAATATTTTATTATTGGTTGCTGCAAGAAACATCTGGAGAGTGCTTGGAGCTGTTGTGTGTTACAGCATTTCAAAGACATGGTTTTATTGGATCCTTATAATTTGTCCTTTTCCTCTTCGTATGGCAGGAAGAGCTAATAGAGGCTCTTTTGTGTTTTTCTTAAGTCTGGTGAGGTGATTCCAGATATAAAACTCTTCAATAGTCCAAAGGTGGGTTTTTTGTTGTTTACATGTTCAGTCTGAAGTAGATAATATTCTGTTGATATGTCCAAAACCACATCTTCTCTAGATGGGTCAGTTTTATCTCTTTCTGCTCCTAGGCAAATTAATAAACCAAATTTAAAAAGTGCAAAGGAAAGCAGGCGGCTGGCTGATTCAAAGGGAGAGGCTATGTTTTTCATCACCACCCTTTCAAAGCCTCTCTGAATCAAAAGAACCATTGGATTGCGAAGGCAAGACCTATGCCACACCAGAAGCTCCCAGTTCAGCAATTTTCCCAGGGTAAAATTATAACTCGTGTTTCCTCAGCACAGGCTGTAACTGGCAGCGTTCCTTCTACTTCTAAGGGTGAAATTGCTGGGGGGGGAACAGACATCCAATGTGCCTCTGGAAATTTTACAATGGGTGTTAGCCTCCCTTTGTGGAAAGGTAGACGTTCTTCTGGAACATACCCAAGGGCAGGTGCTATTCAAACTGGAGTGTAAATTAACTTCAAATAAGGCAGTGTGGGCTTATTTTTGTTCAGTTTGAGAGTCAAATTTAAAGAAGAAAAACTCATTTCTCAAATTCTGACAGTTCATGACGATCTTCCAGTTATCCCACTGAAGTCTGCATTTTTATGGGTCTTTAAAATCTTCAGATATGACTGCAATTCAAGATGTTAATCTTTATTCATGTACTACTGATAGGATCTTAACTTGCAAACAAAACAGACAGATTTTAGCAATGCTTGTGTTTTGGTGTTGCTTCTCACCAGAATATTATCAGACAAATTGCAACCTCGGTCCGAGAAGAATGTAACCACTTGGTTTCTTTCCCACTTGAATTTTGACACCATCTTTAAGGACTTGTTTAACTTTGCATTCAAATGTACCAGCATGGTTCTGGCAAACAGAAGTCCTTTCCTTTTAAACCCAGGAGGGAGTGTTGGTTGTTGTTTTTTTTCTTGTCCTTTTCTTATGTAAAGACTCTTACAAAATATGCACAGAGTGCCTGCTAGAAGTGGATAAAAGGTGACAACACTTGAGTGAGAAGTCTGACAAAAAATTACATTATTAATGTATCTCAACCTATGAGACATCTGCCTGGGAACAGTTAAAAGTTGGATTCCAGTGTTCAGAGCTCCTCTGCCCCTTCCCATGTCTGTTCCTGGCCCTGTGCACAGGGTGGAGGTGGCTGTTGCACACCTGTCTTCACTGGTGCAGGAGATGAGCTGGGAGATCATCCATCCTTCTTGGAGGCAGCAGGACCTGTTGGCTGCTCTATGCTAGGCTATTCCCAGCAACTGTGAGAGCTGCCCGAGTGGCTCTTTCGTTCAGGGAGGAGGTATGGACTCCGGATGGAGCCCCAGAGTACGTAAGGTATGTTATCTGCAAAGACGCTGGCAGGACACACCTCCTGCAGCAGCGATGAAGTGGTCCAAGGTGTTTAGACCGATGCTGCTGCTCACCAGAATGAATGAAGCCTTGTACAGAGGAGAACTGGTCTGTCGTCTCTGTCTTTTGCCAAAAGGTGAAATTCCCTTTGCGTGCTTGCTTTCCTGTGAGGTACAGGTAAATTTACGTTGTCTCTGCTACCTGAGGTTTGATAGAGGTAAGAGAAGAAAAGCGACCTATTTTCCAGGTTTAAAGGAAAGTAAATGAAACTGTCCTCAGGGCAGCAGAAGCAAAGACTTTTGTCTTTGCTGTAGTGTTGTGGGCAGGGCTGCCAGGCTGCTAAAGGCTCTTCAGACCTGGCAGCCTCTTTCCCAGGGACTGTTCATCTTTTTAATAGCATTTCGGGTTTGTTGGTTTTTTGTTTTTTTTTTTTTAAAAAGTGCCTATGACGACTGCAGCCTTTCTCCGCTGAGACTGAGGGATCTGTTGCCACTTACTGCCTTGTAATATTTTCTGCAGAATCTGGCAGGACCTCCCTTTTGCCTGTGAGAATAAAGAAGGCTGAGTGAAGGTCACTGAGGTGCCTCACTCTGCGCCTCGTGAAATATTTTGAGCTGGGCATGTCTAGTTAGCGAAAGCTCAGGCTGGGGAATTACACTTCCTTTGGGTCACTCCTAAATCAATTTTATTTGTAGTTTGAGCAGAAGTCTGTTCTGAACTGGCAAGCTCCTGGTGAAGCAAGTGAATGCCAGGTATTCAGTCCACCCCTATCATAGGACACCATTAGAAGCAGCACAGATGGTCTGTTGACCTTTGGTCTGATGTCCTCTTGCGTCTAAACATTGCGTCTTCCAGCATGGTTAGGGGACATTTTTGCCTGCTGCATTCTGGGGTAGACACCCTGTGATTATACAGTGTTTGGTGGGCAGTGGTGTGCTGTGCAGTAATTGAGAGCAGCTTTCAAATCCGGTTTTGCTTGTAAATTAAACGGCCACTTCTACTGAGCGAGAATTGAATCAGCAGCATGTCTGAAGACCGTAGAAGTCGTCGTCTTCCATTGTGAAAGCCCAAGTGGCTAGGGGAAGTGTGTGTGTTTGGGGGTAGTGAATCTGGGCTGGACCCCCAAGTTATACGTGGATTTTTGCAATGGGTTGGATATATGCCAAAGATCCTGCTTGCATTATGGGCTTAAGTCAAGTCCTGTGTCAGCCACGTTTACCGCTTGCTTGACCAAAGCGTAGAGGGGTGTGCACAGCAAGAAAGGGGTAGGCAGGGCAGAAGAACAGAGCTTTACTTGCAGGACCTGAATGAAGTAAATAAAAACATTTGGGCTGACCTCAGCACTCCTTACCCAAACAAGCAAGGGGCTGAGTTAATCTTCCATAAAGAGTACAAATGTATAGAATATCTTGAGGGAGGTATTAAACTTTTGTCTGCAGTTTCAAGGCTTAGGGGAATCTTCAGAGAAGTTTATAAGCACTTGAGAAGATACATCCTGTCTCTGTAAACTTGACCTTTTCCAGATTTTGGCCTCGCCTTTACTGCCATACTGGTATAAGCACAGGTCCTTATTTGACACCTGTCCTTATCCCTAAATCTTTTTTCTCCGGTTAGAGATTTTTCTTAAACTCTCAGTGGCCAGTTTCTGATGAAGGGGTGTTTAGAGCTGTTCTGCTGATGTTAGTTGTGTGCTGCAGACTCGGTTACTGGGTGCTGGGATTCTCAAAGCGTCTTCAAGCTCTTGTCCAAGGGCATTTTTAACTGTCCTGCTTCTCCAGATAGGCAGCTCTCTCCATCCAGCACAAACACCTTGCTTCCCTCAGCCCCTTGCCTTGCATTTGGTTCTCTGCACCTGTGGCATTTATTCTAGGTCCTGATCAGCTCTGATGAAATCCCAGCAAGGCTCGTTTTGCCAAGGAAATGCAACCACAATCTCTCCAGCACTCGCAGCACTGAGCGGGTGTACGTGCTCAGCAGCGCCGGCATCTCAAGGAGGAGGAGGCTGTGAGCTGCCAGAGTGCAGGACGTGGAGCAAGGGACCCTCGTCTTGAGGGGCCAGATCGGTGCTCCCCCCTGGGGCCAGTGCCTCTGGGACAAAGAGGATGTAGCAGTTAAAATTGTCCTGTCAGGTAAGTGCTCCAGTCACCACTATAGCCACTCTGGTGTGACAAGAGGTCCATCATAACCTTTGTAGGCTTGATGTGTATTTGGGATTGCAGGATACAGAAGACAACCTAACGCAGTTTGAAAATCTGTCCTGGCATCTCCAGGAAACGGTTTCAGTCAAGGCTTTGTTTCATGGTGGCCTATACCTGGCTATGATGGACCCCTCTGGATATCTCTGTCCCCTCTCTCAGGCAGCCCTGTGGCATCCACCTTTCTAAAATGCATTGCTGCATGTATTTCTGCAAATAATACTGAGTGCTGCAAACATGGCACTGGTGGTGGGAGCTGCTTGGTATAGTAGTAGGTCTTCTGCTGCGCTTGCGTGCTTCATCATCTCAAGAAAACCTTCCTAACTTCTCAAGCTCTCCATTGTATTTGACTGTCTTGTGACAGAAGGTCAAATTATCCTATACGTGTTGACAGACATTCAGGATTTAAAATGAGACTTTTCCTCCAGAGGTCTAAAATAATAACTCTGGTACTACCGCTGAGTCTCAGAGGACCTGGTATCTCTGCTTACCGTGGCACTAAATTGCAGCTGATAGTGTTTTGGGCCTGTTTCTCACACAGCACTCAAACACAATTGGTTTGGAGTTTTGCTTTATAAACATAATTCGTAATGTTCAGAGTCAGCAATCCTAAAGCTCGCAGCTGTAAGGGAAAGAGCACTCGGATTATACTGATGAAAGACAAAACATGACAGTGCAACTGGCATATTTTCGTTGGGGAGAACAATGCACTATTTCTTTGTTTTGCAGACCCAATGGCACCAGTACAGCCCAACTGTCTCCTCGGAGAGCTACTGGCCATCAGTGTCAGGGTGAAGAAGCAGAATGTGCTCACGTGTAAAGACTTTTTGCCAAAGATCTGGGCAACTTCTTTGTGCTTATGGGTTCTTCAGAGTGAAGGTGAAGAGAAGGCACCGCAATGGCACACACATCTTAAGAGACCGAAACGCAGCTTGCACGCTCCGTGCTCTGAATGTGGTCATCTTTGACCAACTTGCACGGCTCTGTCTGAGGGGTCAACACAACCCAGTGTGATCTGTGGATGCAGCATACCGTGGCCATAGCCAGAGAATTCGGTGTGAGGACGTTGCCAGCCCACAGAGTTGCCCAGGGTGGGGCTTTCTCCTTCCAGCAAGAGGAGCACATGGGCTTCCTGGACACGTAGCTCTGTATCTCTGCTTGCTACACCTTCCAGAAGTGCTGTTTGTACTGTACTGATATTGTTTATGTTGAATAAATGCTTCCTCCAGCCTCTTTGTTGTGGCGACTGTTTTTGCTGAATTGAAAAAAAGTGGGGGGTACTTGTTTAAGCATTGTGGTGAGACACAATCATGAGGTTTTTAAATCTTTAATGAAATGTTTATTTTGAAAAAGTACATCCTCAAAATGGGGACACTTGTGCAGGAGCCAAATCTGAGAGTAGTCCTAATGTTCCTGGTTAGGATGAGGGACTCGAACTGGGCTTTCCCACATCCCACAAGCACCCCTAAGCATCAGCCTGCTGTTTATTTCAGAGTCGGGTGCATAGCTGTCCATGACACTTGAGTGATTTCTGCTTTGTACTGAAGGAGAAGGGATTTGTGTCTCCAGCTTCCAAAGTCTGTTCACTGGGTTCATTCTCCATACAGTGCATGTATTCAGAGGAGACTTTTCTGCTGGAGGTGGCTGATGTGGGTGTGCTGACTGATGTTGCCAGCTGTTCCTGGGCACCAGGCTTTTGTGAGGAGAAAGACCTCTCTCGTGGCTTGCTGTTGTGAAAAAAAGATAATGAATACAGACAGATTTGATGCTTTAGAATAAACTACTGCATGGTTATTGTTTCTAATGTCTAGACTAGATAAGACAAGCTTGTCCTCACGTCCCCCCAAAAAATCCAAGAGGGTTTGAAATATGTAACTTTGGGTTTCTCAGGAGTGATAATTGCTTGGGCTGTGACAGGGAACATGCAATAATTTTAGAGTTTGATACAAAGGCTAGAGCTACAGTATATTGTGTAGCGTATATACACTCCTGCTTCAGCTGGGCTGGCTCACAGGGAATATGTTGGCTATAATAACCCTAGCCAGCAATGCCTTGACCTACAACCTAAAATGATCCCCACAGTCCTGTGAGTCAAGTAGATGTTTTGTGCTTGAATGTTGGTCCTTCAGTAAGTGAGCTTGGGATGTCTTGTAGTGGTATAGTTTTTGACCAGGTTTCTGGCTTAAGAAGGGAACTGGAATGACTCTCCTCAAGACCGCAGAGTGTAAATAACACTTCTGAAACCAATGCTAATCATAGTAGTCTAACATGAGCAAATATTTTGAGGGGAGGAGGAAGCCTCCTGTCTCTGACTTTTGTACACTTAGCAGCATGTTGTAGTAACTGATGTTCTTCAGATGTCTCTTATTTCTTCTGCTTGCTGCCAGAGTGATGTAGTTCCTACGTTGTTCTTTAGTAGACCAGTTGCATGGGTGCGCATCTCAGCCCTACAGCTACTGTGTTGTTTCAACCCAGATGTAAAGGCTTATTCTTTAACAATATTCTTGAGTGGAGTTGGGGAGAAGGTGGTATAGAAGAAAAAAGCAGGGAGGAGAAGAGATCTGAAAGCTCTCCTCCGTGATCCTCTACCCCCTTTGGTAGAAAGACTTCTAAATCCAGAGGCTTTTTGTAAATCTCAGGGAGGAGTAGTTCAGGCACGGCTGCTTTTTCTTCTGTTGAGCCTACAGGAAGGTCTGCCTAGGGCAGAAAATGAGAAGCACGTTCAGATATACTCAAAAGACCTGGGCATACCAACTGCTTGTTGAAAGACTCTTTCAAATATCAGCAAGAAAGTGGAGGAGCCCCAGACTGTTTACAGTTGAAGCGCCAAACTGCTCTAGTAGAGCAGTGCCTTTTTGTGTGCTGAACCAAAACTGAAATGTTTTATAAGACCTAAATGTCTTTAACCTGACTAGCATGTAGATTTTAGCACTTTTGAGTACATAGTTTCAGTAATAAATTCATTCTGATTTGAAATCAGAACTTATTAATTTGAAAAGATGTTGGGGGTGTGTGTGGAATCTTTGAGTACTAATAATGATAAATGTTTTACAGGCTATTTCAAGTATTTTGGTCCAGAGGAAGCATTGTAAATCCTGGGGGCTTTTGTAGGGTAGATACTCAAAAAATTGAGAAGAAAAGGTACAAAGTGAAAAACAGACTGTTGACAGATCAGGAAGGTTGCTGCCCACCCAGCCTGCGCAGGATCTAGCTGTGCTTTGTGTCCCACTTGGGCATAAAGTTGGTGCGGTTCCTGAGGCAGACGACAACCTCTGTGATCTCCCGTGTGGGAACAAGCCATGGCTGAGCTATAAACCCTTCTTGGGTGCAGGTCTCACCTGCCTGACACCAAGCACTCCAAGGAAGGATTCCAAAGAGCTTTTTGTCATCAGCTGTTCTAGATAGCTTGCTGGATCCCATTGAGTTTAGTTTCTATGACTCCCTTCTTTCCTCCCATTTGCCCCGGTGTTATCCTGTCCATAGCTGAACGAATACAGTGATTTAACTAATGCAATTATTTAACTTGGATCTGTTAAATAAATGTCAGTGGTCTTAATGCTGTACCCATTGGATGGTGATCTTCCTTGCTGTGGCTGGGCTAGTGGGTAGTGCCACATAAAAGAAACTGGGTTTTAAGCACCCGGTTCTCTGAATCTCATTTCTGCTTTAATTTCTCTGGGGCAACTGCAGTAGAAATACCATTGCCTAGTTTCAAAGTGGTCTCCAAAACAGTGAACTGGTTTTATCCAGGGAAATGTGCTTTGTGAGCTAAGGCTGGAGCAAGGCTAGCATTATTGTATTTAATATCTAAACATTGAGCAGATGGGTGTTGTTTCTTGAGGCACAATAAATGCAGGTAACTTGAAGGGGGAATGTTGAAAAAGAGGAGGGTGAAATAAGACAGTAAAAGGTTTTATTATAAATCGCAGAATACCAGGTTGGAAGTGGTTTTATTTCTTGGGAGTTTTAGTAAGTAAACTGTGTAAATGGCAGCTTGGTTATATTTCGGTTTTGGAAACTGGTTCCCTTTTCTTATGGTTTTTAGGTTGGGGTTGGGTTTTTTTGCCTTGTAAAATGACCACAGTCCTTTGACCCATCTCCCATCCTGGCAGTGATGTTTATACTACACATTCTTCTACCGTTTCACGCAGCCGGCGCTATCGCAGCTATGCTGAATGAGGTCCCAGCCTAACTACAATATTAACCCTGCAAATCTGTTCATTTTCTCCCGAGCAGCCCCAGGCAGGGTATACAGGAGAATGTGTCCAATTGAAAAACTATTACAGGCTCGGCGGTGCTGCAGTGTGCTAAATTGCAACAGGGCTGTATTTTTTCTGCCAGAGAGGATCCTGCTAAGGGAGGTGGTGGTGTCTGTCTCATACAAGTTACAGAATTTGTTTCTCGTTTTAGTCTCAGCCTCTGTTGATTTTATTTTAAATTTTTTTCAAACCGTTTGTCTGCTTTTAAGCACTGAAATGTGTTCCCTTCCTCACACCCGCTGCTTTCCTCCTGCTAATCACCCAACGCGTGCTCTCCCCCCGCACCTCCCCGGTTTGTATCGCTCCTCCTTGCCTTCTTACTTTCACCTTTCCAGTTGTTGTTTTTAATTTTTTCTTCATTATTTTACTAAATATCGTGCTGCGGATCAGTAGCATCTTGGGTGGTGGTTGTACCACATAGCATTTATAGCAGACATTGGTTTTGCATAGCGTGTGTACCTTATTTTGTCCGGACTTGTCTTCATTGCGCTGCAGGCACCTCCTCAAGCAATTGTAGTGATTAAGCGTGGTATTTCTGCAGATTTATATTAACTTCTGCTTATAAAGAAACAGAAGAAAACCCAGCCCTCCTCCCCCCCCCATCTGAACTAGATGTTTTTCTTCATCCTCTTCATTTTTATCAGTATTTGACCTAAGCTTGCTTTTGCGTATGAAAGAAAATTAGTTAAGTACCTTGTGGTTTATAGATGCCTTTTGTTACATATTACTTGGATTTATTGTGCAACGCTGGCCTGTAAATCATTTCAGTTAGACGTTTACCTGGCTTGTGTTGCCTGTATGGTTTGAATCTTTTTAACAGCTATGAAAAATGGAGAAATGACGTTTTCGACGGTGCGGGACTTTGCTAGTCCAAAAACCCCGTAACTCTCTCTCACAGCCGTGCTCCGCTCCTGCGAGGTTTGCTGCCCGGCTCTGCGGAGATGTTTACAAGGAATCCATTACCTCTCACGGCTGAGAGACGTGTCGAAAGAACAAAGAGAGTTTCGTGATGAAGTGTATCTGACTTCTCGCTGCTTTGCTTACCTTTTAAATGTAAAACTTAGTAATTTGCAAGGGCTTTTTAGTTCTCAAGGCATCCCTGCAAGATTCCACCCCGTATGGAGCTTGCCTTCAGTCGCAAGCGGGGTTGTCTCAAAACCGCTCTCGAATGCATTTCTATTTTAATCCCCGGCTTTGAATGCATCCTGCCTTACTGGCTCCGGCAAATCGCCCTGCCCTGCCCCACCCGCCGCGCGCGCAGGCTGGGGCTGCTCTGTGCTGGCGCTACGGCTCTGCCTTTGTGACTAAAAGTTGGTTTCATCAGCGAAGCGTCGGCTCCCGCTCCGCTCGGGGAGCTCGCCCGCCTGGGGAAGTCGCTCAGACCTGCAGCCTATGCGGGGCACGCGGGGGCAGCTGTCGCCATACGTATAACTTTTAAATGGAAAATGTCTCTCTCAAAGGCTGTCGATGTCCAGTGGTCTGCAGTCCATGAGCAGTTGACTAGTCCAGGTGTTTCTGCTTCTGTTTCCGTGCTATGTGAATTGGGAATTCCAGAGAAGAGTGTGCAGGATGGAGGAGTTGAGGGTTTGTATTTCTGTTCTGGCTGTACGGCAGCGACGGAGGGCTTGGGAAGGAACAGAAGGTCTACCTGGGGTCATCTTCATTAAGGAAAATAGTAATTGTTCTTGACCTTTCTGTCTGCAGCTCTTTCTTTCAGAGCCTTTATCAGCTCTTAAATATGAGAATGAGCTTTTTTTTTTTGTTTTTATTACGGGTTGTCTGTCACAAGCAGTGTTCAGGAAGGACTTGTTTTATTGAACGTGATTCTACTTTGGGGGTTTTATCACTGCGTTTTGCCCCACTTATTTAAAATGTAGCCAGTTAAAACTCTTAGAGCTGGATTGATTTTTAAAAACTGCCAAATATTTGTCTGTGCTTTAATGAGATGAAAATCAAAAGCTGAGACTATGAGACAATGCTATTGACTCGAGACTGTGGGTTTCTGTGAGGTTTTTAAGAAGATCATTAACCCAGGTCTATCTCTTCACAGGACAGTCGGCCCAATATGTCAAGACCTCTGATCACTAGATCCCCTGCATCTCCATTGAACAATCAAGGCATCCCCACTCCAGCACAGCTCACAAAATCCAACGCACCAGTTCACATTGATGTGGGTGGGCACATGTATACCAGCAGCTTGGCCACGCTTACAAAATATCCCGATTCCAGGTAACTAAAAAGCTTCTTCTGCATGTCTTTGGCAACTCCTTTTCTTCCATTTCATGCTTGGACATCCTGGGGCTGTTTTAGAACGATAAATTTAGTTTCTTTTGTTTCAAAATTAAATTAGGTTTCTTTGTTCGTACTAGGTTAGAGACTGAGGTTTTTTCCTCTGCTCCGCTATGTTTCAGACAATTGCCACTCCTGCAAATCCCTCTGTGTATGTACTAAAACAAAGTCAATGGTTAAAAAGCACTTTCTTTCTACCTCCTAGAATTCTGATTTTGTGCCAAGGCACTCATTCTGTGGTTTATTACACTGGAAAACTGTAGCGATACTGCATGGGGGTGTTAGGCTGTTTGTTTTCTTTCTTTTGGAGCAGTAACTGCTCTCCCATAGCATCAACGTGTAATCTTGGATGTATCACTTGAGGTAAAAGCAAGGTTGTATGTAACAAAATACAGGACACAATTAACTGAATACTCTTTATGGAGTCTTAAGACTTTTCAAATAATTAGACTCTTAACTCTCATGTACCTTCTAAATGAAAAATTTGTGACTGTGGTAGCGTACTGGTCTTAAGCAGTTAGAAAACTGCGTGCATGCGCAAGTGGCGTATGTAGAGTAGGTGAAGTAAGCGTGCAGCTTTAAGAAAACGGCGGTACATTGAACACAGTGGGTGTGAATATTACATGGTGGTCATGGTAGATAAACACTGTAGTGATATAGTTATTCTAAGAGTTGGTTTATCAGTTAGCAGCTGTTGATTGTGTTCACAGTTATTAGTCTCTACCTTGCCCTTCACCGCCTGATCCCGTTTTAGAGGGGAGGTGGTGTTAACTTCGTGGTCTCACCAGCATTTGAGGGGACAGATCCTGCAACTCTGACTTGCCTTTCCGAAGGGTACAAGGCACACTTCACGGCATGGGATTTTGTTCTAAGCATGGGCTTCACCGGCACTACTGCCTCAGCAGTGTTGCCTAAGTAGTTCTAGGTGGGACTGGAACAGTGCTTCTAACACGAAGAGCTGACAGTGCTAGAGGAAGAGAACAGTAAGTAAAAGCGTATGAAAGAAAAACAGCTGAGCACATGGCCTTTCTTATGACAACCTCCTCAAGGAAAGCCAGGCAGAGGGAAGTAATAGAAGCCATGCCAAAGCGCAGGACTGCCAGGAGAAATTGAAGCAATATCTGGAAAAACTTGACCTGTTCTTCGAAAACCAGATCTATGGTTTTGGAGAACTTTTTTTAGGACCTCATTGTGTTCAGCTACTAGGAGTTGTGATTACTTAGCATTTTTTGAGTAGCTGGAGTAGTGATGGTGTGTAACAGTGATGAAACTGTGTGTGTGTGCAGGATGAGAGGCTGCTGCTATTAGTGCGTGCAGCTTCTGTTTCCATGTCAAATTCACCGGGACAGCATATTACTTTAAGTGAAGAAACACTAAAATGTCTTTCATAAGTGTGTATTCTGGCAGTGGAATTTAAGCTTAATGTATTCTTTGTTCAATTGAGCCATTGTAACACTTGAAAGTGGAAGCTATGACTGTAGTATCAAAGCCAGTTTAATAAATTAAAGATTTTAAAGCTCTTCAAACATAATTTAAAGAAAAACCAAACTGAGTTATAGTCATTCTGTTTCAAGTCATTCTGACATGCGTTTGTGTTCAGTTCTGACAGTAAGTGTCGTTTGAACCCCTTGATGAGTGAATATTTCCAGCATAGCTGTTAGAACCTGGAATTCCCAGCCACTTCCAGAACTTGAGATTTATTTTTTTAACATTAGCAGCTTCAAAAGAGCAGTTACTAAATTCATTTGGATGTCAAGACAATGGCATGAAACAATAAGCTGGCTATCACAATATAGTCACTTGGGTTTTGGCTGTGAGATTTTACCTTAACATTTTTTTCCAGTGTGTGTGTAGCTATATTTATATATAGGGTCAGTGCTGGATACAAATTATCCAGTAATATTTGGACCTCAGTACAATTTGTTCATTGGAGCCAGACCCAGTCAGTCTATATCTACAGTCTAACTTTTTTAACGTTAGTTAATCCAATGTTTTGACCAACATTGCTTGTATATTGTCTTTTTCTACCAATATCACGTGTGTGAATGAGATCAAAACTAAGGCGGGGTCTCATAGATATCTTTGGGCCAGTTGAAGCCTCCTGAGGCTTACTGTCACATGAAGTATTGTCTATGAAAAATAAGGTCTTGATTATCTTGCCTGGAAGAGCACTGCTCCAGGGATGAGTCAAGGCATAGGTTGCAGGCTCCAGCATCTAACAGGTTGAGACATGAAAGTCATTAGGCTTCTGACTCGTATTACATGTAGTCTAAGGGCCAGAAGCCTAAAATGAACCTTTAATCTGTGGGCCAGGTACCAGAGTCATCTTTCTTTGAGAGATTGAAAGGATGATATCCAAACCAGCAGCTTTGGAGTCACTGTGACTTGCTAGTGTGAAGGAGACCTATCCTGATAGAGCAGTCTCTGCTTTGGAGCAAGTGTATTCTTCCTTCTCCTTTTGGGTTCAGTAGCATCTCATCTTGTACCTCTCTATTTTCTCCTTCTTGAACAGTAGAATAGGAATTGGAAAGAGTACTTTAAAAAAGGGTTCCTTAAATTATATCGGGTAAAGACTTGTAGCTTGCAGGGCTCATTCTCCATAATTCTTTTGTTAGAGCCCCCAGACTGTTTTGTGACTTGATATGTAAAAAGCCTACTGACAGGTATCCATTCATTCTTCCAAAGAAACCCAGGTGAGACTATAAAAGCATCTTGCTACTGATGCTGGGTCCCTGCCCTTTGCTATGGAAAGACCATTGAGGGCTTCTCTCAAATGCTCTAGTGATTGAAGTACCTAAGGAATCAGAGCCTATCCGTGTTCTGGCCAAAGACTGACACAGTGAAGCAATCCAACACACAAGCATCTTATCTAACAGATGGTTTGAATTGAGTAATCCTAGAATTTTAAATGCTGAAGCTGAAATAATGCTAAAAAAACCCCAACCCAAATTCATTTAAAAATCCAGTAGCATAGAATTCAAAGGAGCCCGATTATATTCCAGACCAAGGAGAACCTACTGTTTTCACAAGGAAGATCCCATATGATTATTTTATCTTGTCAACAGGCTTCAGTTTCTCCCAAGCCACCAGTGAGACCATGCCTCAGACATGATCTCATGCAGCTGAATAATACAATTTGCCAGACTTAAGCTTCAAGAAGAGGCAATTTGAATCAGTATATCTACCAAGAAGACCTAATGTAAGGTCAGTCTGCTGAAAGAAATAGTAGTTTTCTTTAAATGCCTGAGGAGGGGGCAGGTGTCCTTTTGTGCAGCTCTTTTCACCAAGACTGTAGACCTTGATGAATTCACGCATATACAGATTGCTCCTCCTCTTTTTGAGTTGTCGAGTGATAGTTATTCATATGTCCATGTGAATGAACCAAGCTATTTCTATTCTGTGAGGAGTCTTACCATTTTGAAATTTATTCTGTTTTGAACAAGATCATGCCCTCCTCTTCTCAACGATCTTTGGTTTACTTGAAGTTACCAGATCTGCAGGATGATATTTGGCAACACGAAGTTATCTGTTAATGATTTGGGTGCACTAATTTTCTTTATTATTTTGTTTTTGCAAGTGAAGATTTTAAAAAATAGTTCTGCTTTCCACTGCCCAGAACAAAACTTTAATTTTTTTTTTTATTCCAGGGAAGATGGATAGAAATGAAGGTCTGCTAAAGGAGCCTTTCTCCCCTGAGAGCTGAGGCACATGCGTGCTGTCCTGTGTTCCCTATGGTCATCAGAGAGTCTGAGGAAAATGGGTTGAGGTTGTAGGATATGTGATTATGAGTAGAGGAAGCAGAGGCCTGTTAGCTCTGATATTTGAACCTGAGCAGCCTACTCTCCTTTCAGTGCATTATCATCTTGCAGTAGGATTGAACGCTTTGCTTGGAGTCGGCATTCCTACATCTCTCAGCCTTAATGCTCTCTGTATGGTATCTACCAAAAGTTATGGTGCACAAGCTAAGACAACCTCAACTGACTGTCAGAACTAAATGGGAAGATGTTTAACTTTGATCATATGAGCATCAGCTGTCTGATATCTCGGATATCAGCAATGTCAGCAGTGTTGTCTATCTCATAGGTTCAAAGTATCTAGACTTTTAATTAGTTCTGTCCAAGTCATCTGGTATGAATATTTGCATAACACCATGGCATTGGATTGCCACATCCTATATTCCCACCACAGAATGGGAAGATTTCATTAAAAACCTTGTATACATTTCTTTGTAGAACCTTTTGGGTTATCTGTTTGCATTGCTACATCTCCCATCTTGAGTTACTCCCTGCATATGAAGATGGATTCTTCTTATATGGTATTTCACAATACTTCCAAATTTCTGCCCAAGGCTGTTTCAGGTTTTCATATGAACCAATCCATTCGTGTCCCAGTTTTCTTACCCAATCTTTACTCTCAGCCCTCAGGGAAACTAAATTTCACACACTTGGATCCAGTTAGGACACTGGCATTTTTTTTTTGTTGGTTGGGGTTTCTTTTGCATCAGAGCACAGAATTAGTTAGGAGAATGCCCAGACTGTCCTTGTCCTTTCTTGACACTTTGCGAACAAGACTTACCCTTCACAGGTTACGTAGGTGGACCTCCAGGGACATGCTATGAATTAGGCTTGTTAGCACTGTTTACCTGTTTCAGAGCTTTGGCAGTTCCTGTTGTCTGTAGACTGTCCCCAGTTCCAAAATAAGACATCAACGTGGCCCTTAATTCAAACTTCTGCAGGTTGCAACGCCATGCTGGAGCCTTCTGGTTTAGTAGGAGGTCCATTGTGGTGGGGGTGTTCTGCACTTTGTTTAGGTCTCCCTCTGTAAAACCTCTATGAGACCAGCCCCGTCACACATTTCCTACTTCCCTTGGACAGTACTTCTGAAACTGCTGTAAGTGATGCTAATTGTTTAAAGAAATAAATCCAAGGTTTTCTAACTAATGAGCATTTGGGGGTTTAGGTTTTTTTTAAGGAAATACTGTCAGAGCAGGTGTTACTACATCTTTATTTCCACTCTCCTTATTTGGATTCGTCTTGCTGAACGGCACACCTCTATCTGTGGAGATATTTGGTGATCTTTCTAGAGTAGCAACGTCAAAGCCTGATGAGGTGGTAGCTCTTAAATCACTGTGACACTACAGTAGCTAGACTATAGTAGGCTTGCACTTTTTGAGAACAAACATTTTGTTGCAAGTTGTAAAGAGCAAGCTTCCTCGAGAGTTTTCAATATTGCTATACACTAGCTCAGTCTGCTGTGTTAACGTGAATGGTTCAGGTCCCAGATTTTTAATATTTTTGTAATGCTCCTGGCAGGGGGGGAATAGGCAGAAGAATTTGGCAGAGTCTCAGTTTAATCTTTGTTACCTATCCTGGCTTGCTCATCAAGTTATTCACCTTCTATATTTCATCATTTGATTGCTGCATGGTCACCTGGCAAGGGAAAGAGAGGACTTGGGATAGGGAAATACATTGACTGTCTCACTGACCTGCTCTGTGACCCAAGAGAACTGATTTAACTTTGGGTTTTTGTTTCTTCCTACGAAGGTTAACAAAAAAGCAATTTGTAAAATGCTTTGGAATGATGATTGACAGTGTGAAAGATTACTATCTCTAAACGTAAATATTTATAGATGCCAGTAAGTGAGATAAAAACAGTTAATGATGTTACTGTCATCAGTAACATGCATTAGTAAAAAAAAAAGAGATGTTGATTCATGAGGACCAGACTCAATGCAGTTAGGCACTACCATTGTTTTGGTTGGTGTAACCACATATACAAACTTGGGGGGAACAATAGAAACGGAACTGTGAATCACAGTGTACTTTATGCCTATTTCAAGAAATTCAGAGAATTTACACAACTGATGTTGTAAAGAGAAATAATTTGTAACACACGTTTGTCAATAAAGAGCTCAGAGGGGTATTTTCTGGTCCTGGCTGAACCAAGATGAATTGTATCTCTAGGTATGTGTATTGAACTTAGGGTGTATATTGACCTCATTTTGTCTCAATTAATGATCACCACAGGTCGGTCATCACTGTCATCTCGGTAGAAGTGAATATTTTCTAAATCTTAGTCCTGTAATATGTCTAACTTGCAAGGTCAGCAAGTCATCGCTGTTGCTTGTGGCTGGTGACTAGGTGAAAGAAATAGCAAGATCAGATTAGCAGGTTCTCACATCGTGTGGTCAGTAGCTGGTGGTGAGTCATCACTGAAAGGGGCCACAGAGTTGATGTCTTTCTGTTCTAAGTGTCAGTAAAAGTGGTTTTGTGTATTATCTATTTGGAGGATAAAAAGCAGTGTTTTCTACTTGTTCAATGCTTTTGCACTCAAGTGTGTAAAATGACAGCAAAATCAAGGTAGTGGATTTTTAGAGTACTCTCTGCATATACACAGACTGCGAAAGCAGATGTGCAGACTTGCTGTTGCAGGGGTTCATGCCATGCTTAATTATGGCTGCGTGGCTATGACAGTGTGGATGGAAATATTCAGGGGAATAAATTTCTATGTTCAGAAGTGTTAAAAAGCTAAGAGTTTCAGCTCCTTATTTGTGAGGCTCGTAGTCCTCTAAGTAACAAACATTTTTCTTGAGGGGAAAGAAGAAAATCCATATCCGTATTGTCAGTATGGCTCATAGATCCCTTTCCCAGTAGGCTCATGTGAGGCTGTATGGGTTGGATCAACCTGTAAGTCAGGCAGAGGGGAGGTTGTCAATAACTAGTTGAAGGGTCCGTGCTCTGAGAAATCCTTTCATTGCAAAGGCTGCTTGATATCAGCTCCATGGATGGAAATTTGTCAGTGAGAAACAGTTTGTTGTTGTAGTGTTTGCACTTTCTACCCAGTAGCGTGGCTTCATAAACCAGGCTGAAGGCACCCAAGCAGTATTTCTCATTCTAACTGACCAAGAAAATGCTCAGGAGGAGGAAAAAAGGAGTGCTGAGTCTATGGGTCTTGCTGGTCTGACAAGGAAAAGCCTATTATAAGCTGAGGTGGCACTGAAGCATTCTGCTTATCGGTCATTTCTGATAGGGTCCAGGTGTGAACCGTGGTCTTCAAGTTCAGTGGTTTTTTTGCCTTTTGCTGTACTCAGTCCTTGCACTCAGGAACCTCTGTGTGTTAGCACTGGGTTCTCATCCTGCTCCCACATAAACAGTTTGTACTTCACTGATATTTCATAAATTGCAATGTAGTTGCTAAGCAAATTGGCATCTAGGACGTATGTAATTGCAGAAGTAAACATTTGGCTTCCAGTTTTACCATCAACACCCGGCCACCTCTTGGGTGTGTTTGGAGCTTTAGGATATAGATTCCAATTTCTGGCTTACTTCTTTCTGCTAATGATCAACCTTCTGGCTGGGTTTTACATATACAAATCTGTTTGCCATTTGGGGATGTATTTGCAAAGGTTGCACAGGAAATGGTAAAAACTGCTTAGGACCCAATTGTTTTCTGCACTCATTTTAATGCAAATAACACATAAATGCTGTGTTGGCCAGGGGAACGTCACCGGTTCCTGTTACGTGGACGTGTCCTCTAACTGGTTTGCTGTTTATTCAAATGTGGTCATGTCATAACCAGACAGCTGTCATCTGGCAAGCTTTATTTCTCCTTTGTCATTTGTTTTCAATCTTTCTTTCCCCTTAATCTGCTGCTCTCAGGATGTTTCTATCTCTTTGACTCCTGCCCTTCAGTATCTTTTTTTTTTTTCCTGTCCCCATTCTTCTCTGAGCATCGATCCTACTTCAGTCATCTGAATTCCCCCATTGCTTTGTCTTCATTTTTTTTTTCATCTACACTTTGCTATATCTGTTGGAAGAAGTTGGTGCTTACAAAGGTCACAAGTGATCTTTGCGTAACCAGATTAAGGCATATTGCTTGCTTCTTGTCTCTTTCTCCCCACACATCCTTGGTTTTCTGGCTCCTGTTAATGGTGAGCTTCCTTTGAGTAGTTAAGCAGCCAGCATATTTTATAGACATCTCAGGTGATGTTTTCACTGTTAGTGACATCAGTTGAAAGGATGCTCTGAGATTCGCTGATATTGATCTCTTTCATTGAGTCTTTGAATTGGTAATCAAATAAAGTATTTCCAGCTGTGGTGTATACATTAGCTTGGACCTGGAGGACTCTTCCAGCACAGTTGTCTCTACACCTCATTGGGACAATTTTCCAAGCACTTTCAAGGCACTGTCTACCTGCTTCAGGGAACCGAGGGGCTCTTGCAATGGTTGGAAAGCATTTAAGCTGAACTTGTAGCTACTTCTTGTGGCATACTTCGTAGGGGCATGCCTTTAGGAAAGCAGTGGTCTCACTGTCACCTTCCCACCCAGTCCTTCCGCTGTGCAGTGCCGTGTGTGTAGACACTTGCGCTTGCTCAGATGCTCAGAGCAATATAGCGCAGTGCTCCACCTGGACTCGTTTATCCTGCTTCCAGCTAACTCAGCTGTGCCGCGTCTGGTACCCAAGCTAATTACTGAAGACCTATCTTTTATATTTCTACACACCGCTGCATTTTGCAGAAGAGGCACTCAGTGAAGGAGAGCAACACTGGCAATTCAGTTTCCATGAATTAACTTTCTGTTTGTGAAGGATGAGAAAGGTGAAAGGGGAAACTAATAGAAAGATTACAGGGGTTTTGTTCATAAGACGAGGTGGTTGAGCACAGCGGTATTAAATGCAATGGGGTATACCTCAGAAGTTCATCAGTTTATAAAGATAAAGATTAATTCTACCTCTTAAACCCCAGTGGGGTTTTCTTGTTAAAATATGACATGCCTGTCAGTCAAACGGTAGACATAATTGTTCTTTAAGTGACCTTTTAAAATCCCATTCCTTTTAATTAAAAATGGTATTTGTGTTCTCACACAGGCCATATTTGAACAGTAAAAACTCTTTTCACACGAGGCGGGTTGCAGGTAGGGAGCTGTCACGAGCGGCGTGACACACGCGTGAAACAGGAGGAGTGATTGAAGTCCCAGTGCAGCGACGTGTGGCTTGCCTTCGGCTCCCGCTGTAAGCAGCATCTCCCAGGACCGCACCCAAACCCTTTGCATTCCGCGCCTAAGAAATTGCTTGTAGTTACTTATTGTGGCATAGAAAGTTATAATACACAGCATTTGCCATAAGTGTGTCACTTCAGAGCAAATGATGGATTACGTCCTTCCACACCCCAAAAGTCGTCTTTGTGCTGTAATTAAAAAATAAATGTTGCAATGTTGAATTGGAAATATTTTCTGCCATACAATGAATTTGTTTTGTTAGGTTGCCTGGATGTAATTGCAACAATGTCAGTGTATTAAACCCTTGTCACGGGGTAATGGTTTCCTGCCGCTACACCAGTGCCAAGGACTGCTTCGCTTAGCAGCTCTATTGCTGTTTATCTCCAATCAGCAGTAGCGATTATTTTGCTTCTGCGAAACTTTTTTTTTTTTCCCCCTTCGTATTTTGTTCCCTGTATGCATACTATAAATTATAGTTCTGTGCAAATGGAAACCACAAATCCTAAACAGTAGGAAGCGCTGCCCTGCCAGAGAGCGGCTCCGCTGGGAGCTGGTTTTAGGTTCGCCCAAACTTGTCGGCGATCCGAGGGGAAGGCGTTCCAAACCGGGAAGGTCTGCCGGGCCCCTTCTAACCATCTGAAAATTGATCCCTCTTAAACAGTTTAGAGGGCCCTCGGGGTCTTACAGCTTACATAAAAAATGAAAGCCCTTCCTGTCTTAAAGCAGCGCAAGCAGTCAATACAAAAGAGAAAAATGATCTTTTAAGTGTATCCCATTGAATCCATTATCTCGAGGGCCTGCGTGTAGTGCTTCATCAAAACATCATCGGCTCGGTGATACATGGGGGAGAGGGTGAGGTGGCATTCAGGGGATTTAAGAGAAAATGCTGCAGTACTCTCAGTGCCACAGGACAGGCTAAATATGATACAAGCCAGAAAATGAGAGCTGCGGAAAAACTGATATGTTCGTCCTGATAACAAATTGATTTCATATTTTACACGTTTGAAACAAGCAATTCATTCGGGAAAAGTTTTGAATGTTTCTTTTGTGGGTATGAAAGTCCTATTGGGCATCTCGTACAATAATTGCTTTGCTTTCAATCCGAATACAAGCTTTCTTTCAGATTTTTTGCATTACAATGATGAAGAACATAAGAGAAGAAAGAAAAATCAGTGTTTGTACCATCAGTGCGTTCTAGCCTTGTTCTGGGAGGTTTTGAACTGCGCTATCATAAGATGAATTAAGTGTTGGATTTCTGGTTCTTGTGAGCAAGTGTGTCGGAACTGTTAGTTTTTAAACACTGAAGTTTTTTAACTCTCTTGCATGCCTGTATTAATGATTTGTATGTTTTTCTTAGACTAGCATGAAAGACAGATCTTTGATTTCTGCTGTGCTGAGTTTGCAGTATTTACCTGATGGCATAGTGGTGTGTTTTTACCAGGTTATGTGGGTAGGAGCTGATTTTTTGCTGTCAGTGTTTCCTTACTGCAAATAATAAGGATGTCGCCCTTTGGTTGATTATATGCCATAAAATGGAGAAGAAATCAGATTTGTTTTCAATAATCAGTAGTATCAATAATCCAGAAGTGCTATCAAAAAGAAAAAAAAAAAATTTTTTTTTGGAGGGCAAAGGGAAGAATGAAGAAGCATTTTAGAACAACTGAGCTGTCAAACTCGCATCCTTTGGGGTGTCCTCCATTTCCTTTGGTGAAAAGTTTGCTTAAATAAACTGAGTAGTAGGCAGTGGGTGTGTGCTTTTGCACAACAACATATACCCAGGTGCTTTGTTGGCCAGGGTGATCCTAAAGGCAGAGAGCTGTCAACATTCCTAATTGGTTATTACCCAATAACGCACACCCTCCAGTGTCTTGGGACTACAAAACACTTTTTACCTAGCCTTCCTACATGAATAATGAAGCACTTCAAATATTCATCCAATTATAGTCAGCCTCTCTCTTGACTAAGGGTTGCCAAATGCAATTGGACATACTTCTGACATAGAATTTCAGGCTATATCTATGTTGGAAGGGTTTAGTCATAATTCTTGACTTCTGGGGAGAGATTAGATAACACCATGATGGTAATTTCTCCAGCCTCAAAAGCTGTTGTTTCTTCACTTTTGCTGTTAAATTCTAGTTTACTAGCAGTATAATTTCAGAGTTTTAGAAAAATGTTGGGGTTTTTTTTAATTTTATACTCTGAGATTGTCACATAAAAGTGCTCGTGTTCTGTTTGAAACAATAAGATGATTTGCCTCTTCTCCAAGTGCTGTGGATACAGCTGTGTATGACTGAAGTCACCATCAAGCGTACGAAAAGCAGATAGTTAGCATGTGTACTCTTCAAACATGTAGACTGTATTTATTTTCCTCTTCTAGCTTTTCAAAACATTTTTCTGCCCGTCATGATTGGCTCCTGATATGCCAGTGTCTGACTTTTAAGTGGATTTTACTCGTTTTGCTAATGTTCTCAAAAACAATGTCCTTATCCTTTGTGGAATATGAAGGTTTAATTTCATTTTACTAGCTTCTTCTGTGAATAAGCTCCTCTGAACATTAATCTTCCCTCTGGCCTTCCAAAATCTGATGAAGATGTTGTGCCATACCCCTGCTCACGGCAGTTTCCAGCCCCGCTGCAGTAATGCCGTAGGGAGTCACGTTGGCTCCAGCGTGCTGCTGCAGAGGGAAGCCCGGTGACAGTGTCCGTTGTCTTGGTGCAAAGGAGAGAAACAAGTAGGGAAGTGGGGGTAAATGTTATTCTAGGAAGATATAAGCTAGGGGAACGGTGGCAGGGAATGATGCCTCCCTGCCTGTGTTTCCCCCATGGAAGACCTAACTCATGGGAAAGGGAGAGGAGAAAAACTGCTGCTTTTCTGTAGCTAAAGCATATTTGGAGGCTCCGCTTTTATCAGGCATTCTCATTTTCCCAGCTTTTAATATTGTTGTCTCACAAAGCTGGGCCTTGGGCCATGCCTTTCATACCAGCCTTTTCTTGCTTAGTAGCTAACCCTGATAAACTCATCAACAGAGCTACAATTGCACTTCCCTGCTTCTGCTTTGGATTAATGGTGTAGCTCTCCGAAACTGAATGGATGCTGCTCTCCGGACCGCAGAGGTCTGGTTCCAAGTGAGCATTTAATTCCTCGCCTGGGAAGTAGAAATAAAAGCCCTATTCAGGTAAGTTTTGTGCTTCTGTCTTCAGTATGGTCAACAAAAGGAGGGGTGAAAAGGATGCTATTGGAAGTAGCTGCTTGTCTGGTGTCATTACAAGACACAAAGCATTGGTTTGAAAATAGCAACAGCTGGTATGGCTGCGACTTTCAATTGCATTTAGCTTCCACGTGAGTCACTTTATTTCCTGTTAAAATGCTAAGTAGTTAGATCAGAGGTGCGAGTCCTTCTTCCTTCTCTTTATTAATGAAATTCTGAAAACAGGACAAACACGAAGGGCCCTAGGAGCGATGAAGAACATATAACAGGCTTCTGTACCACGGAAAAAGCATAAAGCTGGTAGTGCAGTTCTCATTTGTAGAAGAAAAATGAATCATGTTGTTCTCCAAACCTGTCCCTGAGCCTGCAGAAGCTCTGCCCGGGCGTGCCGAGCTGTTCCCAAGCAGGACAGCTTGGCCATGGCTCCTCCGGGAGCGTTTCTTCCAAAGGCCCTTTCTGTTGCTCTGAAGGACTGCAGGAAGGACCCTGTCCCTTGGCCTTGCATGTCTGAATATTTTTCTTTGCAGTATGCTTCCACTGGGAAAGGTGAGTGTTGATGAAAGCTTTATCAGCTGGAAATTGCAGAGGATGCAGGCAAAACAAAATAAAGGGGGGAGGTCCTGAAAAAAACAGGGTCAGTGAAATCTAGTCCCAATAAAGGTCAAGTTTGTTGTAGCACGTTGCTGACTAAATATACGTATGAAATGAGGGCACATCCATCATAGCAGAGAGAGTTTATTTTCCTCATCGCTGTCCTAATATTACTCTGCTGTAGTAACAAAACACTTGCGGCAGCATGGGAAGGGCAGTGAGGGAGCGGGGTAGGAGGATGAGTAGCGTAGGAGAGAGCTGGTCCCCCTGGTAAGAAGTGACTCCCCATGGTTCAGCCGACAGGAATGCGTTCCTGTCAGCTTTCCTTGCTTCAGAGACTGAGGTGAAATCCCTTCTTTGTCTTGTCTAAGTGTCTGGTGATAATAAAATAATAAGGCAGTGATGTGCTCCCAAAATTAGATGTGGAATTTAATTTTGCCCATGTTCACAGACTCTAAGGAGCGAACATGTCTTGTCTGACTTTGATCCTGCAGAGAAGCCTGAGCTGCTATCTGCGGTCAGAGAGTGGCCGTTTCTATACCCCTCAGTATTGTTTAGCAGAGGATTTTCCACCATGATCAACCAGCCCTTGAAGCACGGTGAAGAAATACCCTTTCCTTTTGACAGTCTGTTATGAGGCTCAAGTCTTAGTCAACACTTCTCGCTGATCCCTGCAAAGCCGTCGCTAACTGCCTTTGCATTAACAGCGTCGATGTGGCAGACTCCTTCCTTCCTTCCAGCAGTGTAAATCCCTGGGGCATATCCCTGCCGGAGGTCTTTTAACATCAAAGCAGGTAGGTTTCAGCTGGTGGCAATTAGAGGCAGGGAAGATCATTCTTGTGTGCTTGCGCTGCTGCCGCTGCCCGCTGCGGCTGGAGCTGGAGCTCTGCGTGGGTGGCTGGATGCAGGGATGGAGCGGGGCTTATGGGCGCAGTAGGGCTTGGGGCAAGGATCTGACAGGGGAAGCTGCAAGCAAATCTCAGTCCTCTTGTGCTTTTCTGTTGAGTGTATGGCTGCAATATCGGTGGTAATATCACAGAGCCCAATCTGACTTCAGGTGCCTTCTCCCTCCTGTTAAAACCCATGATGAAGCTGGTGCTCAGCAGCAGGTTCTGCCTTCTGCTTCACAACTGGGCGCCTGGGTCCATTTTATCTCCCGTGGTTTGGGGGTTTTTTTGGTAGGCATCTTGCAGCCTTCGCTTCTGAGGGAGGAAAAGCTGTGCAGAAGCAATAGCTGAGGACTGCACCGTAGGTTTCCCCCACAGGGGGCTACTTGGTTAACTCAAATACAGACTTTTGTGCGTGCGGTGGTTAGCAAGAGAATACAGTTTGATGGTCTGGCTTCGTTGTCAGGGTTGGTTGGTTTAAAACATTATCTTTCTCCAGACTCCTTCCTTTCATTGTACTTAATTGGCTTCTGCCTGCCTCTAAACACTAAAAAAGTAGTTTTTTAGGAAGGGAATGGAAAATAATCAGAATCATCCCATAGCCCCAAACTGTTTATTGTAGCACCAGCGGCTTCTGGAGAAGCGGGGGTGGAGAGCTTTGAAGAAACAGTGCGGCTCTTGATTACTCCCAATTATTTTAGGGCTTCTGCACCTTTTGAGAACGTGCTTCTGTATATCTCCTGTAAAGATAGTAGAAAACAATTGTATCTATGCCTTGTGGTGGTGCAAGAGGAACACAAAAATCAGAAATCTACAAAAACACCTGGATTTATACTAAATTAAGATTTTACTACATTCAGATATAGAGCAAAAAATATTGGTATTAAGTAGCTACACGAGTGGAGGGGATAATGCAAGGCTGTTGTAATATGTTTTATTTTCAGCAAGCACAGAGATGAAGAGAACTTTTTGAAAGAGTTTTTTGTCCCTGAAAATACCTTTACTGGAACTTGCATTATTCTAAAAAACTGTAGTTTTGGAATTCAGGATTTTTCTCACTAAATTGTTAGCTTTTTTCTTCTTGTTGTTGGTAAGGGAGGATGCCTTTTGGCATACATACCTGTGTTGCTTGTGGATCAGTTCTTTTGCAGTATGAGTCGTTAGTGCAAGCTACAACTTAATCTATTGATATGAGTTCTGCAGTGGTACCAATATCTGGGGACAAGGGCAGATGTAGTATCAAGACCCTTAGGCAATGGCGCTTTTTATTTTCCTTTTTTAATCCAAGTATAGTTAAATTTGATTCTGTCTTTTTAGAGAAAGGCTTCAAAGTTAAGTGAATGCGGTAATGAAAATGTACAAACTCAAGCAGTAGGCTGCTCCATGATCAACAGCTTTCTGCTAGTTTAAAAGCAGTGCTCGGCTTGGTAGGCAGCTTCTTGTTTATTAGCAGCCTGGAATTGCCACAGGGAAATTTTGGCTTGTTGGGTTGTGCTGGTTTCTACCGGGAAGATGACAACAGATGTAAGATCTATATCCTCACGCTTGTAAATCCTCCAGACTGATGGAGTTATGCTTATTTGACTGTTTCTCCACAGATCGTTTCCCACTTGTTTGCCTGCATTCAGAATTTATGAGTCGCTACAGTAGAGTTGTCGCAAGTTTTCAGCTGGGTGATCACCAGTGCAGAGGTGTACGAGGCGTATGTGGAATGAGATCCAGTCCCGTGTAGGTGGGCTGGGCTGGGCTGCCCTCCATAGGTGCCTGTGTCTGTCCATTTCGCTGTAGCTTGATCCTGGAGTCAGCTCACTTCGTTGAAATGCAAAAATACTTGAGGCTGACTGCCTGCATTTAGGAACTGGGGATCCTAACACACTTGGAGTATCGTCCGGCTTCGGATGGAACTCTTCCGTATTTCCTCTGGTAAAGCTGCAGCTCAGGAAGAAGCTAGAGAACAGTCAGCTCCTCTGCGTGAGGGTAAAACAGCACTTAGATTAAAAACATTACAAATTCCTACATGTTTTAGGAGCACTGCAAACTATTGCTCACAACTTCATATCATAGAAATTTGTTATTTTTTATTTAATAAAGCCTAGTTTTCTATTGAAATTGATATCTAGGAAAAACAGTGTTAAAACTGTGTTTAAGTATGGATTTCAATGCAGTTAGTTTCCGGTCATTTTGCGAGTGGAGTATGTTTGCCTTAACATGGGCAGCTAGTGCCCGTGCACGGTTCCTGCCTGCACTCCTGTCGCTGCTGCAGGAGGGCACGAGTCTGCAGTAGTGTCCCTGTGCCATCTCCCAGCCCTTCGGGAGTCCCAGCGATGCCCTAGAGCATCTCAGGTGGCACCAGACACCTGTGTTTAGGCAGCTGAATCACATCCTGGCTGTCGTGTATTAAAGGCACTGTGATGTAACACTTGGTTTTGTCATGTGGTATTTTTGAGGATTTTACTGGCTGCAATTACAGTGTCTGTTTTCACATATGTGGATTAACTATTCCTTACACCACGATTTATGGGGCTATACTGCTTCTGTACCGTATCTCAGCTCTCTTCCTTTCTTCTCTCGTTACCTCCTCCACAGAAATACATCTGACATACTGTTGGGTTTGGTATGGCTGCAGGGATGATTACACCATGACAGCATCTAATTTAATAAACAATAAAGCCACTGTTTTGTATATGTAAAGTTTGTCAATGGAAATAATGTTATCTGTGTGTTTTTTATCACCCCCACCACCAGCAGAATGTGCAGGCGTGGCTTTGGCATTTTTAATGTATGCATTAAGTGTTATTTATTGCTCAGAGCCACTGTCTAAGCCGTTTTAGGTGGACTTTCCTGTCCTCTTAACTGATTAGCACACAGGTTTTGTATTAACTGATTTGGTTAATGGTGTGATTTTCCTAGTTACTGAAATGCTTAAATCATTACAACCTCTAGCATGGAAGCAGTTAAACATGTAAATGTATGGGAATGAGTTATACGGGTGTAAACACGTCTCTCTGTGTAGGCACATGTCTGTGTCCGCAGTAGGAATCACAGCGATGTAATTGTAATGTATATAAGCTGCAGTTAATCAAAACAAGAGCAGTGTATGGTCCTGTGTTTCTCATAGTAAATTCTGTGCTGATAACACCCGCATCTTCCTTGCCTCTGTTGCATATGCTCTCGTGCTATCCAGTTTGGCTTTCTCAAAGAATTTATAATCTAGGATGTGAACCTGGAAGTACCGTTTTCAGTTTAGGTGGAGGAATGTATGAGCAGGTGAGCTAAGTAGTAGAGCAAAACACAAATGTTCAAGAGAAGTATAATAAATGTGTTATTGTGTAGCCGGCCTTGCAGCTTTTCTCCTTACAAGTAAAGTCAGCTTTATGGGAAAAGAACGTTATTAGGGCAGCCGGGGCAACCTTAGTTTCTTATCTTCATGGTGTATGTGTAGTAACACCATCTCCAATACATGATTGCCTGCTGCTGTGCACAGAGAAATGTGGTGCTCAATTAATAAACAGGTCATCAGCATCTCCTGTTCCTCCTCAGTTCAGCGTGTGTTCTTGGGCTGTATTTTCTGCGTATTATTCGAGTCCTGTTCTGAAGAGTCATTCTTGCATGCTTTCTTTGCAGCATTCTTTAGTCTAGTACCTTCTTCCTTCACTCAAAGGAGCTCAAAAAAAGTACATCAGGCATGCTTAGTGGTAGCATTGTGCAGGAAATCTGGCACAACCTTGGACAGAGTTCACTTCTCCCGGGCAGCTCCCATCTGCCTTACCTGCGTTCCCTTCCTGCAGCCCCTTCCTCCTCATCCATGAGACCTTCTCCTACTCCTCCAACAGGTGGAGCAGGGGTCCCATGGGCAACAGTCTGCTATGCTCTACGACCCTGGCTTCTCCCCAGGTTGCGTGCTGCCTGGATTGGGGGATGCTGTGGGAAAACAGTAGGTCATTAAAGACCAAGTCTAAAGTGCAGAGGGACGTTTGCAAATGAAAGTTGCAGGAGCATCTCTAATATTCGACATACCTTAACTTGTGGAGCTTGTTTTGACTACCTTAATAACGTTCTCTGTATGTGTATTTTTTTTTTCCTTTGTCTATTCCTGGACAGCTTTAAAAAGCAGGCTGAACATCCTTTCCACCTTCCCTGGCAAATCTGTCTTGTGACAGTCCGAGCCTGAGTTCAGCAGCAGGGCTGAAACTTGTTAATCTGTTTTACAGGCTTCTGCTGCGCACACTAGCAGTCGCAAATTGTTGTCCTCTGCATGAACTGCACTTGAGAAGGATGTTACGAACTTGACTTGAGAAGGATGTTACGAACTTTGCAAGTGACTTTCACGGGTATTTATTGAGAGCAGAGGAGTGAGGATGCGTGGGAATACTTTATTCTGTTCTGGGCTCTGGAGGACGGTGTTTTCTGGGGACACGGGCTCACCGTAGCTAACAGCTAAAGGTTTTAGAAGCACTTTCTCTCTCTCTCTCTGTCTGAATTTTATTCATTAATGAGAAGCTTTAACTTGGGCTGTAATGTAGAAGCGGCCTCTTTCTCTCTTGAGAAGCAGTCCCGGTAGGATTCCCCGTACAGCCCGCAGAGGTTAGTTGTACAGTCTCTTGCCTTCATGGGCTGCGATGCGGGAGGAGTTTGTGCAACTCTTGCAAAGGGGGAAGGGCAAGTGTGTTCTTGTCCTGTCTATGGAAACGTGTTGTCCTTTCTCTTAGAGGAGGCAGCAGGTAACAAAATAACATAGACAGGATTTCTGGCTAAGTAGCCAAAGTTGTGACGATCTTGGAAAGCTTAATTCGTTACGGCTGCATTGCAATGATTGTTGTTTACAGGGGCATAACTCCAGGCATATGAAGTGCGATGCCGGGTTCCCAGAGTAACGTCCTGGAAAGGGGCAGAGTTAGCGATATCTTAGCGCTTCTTACACAGCATATACGTGCTTAACTGGGCTATCAGTCTGTTGGGTTTGGATCCAAGACTCATTTTGCTGGTAGTTTTTTAAGGGATTTAATGGAGGATCTCAGAGTGTTTCCTAATTTCCAGTGATGTTTACGTGGAATTTTGATGCTGAGCCTTCTCGAGGGTACAGAGGAAATACTAAGAGCTAACGGTGGTTTGAATGAAATTCATGAAAGCTGAGGGGCAAACTTGATGTATGAAGGAATACATCAAAGAATTTCTGCCATTCTGAGAAGATTTTGTTGTTGGATGTTTTGGGGGGATTTTGGTGGGGTAGTTTTTTGGGGTTTTGGGGGGGTTTTTTTTGGTTGTGTGTTGTTTGAGGTTTTTTCCCCCCAATGTCCAGATTTTTTGAAAGGGAAATAGCTCTGGTAGCTTTTTTAAAGTTGCTTTTTAACAGTGTTCTCTTTGTGGAATCTGCGTTTACAGATTTATCAATAGGACTTTGAAGATGGGTTGCTAATGTCTTTTTCTTTTTAAGAAAAATTGGCAGGCTTAAAGGAGAGTGCGCTGGAGCTAATATATTTTTGCTTTTTACTTAAACATGATCCCAAGACACAAGTTCTACTTTATTACATTGCTGCCTGTGAAAGGGTTCAGTGTTCTGAATATATAGATTATCATGGCCTTTGGGATGTTGTTCGTTGACAAGTTTAGCTACTTTCTGGCTTTTGGTATTGAACGATAAACACTCCAGTTCTGCTCCTATCCTCCATTATCTGTACTCACAGCAAACCTGACCATCTTAAACATGATTAAAATATAATTCAAAAGTTATTAGCTAATTATGACGCAAAGTACTTAATTTGCCATTGCACCCTAATAACTTAAAGGTACTCCTGATAACTTGGTAATAACCGTGTCATAAGCAAAAGGACACGGTTGCTACGAACTTAATAGGCAGCTTCCCTCAAGATAAAACATAAATAACGTACCTCAATGAAATCGTATTCGAGCTTAGTAAAATTATCTTGGCAAGCAAAGAGAATATTTGTTAATTTTTCTGTGAAATGTTATCATTGCCAAGAAAACTTGGTTACAAAAAACAGAGATGGAAAAAGTATAGGCATGAATAATTGATTTAACATTTCATTGGTTTAAATGATTTTAGGAAAAGTGGTTTTGATATGCACTGGAAAACTAAAAAGTTTTTAAGGACTTATTTGCAAGATGCCAAACACTGTAGGAGATGTGGGGCTTGAAGGCTTGCAGTCTGCTCTTCAGTAGATCCGGTGTGTGAGTGAGCCTGAAAAAAGGAACAAGGAGGGGTGGCGCTGTAAAGCATAAAATACTGGTGATCAAGCTGTGGCTACGGAGCAGCGGGCATGCAGGTTAGCTGTTGCATGTCGCTGCTCTTTGTCTGACGTCCTGACAAATGGCTGAAGCAAAACACCTCCTGTGATGAGAGAGGGATGGCAGCGGGTTTCTGCAGCCTCTGCTCCTGCTCCAGATCTCCTTGACTTGGCATGCGGAGTGGGGTCAGTCAGAGCGCTGGCCAGCTGGAGAGATGTCTCAGGGTCCTAGAGGAAAAGAGGGCCTGGAGGACTGCTCTGTAGATAGTGATTTGGCTGAAGGAACAGCCTATTTTGGGATTGCAAGACTTAAGTTTTCTAGAAATGGGTTTGTATAGTAGCAAAAGGGTTTGAGGGAGAGCTTAGTATCTGGAGACAAGCAAAACTGTGCGGGTCAGACATAGATAGGATGTCTTGGGAAGTGTCAGCAACTTCAGTGTCTGTCAGATGGAGGAACTTCACCTTGTCAAAAGTGATGGGGATTGTGGGGATGAGGATCCTGGTTTGGGGTGCGGGAACAGCTGGAGAGCAGAGGATAGACCCCTCTCAGCCACACCTGAAGCCTTTAATGCAACCTAGAGGTTCAGGAGGTTTGGCTACCGCGGTATTGAAATTGCTTTTAAAACACTTACCTGCCCAGCCTTGTGTGAAAAGATGCGGATTTGGGTCACAGCCTGTTCCTCTTATCTGTCTGTATCTCTTTGGTATACCAGAGCAGAGAGAGAAGGTATATGGTAAACAGAAACTCCCTGGCCCATCGTCTGCAGTCTGGGGATAGTGCTTTCCTGGCCTCACCCTTGCTGCCGTTGTGCGATGTGGGAGATGGTTTCCATCTGCCCACATATATAGTTTTCCAGCCATGAGTCACCTGCTCTTGACATCCCATCCCAAGTATTTTTTCCTTTCTTTTCTAAAATGTCAGCGTTTCTACAAGTGCCATTTGGGTCTGGGTGAATGATGGTCCTGAGTTTGGGAATGGGGGTTTGAACATCCCGGGAGAAGGCTGTGACAGAGCCTACTTCTGTTGAACATTCGGGACCTTGCACCCACCATAAGGTTGTCAACCAGTATGTTATGTACGTCGGGGGAGTTCCTGTATTAGCTGTATTTCATAGTGTAATTATTACTTCTGGTGTGAATCTCCTAGGTAGATAGATCACCTGTTTAGTGGGGTAAATACAGGTTTTAATTTTTCTTGAAAGAACTTTCTTTTCAGGCAAACGGAGATTAGGGTGTCACTATTGACTTTTGGAGCCTTAGCCATCCATTTTTTAGTTCACCCCAATGTTTCCTGTGACCCACATGTCCTCTTTTGTTTGGCTGTCACTTAGTTACACATCTCATCACCTCTACGCTCATCTGCAGCGTGGAAAGCTCTAGTTCACTCTCGTGTGAGTAGCATTCTTGCAACATGACTGTGCAGGGTTGTGCAATTTATTCTCTTCCAGTTAATGTGTCAGTTTGTCCATGTAGGTTAGATCCAATGACTATTAGTTCATTTTGTAATATGTCTGATTGGCTTTCGTCTCTGCTTCTGGTGCTGCCTCTGATCAGGCAGGTTATAGCAAATCCCGTTGTTCTGTTTTGTTTTGTTTTTTGTCTCTGATGCGTTCCCTGATGATACCACCTCACTCATCATTTCAGATCCTTCCCATCTGCTCCTCGCATGCTTTACTCTGCATTTAAGGCTATTCACCACTTCTTGTCTATCTCAATTTCTTCTAAATGTTTTATTAGCCCTCTGAGCTTGCCCTTACCTTTTCTTTCGCTTCCATGCTCGAATAACAATCTTAAGATGTTTGAAATGATCTCCATGTGAATGACTCAGTTCTTCAATCTTCAGCAAATATTTCCACAAAGGTTTGACATCCTTCTACTCAGTATCTGGGATTTATCTGTTCTTTAAAATACCATGTAACATTTTCTTTTAAATCTCATAAGAACTGGTGTTTTAATACCTCCTCCCATACACCCTTCTTGCTCTGTCATTTTGGCTCCTATATAAATACTTTTTCTGTAGAAGGTTTAATGAGATTTTAGGTTTTAATACATTTTTCCCCTGTTACCTTTGCTTTATAATCATTGTATTCGTGCCTTTTCTGATAATGTAGGAACTGCCTGTGCCAAGGAATTCCTGAGACTCATGGACATGAAACCTTAAATTAAATGTAAGGAGGAGGAGATAAGAACAAATTATAATAGCACTGAGAGCAAGAGATTACAACAGGGTATTTGGTTAAAATGTGGTTTTCATAATATATGTTCCTGAAAATTGCAAATGTATTCTGTTACATCATGTTTATGAGCCAACTTTTGTTATGCAGAGTTATAAAGACTGCTAGGTATTCAGTTGTTGTGGATCCAAATGACGTGAGGTATTCAAAAAAGACGAGCTGGTTGCTACTGTTAAAGTGGTCCTCTGAAAAAAGAATTGAAGCCTCGTCATTCTCCACTGGGGTGCGTTTCTCCCTGGCATGGATACCTCTTCAAATGTACTGGCTTCTAGGGGACAGTGCAAAATTATATAATTTAGAGATACAAGAAAGTAAAATTAAATAGCCATGAGATGAGCATACCATTAAACAGATCTAATTTATAATGGGCTCTTATGCAAATTGCCTTTAAGCACTTTAAAAGAAAATGAAAAGAAATTAATAAGGACAACGTGGACCAAAAAGTCACAGAGAAGGAAAAAAAAAAAAAAAAGTAAAAGCCTATTCCAGCTCACTCTCCACACAACCCAGAGTGTTAACTAAGCATTCCCATTAGCCACATAAATATAATGATGTGATAGTAAAACTTGCATTCACTTACCTTTTTAAGGGCCAAACCCCTACTCACTTTGCCACAGTGGCTCCAACCAGGTGAGTAAGATTTCAACTAAAATACTTTTTCTTTGCCATGTAATTCATTATTGGAGTGGGAGGGAGGGAGATGTGTTTTCATGAGTGCTTTGCCCCTCGCCAGCCACTGAATATCTGACCTTGGTGGAGTCCCAGGCAGTTTCTTGCCCTGCCGTTAGCACGCGATTGCGGGTGCCACGACATCGTGGATGCTCCTCCTGCTGCACAGTTCCCTCTGCCGGGTTGTTAAACACCAGGAGTTTTCCTCCCTTTTTGTTGTTCTGCGAAAGACACAGAGAGCAGGGAAAACTGACAGCTTAGAATTCTTGAAAATAGTTTACTGCAAAAAAATTTTCAGTTTTGAGTTTTTTGTCCTCTGATAATTATAATAATATGATAAATAATATACTGAATATATTAAAAAATAAGGAATCTGTGTTTTCTCAGAAAAAAAACCCCTAGGTTTATTTCTACCTTAGATTGAAAGTAATGCAATATTCTGCATGCATGCAGACATCAAGGCTTGCTGCTTTTCCGTGTTCCTTGTATCTGTTTGATGACAAAAAGGGAGAATTGTAGCTCTGTCCGCTGAAGCTTCTAAAACAATCTGCAGAACCGTGTAACTTTTCTTAGTGTTAAGTTGTGCAATAGTCAATGTTAGTCAACTTGTTCCTAATTGTTGCTGCTTTCCTAAATTCTCAACTGAGGCAGAATATACTAAAGGGAAGTCTTTCTTTTTATGTGTATAATAATATATAAAAATACTTATACACTGAGAGGGCAGGTTATAAACATTTACACTGTATACAGTTTTGCTTTGGACAGTATATTTTTATACTTGACAAACAGGACTTGTTGCTGAAGAATTTGAAAAATCCTGTAAGCAACGTCATGTTCCCATGCTAGCTTTGTGGTCTGGAAATGCTGCTATGGGAGTGCTGGTCTGTGAGGAGAAGCTTCCCTATGGTATTTCACGGAAGAAAAATATTGATTTCTTCCATATCCCATTGTTTTCTCCCCACTAAAACCAGGCTTGCGGCTATACCTGTTTTGTGTCCTTCAAGTAAAACAAAATTCTGTGACGGAAACTGAGGTTTCCACTGGTTGTATTTTCAACCCTTGAAGCATTCGATTTCTGACAGTGGAATATGATACTTAAAGCCATAGACATTAATTATTACCCATTGGAGGTCGCACTTTCAACCCATGGGACATTAATTTTCCTGATATACAGAAAATTCCAGCCTGTTAGTTTTAATTAAATATTTCAAAGTACATTTTCTTGTAAATGGACTACATTTTTTTTATCCTTTACCCTTGATATTTGGCTAATTCTGCACATAATTATCAGCTTACTTTGCAAGCCTCCTTTAAAGCACTTTCCTGTTTGGAAATCCATTCAGCTGTTACGTATTTGTCATTTAAAAAAAAAATAAAAAAGTTATCTTTGCCAGTCATTGGCCAACGTTGTCAAGAAGGAGATGGGGAAAAATATCTTTCAGGTTTTCTTGGGAAGTGAAATTATAATAAACATGATTTAACAGTCCCTTCTCGTGCCAGTGGATTGATGTCTCTTAAGCATTTACAATTGCAGTGTGAGACCAAGCAGGAGTAACAGCGGAGCTATGGGTGACAGGAAGGATGGTTACTCAAATATTACTGTAAAGAAAAGTTGCAAAATGAGGCATGGCAGAGAGCTTGCTGCTGTGCTTCCAGGAACCCAAGAGTACAGGGAGAGGCTGGAGGGTGAAGGCGTTGGTTCTTCCCCAGATCCTGGCATAGCCCAGTCTCCTCTCCTGATGGGTGCAGCAAATGCAGCTGAGGAGAAGGACCATGCCACCAGATTTGGGTCCCATATTATCTCAGGTCTTTCCCTGGAGGCCATGTGAAGGAAGTTGGAATCTACATCTTTCCATCTGAAAAGGAAAAAGGCTTTAATTTTGTTTACAGAAGTCTTTCTGCTGGGGGTCTACTTACCTTTCCAAAGCTGTTTTAACATATGAAAGTGCAGTTGTGTGTTGCAAAGTGATCCTGGGGGAATAATGGGAGGCTAATGTGGATATTGCAATTCCTTTGGTTTTTTTATTGCTGCTGCAAAGCAGCAGTGCAGGAAGGCAGTGCTTTTTCTGTTAACTCTTCCAGCCCAGACCCAATGGCTTTCAGGTCCCAGGTAGCACTCCTGATGGCTCTGCGCTCTTGTCAGCACTATGGTTTTGTTGGAAGGCTCCATCCTCTGATACTATCTTATTCTTCTATACAATTAATAAAATGAAGACAAAAAGCCTAGAGGTTTAAAATACGTAATTATAGTAGTAATTTAGAACTAGGAAAATGCTGCAGAAACCAATTACCATTATACATTTCAGTAATGACTGACTTGGCCAAATATACATGTTTTGCGTGTGAATTCCATGATAGATTCCAAGATGACATGCTTGAGTATAGGGGAAAATTAATTCTAAATGCCGAGTGCATCCATATTAGACATAAATGTTGCTCATCCACCTAGTGAACAGGAACCTATATTACATGGCCAGTCGCAGCTTAAATTTTGAGCAGCAGGGCAGGCAGTAACAAGTATCTGAGGAAGAAAGCTTGAATTGTTCTAAAGGATGCCTTTGAAAAAAATATTTTGTACCTGATCATTCTGCAAAACATATTTAATTCCTTATATGTTACAGATTTCATGTGACTTGAATTGATTCAGGCATTTCCTACAGAATTGTAAATGGCCAGTTGAGGTTAATGGGGTTTTATTTCTTTCCTGGTCTTCATCTCTCCCAGCTGGTGAGAAAGAATAGATGAGGCTTGTATTCTGTTCACAACTTATTACCAAGTGTACTACCAAGGTCCCTGCTGTGGGCACAGACGTCATTTTGAACTCCGTTTGGGTTGGCTGTGCCATTTTCAAAGGGAGGATGTACAGCTGTGGGCGCGACACTGCGTGTGGTCACCTGGAGCCCTGTCCTTCTGCAGTTCCCCAAGACCCTGCTGCAAGACCTGCCATCTCCCCCTCTTTGGGAACTGCTTCTGTCTTTTGCCTCTTGAACCTTTCCTGGAGATCCTCTTCTGCTGGCTGATGGGTGGGGTGTCTCTCAGCCTGGGATGCTTCATGCAGCCAGGAGAGCCGATCGTCTCTGAGTTTTTGGTGGTGTGTTTTGTTTTTTGTTTTGTTTTTTTTTTTTTCCTCCTGATGGTGGGGAACAGTTGTTTCGTAACTTCTTTTATAACAAAAATAGTGTGCCGTGGCTGTTCGTTATGCTTGCTCTATCCCTTTCGTGAGGAGGCAGACTTGTACCTTACCTCTGCCACAAATTGAGTGTGATCAGGGAATAGAAGTGCCTATCGGTCCCCTAGCTCCATGCTGACGTATGGTGATACTATTGTATGCTCTTTAGTAACCTGCAGAGGGTTTACTGTGCTGGTTCCCAAAATAGATTGGTTATATTGGGACAAAAACTCCATACAAATGAGCCTTGCAATTAAAATAATGAAAACACGGTATCTGCAGAATATTGCAGAACGTAACAGGTTGTGACAAGGCTCTGAGATCGCATCCCAAAGTAGTATTTCATGCGGAGCATCTGTGTGACGTATTGCAAGCGAGCTATTTCGAGGCCGTTTTGTTTACAGTTCTGGTGTTGGAAAGAATCAAAAAGTACTTCCACATTGCCCATGCGGATGTGAAAACAGGCGCATAAAATCAAACCTACCAGTTGCTCCTGGTGATTTCATTGGGAAACCACCAGTGACTCAGGAAAATTTTGCAAACGCCCCAGTGCAGAAACACAACGTGTATTTCTTGTTACTCTGGCAAGGGTTTTGTTCAGAGTTTTCAGCCCTTCCTGCTGCTCTAACAAAAGCAGGTTTGTAGGGCACACATCTAGAAAACCCGTGTGCACCCAGCGGTTGATGTTGCAAGAACTATTGGCAAGCGGAGGCTCTCTAGGTGGCTGTGTGGTTCTGGTGGTCGGTGGGTGGTGTCTAAAAACTGCAGCATTTTTCCTGATTATTTTAGAGTGGGCTAGTTGATACCTGCCACAAACAGTTAATTTTTACTGTGAAATTGTTAACCTCGCATTGAAATGTTATGAACTTTGTATCCCCAGCTTTTTATTCCCACAATATGCTGCCCCCTCAGCTGTGCCTGTCCGAGTGTTGGTGGCAGTAAATGACATCCAAAAAAATGAACTGGGTTTAAAAACAAACAAAACCCAAGCAAACAACCAAAAAAACCCCAAAGCCCAAAACATTTCCCACGTGCAGTTTCCAAACTAAATCAGGTTCACCATGCAGTCCCTGGGAAAGCAGAATGAAGTCAATCAAGGGGGTTGGTGCATGTCGGGGGGACAGGGTCTGCTGATGGGGGCTATTGAGAGAGATGTCCAAAATCATCAAAGGGGTGTCATACCATAAGACGCGGATTTCGGCAGCAAAGCTGGTGCAAGAGGCTCCTGCCCCAGCTGCTTCCCCCTCCACCTCCCCAGCGGTGCTGTGCTACTTAAAAGTTTCTGAGGCCACACTGGAAAAACACCCAGCTTAAATCCTGGCTTGAAACCAGCCTTTTTCTTATGAAGTGGAGCCGCAAAGCTGCTTCGGTGAAGTCGGCGTGAGAGAGTTTTGCTGTGTCGGGCTGTTTGAGCGGCTACTGAGCCGAGCTTGGTCTGACCCTGTCGCTTGCCTCTTGTTTCCTCTCCAGAATCGGCCGGCTGTTCGATGGCACGGAGCCCATCGTCCTCGACAGTCTCAAGCAGCATTATTTCATCGACAGAGATGGGCAGATGTTCAGATATATCTTGAATTTTTTAAGGACGTCGAAACTCCTCATTCCTGATGATTTCAAGGTGAGATTTCAAGGGACTTGGGTGTTTTGCATGTACCTTGGTAAAGCAAGTATCTGGCATGTGGTCAAAACAGAGCAGTAGACTGGGGGGACTTTTAGGGTATGGTGTTTGATTTCAGGTATGTGGTAGAAGTAAGCGTTAGGTTGCTAAAGTGGCATCTGTCAGCCTTTCCCAGAGTGGCATCAATATTAAATTTTCCCCTCCTGGCTATAGCGTCATGGAGCAACCTTGGCATGTTTGACCTAGGGAAATTAAATATCGTAGGATGCTGATGGAGACAAGAAAGGACGTTACAATTTGGAACTGACTGCTCGTGAGCTTTGCTGATTACTTGTCCTCTCATCTGCTTTTATGCTTCCCCTCTAATTGCAGCAGCTCCAGCTTCCACTCCCATGCTGAAATTCAGAGAATGGTGTGGGAATCACAGTATTGACAAAATAGACTACACACATGGTAATACTTGAGCATTAAGTCATAGAATGTTTTCTCCCTCAGACTCTTGAATGCTTACTGCAAGTTTAATTTTGGAGTTTTGGAGAAGTCAGGGATGAATAGCTCCACGTTTATTATTTAAACTTTAATAAAGAGCCTGCTTTTTTTTCTGTTTAATAACAAATTGAATTTGCGGTAGTTCACCACACTAGACATTAGCCTACAGAGGTAGAGCTTCAGACTCCATGTGATGTTCTGTGTTTATCCTCTTATAGGTGTGTGGGTGTATATGTGGTGTCAGCGAAGAGAGTGCTGGAGACCGTGGTTGCAATCAGAACAGATCTTTATCATTACTTAATGAACGCATATCAGCATAGCTGGCTGTGCCATCAGTTCACCGTAGGAAACAGAGCAATTCAGATTGAACAGGGGAGGTGATGGGGAAGGGTTAGAGCAGTTCACGCTGGTGTGCAGTCATTTATTCCTCGCATCCGAGATTTTCAGGTGTTTGGGGTATAATAGATGTGAGGCTTAGTTCAAGTGCTGTATTGCAGCAACCTTTGAATCATCTGCTGTAGACGCATACTTACTTCTCCCATGCGTGACAAGGGTAGACCTACCTGAATAATGTGGAAATTTGGAACTAGCCGATAAGCATCGGATCCCTCTTTTGAAGCCTTAGCATGGCTTTGTGCTGCTCTCGGCATTTGTCCCGAAGGTAATCAGAAATAAAGAAAAATGAAAAGCCACCTTCCATGCAATATTAAGAAGTTATATATGCAGAGTGTTTTAAACACATAAATATACTGTAGCTGTGGTGAAATTAAAAATGTAACTCCTGGCAAGTTTGCCCAACCAACATGATGTTCAAAGGGGTGTCCTTTCCAGTTATGCTTGAAGGCGTCCAAAAGATTGGTGCTTAAAATGAAAAGCAGTCCTTGTTTCGTAGAAATATATAGAGTAGATGACTTTTTTGTTACACATTAAGTGTAAGCAGTATTTGAGCATGATTTAGGTGTCCCGTTCTCATAAAGCATTCTGTCTGTAGCTCAAATTCAGGGCCATATTGACTGTTAGCAGCCTTCCTTTGTTGTCATTCTGTGCCTCTGTCTTCCCTAGTTCTCATGCATTGCTTTTCTCTGTATAAATATTTTCCAAATGGTCTTATGCTCTTAAACCTAGAAAAACAAGATTATTTTTTGTTAAATTTTAAAAAATGTCAGTTGACAGGCTCCAGATCATCAGTTCTAAATTACTTCTGTACTGGCTCCACTTAGAAATGCATTCTCTCTGTTCTGCCGTTTGAGACGAGGTAGTAAACAATACTGTTGGCAAAATGGGGAGGTATTAAAAAATACTTAATTTTTAAAATGCAGTAATATGTGCGATTCATTATGCAAATATCTGAGTCATTTTACACTTAGAACCATCACAGCTTCCCTCATTTACATTCTTATACCTGTTACAATGCCTGCTAGTATTGCTGTAAGACGCGATGGATCCTAGTGATGAATTTTCTGAATCCTGATTGAATTCTCTTCCATCTGTTCAATGAGGTCATTATTCTATGACATCACTGTGGGGATAAAATATGGGGAAAAAGTGGGATTTTTGCCTGGATTATTCCATAGCAGGAGGGAGGGAGTTGAGCAAGCATAGCGTCCCCCTCCCTTTCCAAACGCTGCTATACCCAGTGTGCCTCGAGTGGCTGATGGTTATTTTTTGCTTGCACTGTTATTTTATTACACCTTCCTACACAGTAATTATGAACTATGTCTGAAGGGTTCCAGATCTAGAGCGGCGTTAGCCTGAATAACCATATACATTAAGCGGTACATTAGCAATGCCACTTTCTTAATTGTGCACAGTAATATATGTGTCTTTCAGGACTACAGTTTGTTATATGAAGAAGCAAAGTATTTCCAGCTTCAGCCCATGCTAGGAGAGATGGAAAGGTGGAAACAGGACCGGGAGAGTGGCCGCTTCTCAAAGTCTTGTGAGTGCCTGGTGGTGCGAGTTGCCCCAGATCTTGGAGAGAGGATTACACTGAGTGGCGATAAGTCATTGATAGAAGAAGTGTTTCCAGAAATTGGTGATGTGATGTGTAATTCTGTCAATGCCGGCTGGAATCACGACTCAACGCATGTCATCCGATTTCCACTGAATGGATACTGTCACCTCAACTCAGTTCAGGTAGGAAGTGACATATGCATTTTTTTGGAAGGGAGCCTGCTGACCAGGTACCGGTGGGTTGACCCTCTTCGCTGTCACTGGAACATTTTGATGAACAAAGTCAGCTGGAGGTTTTGAGCTAGTTTTTTCCTTCAGTGGGCCAGGGCAGCTTTCTTGACTTGATTCATACATTTCATCGCCAAATCTCTTTGTAGGCAAACTACAGTAGTGTTAAAAACCTGCTTTAGGAGGTATATGTTTGCCTCAATATAAAGACATTTTATATTTGAAGAAACATTTTTTTGGCATTTGAATATAGGGCGACCTTGCAAGCCTGCTTCCAGTCTCTTGCCCTGCTCGTTATAAATTGCTTCCTGGATTCATGAGAGGGCACAGAGACATCTCAGGGAAGATGCCACATCTCCAGAGAGCTGTTGAGAGCACTGCGCTCTGTCCCTTCACCTGAGAAAGCTAGTGGAGATGCTCTGATTTGTCGGAGTCCACGAGAGCTCTGAAACTAAATAGGAAGAATAGAGGAGAAAACGGGTGAAGCCCTGGTCTCTTATTCTGGGTGTAAGAAGTGAGAAGTGAGGGGAAAGGGAAATTAAGGTGAGAAAGAGACAACTGGACAGTAGCATTGGCCTGCTACTGAAGGGAGGACTACCCTTCCACAGAGGGAGAACACAGCCAGCCTCCTCCTCCTTCCTCTTCAAACAGGACCCAGTATTTGTGAAGAAGGTAGCGGCCTGCAGCCACAGCAGGAGACACCTGATGAGTCTTACCATCAGAGGGGACTTTGCCTCAGCCCCTTCTGACACCCCTGAAACTGGGGCGTCCTGGGAGGGCTTTGACCCTTCAACGAGACTGTCAGGCAAGACATGTAATGTGGGGGGTACACTAGGGCGGAAGTGATCACAGGTGTGGTTAAAAACTAGTGTGTCATTTCTCCAGTGTTACCCAGGTCTCTTGCATTTGATAAAGACCTCCTTAAACTTCTTGAATAAATCACCATCTACATTTTACTTTGGATGAAGACAACATGTTCAGTCTTCCTCCTTGCTGAGGTAACAAAAACAAAGGCACATCTGCTCATTGCAAATAGGGACCCATCTGTTTCTGTGGTCTCAGGGAAGACCCTTCTCTTTCACTTTCAGCAGTTTTTCCTAATTTATTATGGCATAGTAGAGGACGTAGCAATATCTAAAATCAGTAGCTGTTATGAAATCCGTAAGAAAAAATCTGGGAGACAAATGCAGGTAACTTCTGGAAGAATTATAATAAACTTACAGCGTCATCTGTTTTATCCTCTGTTGGTTAAAAACAACCAACCTCACACACCTGTTTCCACCTAGTTAGCACATCCTGCACAGCCAGCACTTTGGAGTGAGAGCACTTCTTCACATCTGGAATTGTCGTTAGCACTATTGATGCTGTTTGGTTTAGAAAACACCTCCTAAATGCTCCAGGCTCATGAGCGAGTCCTTACAGAGAAAAGACTTGCAAGCTGAGCTTGGCATCTTTCCATCTGCTGGGTCCTGCTGTCCAGGTGGAGAAGCTCTGCTCTGCTCCCTCCCCAGAGGAAGCGAGCTGAGCACCGCAGTATGCGTGGAGGGCTCACCAGGCACTGCACGTGTGCTAGCACTTGACACAGGAGTCTGGATAGACCTATCTAGACCTATCGAGATATGGTTAACCCATGTTATGCTTGGGCAGTTGTGGCTCTTACTGGCCTTCGCTGTCAGGCTGAAGCATCAAAGTTGTTTTGTCGCAATGACTAATGCAAATTTAGAACAGCCCTACATTTAAGATTGCAACTGAAAAGGGATCAGACTTTCAAGGAGGGTTATTTAGCCATATATCATACGATAGTTGTCAAAGCAGTTGTATCCTGTAGAAGTTTATCTCTTATGCCGATATTTATATTTTTGTCACAAAATAAGAATTGCCAAGCGTATTTACTGATGTGAAAAATGCAAGTCAGGTTGGCAAAATATGCACAGGCTTCAAGAGAGATGATGATCCCGTGTTGATAATGCTGCATCTTTCATTTCTGGGGGACATAAGCACCTCCTAGTCCTAATAACAATGTGAGGAGGGACAGGGTCTACCAGTAGACCTGAAGAGGGAGGTGCAGACTAAATGATTTCCCCATGGCTGGGCTAGTTTCCTAACAATTGCTACCATCACATTTTTTTCCATGACCTAAGTTCTCCTGCTCTGTTTTTCAGTGGCTTACGCTGAAAACATATTGCGGGATTTTGGCTTACACTGTGAAAAGCTACAGATCAGAATAAACAAAAATGACCCAGATGTTTTATGATTGCTTCCGAGTCTCTTTTCCCACCCCCTTCTTTTTGACACTTGGCTGCTGTGCAGTTAGCCATGCTTAGGTATTTTGGAAAGACTTTTGCCAACCTGAAGCAATACATGTAAAGACGTGGCATGTCTTGGTTTAGACGTTTTTAAACCACAGCTTGCTTCTCCCCCAGCTCCCATCCTCTGCAGCCTTCTGCTGCTCTGCTTGCCTTTGCTGTCCCAGTGGACGTGCAAGCCAATTTGCTACTTGGTGAAATAGCTGGGAAAGACTTGGTAGGCACCTGCTCCTAGCGCAACCCCAGTGAGGTCCAATCATGCTGGACAAAGGGTCCCACATCCTGTGGGGTGTGGGGGTATCTGCCTTCCCTTGGGGCTGGTGACCATCGCAGCTGACCCCGGTGAAGCTCTGGAAAGGTCTCCCTCACAGGTGAGGCAAAGGAAGCCCAGGCAGCAGAACACAGATAAAGAAGATGATAAAAGTAACGAAGAGTATAAACAAGGAAAGAACACCTCAGCCCTGCGGTTACAGTACAACAACATGAACAGAGGCAATTAAAAAAAAATGGTGGAATAGTGGTGTGGAAGGAGACCATGCTTGTAGCAGCCTGGAGCTGGTGCTGGGAGCTTTGCACCGTCGCTTGTTGGGTGAGCGTGGGTGCATCCCCCTGCCGCTCTGGGAGCCCTGCCTGACTCTTATTTATAATTTTATCTTTTTTATTTTTTGCCATTGTATTTCCCACTGGAAGCAACACTCAGGTTGTGAAAAGGGAGGAAAGAAGATGAGTAGTCAGAACTCGTTTGGCCCATAATTAAAGCTAAAAGGTTGCAGGTTTTACCACAGGTAACTGTAGCCACAGATCTTTGTGATCACAGTTGGGTTTTAAGTGTCTAGAAAATATGATGGTAACTTTTCTGAAATTGCAACTGCAGTATCTGGCATTATCATGGAATCACCGTTTACTTGAGGTATTTGCTCATCATCCCCCAGTGTCTGCTATGGAAATCCTGTATTTGCCCTGTTGTATTGTAAATCTTGTGAAGCAGAGAATGCATTTTTCCAGGCATGTTCCCATGGATAGAAAAAATCTGTATTTGACAGTACTAAAAAAAAAAAAAAAGGCATTTTCTTTCATTTTATTTCTTATGGCTCAGTTCCCAAAGTCAGCAGAAATTAGTCCAATACAATGATGCTGAGGGAACCAGTTAGTGGGTCTGTGTAACCACTTTTGTTTCCTAGCTGGATGCATTTAAAAACAGCAGTTATCATCCTCAGACAGCAAATAGTCTGTTTATTTACTTATACATCGGTGTTTGTTTCCTCTTTTTTGCAGGTACTTGAGAGGTTACAGCAAAGAGGGTTTGAGATTGTTGGCTCATGTGGAGGTGGGGTGGACTCTTCCCAATTCAGTGAATACGTACTGAGACGAGAACTCAGAAGGACATCTCGTGCACCCTCCGTCATTCGAATAAAGCAAGAGCCTCTGGACTAATATGGACATGTTTCTTTATGCAAAAAAAAAAAAAAAAAAAAAAAAAAAAAAAAAAAAAAAAAAAAAAAAAAAAAAAGCAAAGAGAGAGGAAAAAAAAAGGGGGACGTTTCATGTGCAGTTTGGACTCCAAACAAGTCCTGGAACTAAAATTGAATAAAAGACACATTTATATCAAATATAGAGACCACACCTGAATTCATATGGGAACATTTGGAATAGTAGTAATAATAATAATAACCTCAAGGTGTAAAAGAACACACACACACATATATATAAAAAATATGTATGTATATGTATGTATGTACATATATATATGTATGTATATGTCAAAGGGTAGGAAATGCAACAACAAAAAAAGTGGTAGATGAGGTTGGTGCTGTGATGGCCATTAAGTGTCCTCGGCCTTACTCGGGCCCACTTAACGGTGTACAAGCCATTACCATTGGGGGATACATAGACTACTCTTCACACATTTTCCATTGCCAAACAGCCATCCACTTTTTAATGTGTACACACCTTGACTCAACTTTATTTGCATATGGAGGTTTATGTCTGTCTTTTTTAGAGGTGGATGGGCAGGTGTTCAGGAGACGACCACCCATTGCGTTGGAAAGCTAGTCGACTGAAATTTTAAATGTAGTTTGTACAGAAGTCGCACACTTTTTGTCTGCCCTCACAGATGTGAAAGGTTAACTTTTCTTTTGAATGAGTTTTTTTTGTTGTTTTTGTTTTGTTTTGTGTTTTTTCAAAGGGGGCCAGAATAATTAATATTTGGTAGAGATGCTCTGGTTTGAATCTGCTGCTTTCCTACAATTTTTTCAAATTTTATAATGTATTAAATACAATAAACTCTGTTTAAAATAACAAGGGTCTGGTTTAAGCCAACAGAAGCAGAGAGGTGGAATTTAGCTCACTGCACTCCAGTGCTTGGCGTGGCAGCCGCTCCGGCAGGCAGCGGGCAGGCAGCGCTGCCCGCACAAGGTGGAGTGAGTTAAAGGCAGCAGACGCCGTTGCGGGACCTGTCTGGCATGCCGCAGGTTGCTGGCCTTCCTTCAGCACTGTCCTTTTTAAGGAGCTTTGTCCTGGTTTGAAGAGAGGCTGTTGACCAGACTGAAAAATAACACCAGCTCAGCCCAGGGAAACCCATCAAAAAATGACGCCTGGTTCTGTAACCTTCAATGTCACACTGGATAGTTGCATCCTTCCCTCTTGACTAAGGAGTTGGCAACGTCAACTGTCCAAGCCCTCGCCCTGCTGAGTGTTAGTCAGCCTGTTTGTTTTTAATGTTGTTCATTTCCCTCGTTTGAAGCTAGTGTTCTTCTGCCTAGAGAGTGAGACGGTCAGCCCCTCGTGTTACGCCATCGGCTGTGTCGCTCTCGATAGCGGGCGGTAAGTCGATGTCGTGCGTTAGATGTCCTGCCAGTTGTTCTCTTGCAGAGTCTCACCGAGGCCACCTGCAGCCACCTGGTTTGGGCCGGTGAGATTTTTGCAAAGGCACCACAGCACCATACCGCTGCACGGACCGTTCACGGGTTGATGCTTTCACCACCTAAGATGCACCAGCAACCACCACTTTTCCTCCAAAGTATCTTTTTATGCAATATTCCAGAATATGACTGTGTATTCATCCTAGTATGGAAGTTTCTATTGACGCAATGGTGCCGGCGTTTCTTTCATTTCGGTGACACTTTGCTATTTATTTAAGAAAAGAAAAAAAAAGAAATTGTTAAATACATGTAACAAGGTTTTTAATATAGTCTGATAACTCAAAAAAAAGCTACCATTTTTCTGGTTTTTATTAAAATATGTCAGAGGGTGCACTTAAATAACTCTCTGGCAGCACATATCAATGGTTTTGAAATTATTGAAATGTGGAAATGGGAGGGTAGGGGGGCTACAAAAATTAAGGGTCACTCGTGGGTTATTAGATCTTCAGTGTGATGCTGATCTGTCTATTCACAGTACTGAAACAGCTGCATCATTGAAAATGCTTGTTTTCAATTAGCAGCAAGTAGTCCTCTTACAAAATAAACAAATGCTTGCTCTTACTGCCCACAATTTGGTTGTTAGTTTGCATAGAAGTCGGAAAGCTAAAACCCTGGGAAATAAATATTTTTAACAGACTTTCAAACTGTTGGAAGTGGTATGAAACTTGTGCTGTTGAAAAAGACGCCGGTCCCATGGGTTGAGAGTACGTGGGTACCGGTGCGAGGCGACGTGATGTTTCAGAGACTGTTTACTGCAGAAACCCTCCCTGCGCTTCCAGGGGGAGCCTCACTTTCTGGAGCTTCTGCAGTATATCCAGGAATATGTTTACACTGGCTGTTAAGCCCGAAGGTACTCTCACATCCAGACCTGCCCTGCTTAGTCGCTGTGTTTTACGTACAGGCATATGCTTCCGTGAGGGCTGGAGCTGCGGGGGCTGCAGCTCCTTTCCCTGCTGCTTGGCCAGCAGGTACCCCGAGCCCGCTCTGGCCAGGAGCATCAGTGGCCCCAAAACTGGCCCTCCCAGCGCTGGCAGTGCCCACGCCACCCACAGCCTTCACACAGGCTGGTTGTGGAGGGCGAGGAGCTTTGCCACTAATGCTTTTCGTTGCATTGCTCCCAAAGCCGGCAGGTTGTGCTTGCTTAGCCCGTACCTGTCCGACTCGATGACACCAAGAATACTTTTGTGCTCCTCCTGAATCCCCAACTGTCTGATCCCCCTCCCACCAAGCCCATGTTCATTGTTGATGGAGTCAAAAATCACTCCAAGACCCTGAATGCAAATGTCACTGCAAGTACGGTGTGGTCATGGAGAAAGAGGTCATTAATAAACAAAGCGACGGCTGGTGAAAAATGTATGCAGGAATAAGCTAGATGTAGATTTTTAGAGAGCCGGTGAGATTAGTCCTGTTTGCAATTGAGGCTTTTAACCACATGTTCTTGAAATGTTCTTTAGAAAAACCGATCAACAGACAAATGAGCAATATATCCAGGAAGAGGGGAGTGGGGGGAACCAAGAAGGACCAGATTATGGTCAGCTGTCTTCTGGAGGTTAGTAATTTTGACATGTACAATAGTTTAAATTTATCTAATTTTTTATTAAAAAGTATGACTCCATTTTATACTATCAGTGGTGCTGTATTTAATAACAAGAGGAAGAGCTGCAGTGATCGGTAGCTGCCAATGTTGTACTTCAGCAACTTGGTTAAGCAGCTGCCAGGAGAACTGCTGTGAGCGAGCAGAGATTGCAGATGCCACCTAACACCCCTTCCCACAATGAGACACAGGCAGAGGAACTGGGTCTTCACCCTTTCTTTTGGGAACTTGAACGCTGGATTTCTGTGATAACTCTCAACCCAGGGTTTAATTCTTCCCCTATTGCCTCCTTAATGTACCAAATAGCTGTGTACCATAAGTATGGATCCTGACATGCTTGGATGAACCTTCACACTGTGAGTGTCCCATTGAAGACTGAGTTAATTTAGACTGCTCCGGAGAAAGTGAAGTCCCACTTAGTCACTAGGTTAATCTCTCTTTCCAGAAGCACTACTTGTAAATAAGTGCTGCTAATTTATTCTATCTCCAGGTACTTAGTGGCCAGGTAGCCTGACCCAGCGAATGCTTTTATTCTCTATTGCCACATGTCTAGAAGCAAGCTGATCATTTCGGTGCTTGAGTGGCACAAGCAGGTGTAGTTGAGACATTGGTTTTTGATGCCAAATAGAATCTATAACAAAATCCAATGGTGACAACCTACTACCCTCTGAAAATGTGAAAGTTGAACCACCCATTCAATTATTTTTCTTTATGCTAAACAGGCACTGATTTCAATTTGAAGAGAAACATTTTGTTCGTGAGCATAATTTTTTGCAGCAACCTTTAAAAATTGATTGCTATACCAATTACAGGGTTTTTACTGTCAGCCAAATGACTTGTCAAGTATGTTTTTCTCTAACATTCACATTTCTGGGGACTTGGGGGAGAAAGGGTTTGATTCTGGGTGGATGAGAAAAGAATTTTTATTGACCAATGGTCAGTTTCTCAGAGAAATAAAAACATTTATTTCCATCTGTCATTTCTTGACTGCAGAATTCTATATTATGAATTATTTCTAGGGACAACTGGTATTTGTATGTAGGCATTCTTGCTGCCTGAGGATTATTTACAGTGGAAATGAAACCAAGACATCCTCAGGGCCTGTAGACCAGTTGCTTTTTCTCAGACTTCAGTTTGAGTGGTTTATTGTTTCTTGAGGGTCTGGAGGGATCGCCACCACCAAAAATCAATACGTTGCATCAGGTCCCTGTGTTGGCTTTGGCTGCTACCTCATTGATCTGGTTATTGAAGACCCCAAAA
>VFFE01005043.1:497952-524891 GCA_008921705.1 Burhinus oedicnemus
TGAGAAAAGAATTTTTATTGACCAATGGTCAGTTTCTCAGAGAAATAAAAACATTTATTTCCATCTGTCATTTCTTGACTGCAGAATTCTATATTATGAATTATTTCTAGGGACAACTGGTATTTGTATGTAGGCATTCTTGCTGCCTGAGGATTATTTACAGTGGAAATGAAACCAAGACATCCTCAGGGCCTGTAGACCAGTTGCTTTTTCTCAGACTTCAGTTTGAGTGGTTTATTGTTTCTTGAGGGTCTGGAGGGATCGCCACCACCAAAAATCAATACGTTGCATCAGGTCCCTGTGTTGGCTTTGGCTGCTACCTCATTGATCTGGTTATTGAAGACCCCAAAAGTGACATAGCGTTTGGGATCCTTTGTTTGAGACTGAAACTGCTAAAATCGCATCCCTACCCCTCTTCCCGAAAAGATGCAGGCACATAGCACAAAGGTTCATCCCCTTGTAAGCTGAGCTAGCGCTGCTAGCTGGTAACCAGGCTGCTAATGTCCATGCTGGGGGGAAACCCTAGTGTCAATCTGCCAAAGCATCCTCTCTTTTGCGAGAGTGAGCTCCAGAAGTGTAGGTGTCCTCTGACAGCTGGGGAGAAATCCACTTTTTCTTGAATCTGTGAATTTTTCCACATGTTTATGGGCTGGGGGCTTAGCGTGTTATTGGGTCCTCTAAAATAATGAGTATGTTATTTTTCAACTGATGTCAGGTATTATGGGCCAGATCCCATCTTCTGCCCTCTGTATTCATGATGAACTTGCCCCACACCCAAGTTATGAACTGAATTACAGATTAATGTAAATTGGGGATTATAAGAAGATGCATGGCGTGGTGATTGGCTGTCAATATTGTTGCATTGACAGCAATTTTTTGTCATCTCTGTTGCATGTTGCTTTTTAAAAAGAAGAGTTTTTTTCCATTGCAGGTCAGAGGAAATGTCATTCGATCAGACTTTTCTCTCTCAACCCCATTGAAACCATATGTCCATGAGCTCTTGTCTCCGGAGAGCCCATTGCTGGTGTGAACAAGCTGGGTTTGTGCCTCTCAAGGACTGTGGGGTGTTGGTGCCCTCACCCAGCCCAGCGAGCCCCATCCCCTGGTTCTGGCTTGCTGGTCCAGGGAGAGATGGAGGGAGGGAGATTTGTCTCTGTACTCCGGAGCCTGGACTGATAAATGATCTCATCTATAACCTCAAATGGTATTCTAGCTTCTATTCTATTATGTAGCTTGTCAGTGTTGTTATTAATTTTCCCAAGGAAAGCATGGAGTGTGGGATGGCTGGCCTTGCCTGCTCGCCATTAGGATGCAGTCCAAAGGGCAGGGCAGTGACCTGTTGAGTGCGCACCTCATTTTGGACATTGACTTAAAACAAAAACTACACGTGCTGAAGTCCCCAAAAGTCATTCTGGCTTTAGTTCAAACCAGGGGGCTTAGCAGGGATCACCAATCTATGGTTGATACTTCATTTGATTACCCGCCAAGCAATTACACTCAATGCAAAAACGAAAGACAAAAGCAACCAGAGTGTGAACACCAGTTCTAAAGATCTGTAGCCGTGATTTCACTAATCCCTGCGGCTTCTGAATAAATACTTCAGCTCTGGGTGGCTCAAATTGAAAACATTTATTGCCAGATAAGTAACAAAAGTAGCTGTTCATTTCTTTCCCTCGCTTTCTCCAGTTCAGGAGGTTTGTTTTTCTTCTGCTTGGGGCTGTGCCTGGGCAGCTCAAGAGTAATAGTTTTGGCCCTAACACAGCCCTCGGTCTCTTCAAAGCATTGTACGAACCTTTCAAGTAAGCATCTCTCTACCTGTAAGAGAAGAAGGTGGCAATAAGCTCATCTTGCAGCTGGGGAGGCTGAAGAGGCTTGGCTTCCAACCACCTGGGTGGCAAACTGCACTTCAAGAGTGACGCTCAGCTGCCACCCTCTTTCACAACCCCTCTTGCAGTATAGAAAGAGGCTGGAATAGGTGAGGTGCTGTGACACAAGTTTTTTAAAAGCTGAGAGTTGCAAGCATTTCGAGCATCCCTGAGATGTCTGGATAAGCTTAAGAAGTAACACTACAACCATGTTAGGCTTGATGTACCTTTGGGATTTACTTTTTTTAAATTCCTTCCCAAATGAGAGGAAAATAAATAGAATAAAATTCCCTTCACCTTTCAAGTTTTAAGTAGGGTCTGCTGATGTCTTCATCTCCTTCCTCTGGCTCAGCTCTTCAGTAGTGGCTATAATTTTCTGTTCATGATATTTCGGTTCCTTACCACAGAACTCAGGCATTACAGGAGAGGGAAAAAAAACCCAACCAAAACCAAAACCCAAAACCCAACAAACAGCTCCAGTGCAATTTGTAAAGGACCTTTGGTCATTCATATAGTGGTCACAACAAAATCCTGACTCGCCAGGATGGTCAATGGCGGGAACGTTTTTCCGGTGTGGTTGCTGAGATAGGGCAAGGCACGGCTGGCTCCTGGCTTCAAACGCTCCAAAATAAAAGTGCCAACAGTGGGAAACTAGGGCTCAAACCCTCACGGATTATCTTCCTCCTTAAGCATCTGCTCCTCTTTCTCGCAGTTGCAGCCTTTAGATGAGTAGTTTAAAAGCTGTGCTCTCATCTCAGCCATAACCAGTGCAGCTATTCCAGGAGAAAGCTGCTTGGCTCAGGGACAGCTGTTCCGCAGAAAAATTCTCTTCTGATGCATTATTGATAGATGTAAGTTAAAGCCATAAAGCTCGCAGCTTTATCAGGCAATATCTACTAAATCCTGGAAGCATGTAAGATAACCTAAATGTAATCTACTGCATACCAGCTCCTTCAGTGATGGATAGCACAACAAAACCAGGACTAATGAAAAATTAATGAAAACAGTTACTTCCATAAGAAAAATGATGTTTTCTCCCACCTTTGTATTGATTTTAACTGGCCCTGTAATTGGAAGTGTATAATTTTTTCCTAAGGTAAAGAGGATTGAGGGCGAGGGAGAGCGAGCGTATAATTCTATTCATGTTTGTGACATACTTTCAGGCTACAAAAACAAAGCATTTTCCTTAGGATGTTGAAGCTGCCTGTGAATGCAGACTTCAAGCATATTTTCTCAGCTCAGGCAAACTGCCACGCTGGTTGCCTGAAACCAGATACTGCATGAGCAGAGTACTTGGGAGTACTTTGAAGGCTAGCGAGGAAGTACAAAGAAACAATGTTTAAAAAAATCAAACACAGTGCGTGTAACTTGGTGGTTTTAACATGTTTCAGGCATTCAAGTTCATTCCTGATTGATCTGCCACTTTCTGAACGGGAAAAATCGTCCAGTCGCTCTTTGGAGACTGAGTGAATGTCAGGCTCAGAGAAGGGACCTTCCCTGTGAGACCAAACCAAGCGCATCACGTTGTTCCTGCGCTGGCTTGACAGTGAACTCACTGCCACGTGTAGTTTCACCACCTTCTCACTGACACCTTTAAACACAACTGTCTCTTCCCCTAAATTTAATAGAACCTGAAATGTTTTTTCACCATACAGCAGCAGAAATCAGTCTGATCTGCAACTCTGCTGTAAGCTCAATTTTAAGTTATTCTTAAGTCTTTACCTGCTTAATGTTAATATACCCACTGAGCCCCAAGGGCGCTGCTGAGATAATAACTCAATCAGAATAGCATATAGTTTGTTTTGGTAGGGAAAAAAAAGGCATTTCTTAAAATGTTTAGGAAATGCTTCTTTCCTGTTCCCTCTCATGCATGGGATGGATCTTTTTCTAATCTCTTGCGTGAGAGCTATCAAAGACATGGTATGGGGCTGTATTGTGATGAGGAGTTGAGAAGCAAGATGTTTCTGCACGTATTGGTAGTAAATGTTACTCTTTAGCTTAGTCTTTTTCTAGCATCTTTTAGCTAGTATGCCTTCATTTAAAACATGCATCTATTTTTTTAACTTTAGAGATTTAGCCACATCCTTGGTTGTTGCTTTTTACTGTCTTTCTCATTGGCCCGATAACAGCTGCAGTGCAAGATGAATCGTCTCTTTCAATGCATGTCGTTAAAAATTAGGGCACCTACTTGTCCTCAATATTTGGTTCGGCTTTATTTTTGTTGCAGCAGTCTCAGCTGGTCCAGTCTCATCTGGTGCTCTGCGCAGCAGATGTGGTGACCGATTGACATGGGTGACCAAGGGCCCCCTTGTAACAGCGCCCTCCCCAGCTCGCTGGGCCTTGCTGCATGAGCAGCACCAGTGAGGAGAAACCACCCAAAAGTTGCTGTGGCTGCAACTGTTCAGCAGCAAAGGAGAGCCGAGGGCTGGGGCAGCTCCTGTACCCGCTGTTCGGGGGGGGACTGCTCAGGCTGCAGCAGTTGGAGGGGTGCTGCTGGCAGCGAGGTGTCCTGGGTGCCCAGCTCCCTGCTCCACCCTCAGGCAAATCCTCCAGGCACAGGTCCTCCATGTTCCCCAGAGATGCTCAAAAGCCATCTTGACACAGTCCCAGGCAACCGGCTCAACATGTCCCTGCTTGAGCTGGGGGGGAATGGACAAGATGATCTCCAGAGGTCCCTTCAAACCTCAACCACTCTTGTGTTTCTGTTGTTTCCAAGAAGACTGGACTGACTGAGATGTGAAAGGTTTGTCAGGGACAGCGAAATGTAGCCCTGTCACCCTACTTGGTACCATTAAGGTCCTCTTCTTTTTGCAGCGTGACGCATCAGTAGTGCAAAAAATTTCCAGAGAGACAATAGTGCTGGCTACAGAAGTGTGTGGCCAGGCCAGGAAAAGCACTATCCGCGTGAAACAGCGTTACTGTAAGCCCGGTGCTCCCAGCACCTTAAATAAACCAGCAAAACTTGTTTAAAAAAATTACACCGGGGAAAGCAGGCTGGAGAAGGGCATCAAAGCCTGTCGTGGAAAGGCACTGGGGCCTCCTGGGGCTGAGGGTGCTGGCGAAGCATGTAGGGGTGTGAGCAGGGCATTACTGGGACAAGCCAGCCGTGTCCCCGAGTGACAATTAGAGCATGCTTGAGTAGTTAGCTGGATGGAGGGCTCCATGCCCTGGGTCCCAGTCCTGCTGTGCTGCAGTGCAAGCTCAGCTCTGCAGGGGTGGAAGTAGCCTATGGAAGGAAGAACACTGTGTGAACAAGAAAGGGTCTTAACATGGGAAAACGAAGCTTTAAGTCATCAAAAATGGTTAAAAGAAAAGTCATAGGGTAGGCATTTAGGATCACTGGCAACTCTGGTATTAGGCCTGTATTTTGTATGCCACTTGTTAATTCAGGTTAGCAATGGCAAAATGTGGGAATGATAAATGCTGAGGGCAAGCAAAGCGTGCATGCAAGGAAGTGATTAGCACATACTTTTTCCTTAGCAGGCCAGAGTGAGAGAAGGACAGTAATTTGAGTGAAAGTGCGTGGAGGAGAAAATTATCTTCATCACTTTCATTCTTTAAAGAAGAAAAACTTAACTGTTACACCCCTCACTGCAACGAAAAATACAGGTCAGACACTTTATACTGGGCAAAAAAAGAAGAGACATCCTGAAAACGCCTGTTTTGTTACAGATTATGTTCTTACTACTTTCTCCTGACACTATCTGTACACTAATTGCAAAGTCAGTCTTCTGCCTGGCCATCACTGCATTCTGTCGTCCAACATATGCTATGGACTGTCAGAAAGTTCATCAAAAGAAATAGAAACAATATATAGATTTTTTTCAGAAACAATCATTATTTACACTAACACGACTGTTTTTCTGAAAAATGAATATGTATTCTGTGTCTGTCCATTTCCCCACCTTGGCATTTAATTGTACTTTGAAAGAAACTGGGCAGGGCAGAGCCTGAGTAAAGGTTTGCTTTGGGAAGTGCAGGAAAGGAGAACTCCTCCACTCCACGCAGTAGGATAAAGTTGATGATACTCTCTTGCAGGAAGAGCTCTTCTCCCAAGTGCCAACTAGGAACTCTCATGAAACAAGCATAAATAAAAACAGAGCCTTTTGAGTGGCGTTGGAAACAGAATAGTCTGCTTGTGTTGCCTCAAAAATAAAAAACAGCAGGGAAAGGGCTTTCATGCTTCCTTGTGCTTCTCGGAAATCCAGAGAAGCCACAAATGCATTTCTTCCTCCGAGTGTCACTCCTAAGTTACGCTGTTTGTTTCTGGAGCATCACAATTGTCTTGCATCTTCTTAAAAGTAAGACATCACTTTGTTTGGCTTTCCTCCCCTTGTCCTATTTTCTGGGGTTTTAATTCTGTCCTCTCATTTATTTCAACGGAAAAAGATCTTTTACAACATTTTTTTCAGTAGGAAACTGAACGGGGATTCAGTCCTGATGGGGGTTGAAAGTCATCGGGTGCCAGTGCTGAGCTTGATGTCATAAACTATATTTAAAGTATTACTCATAGAAAGTCTGTGAACTACGAAGCTGCAGCTCATAATTACATGACATTGTTGCTGAAGAACGAACAAACGAACAGCAGATCTCTGAGAAAGGTAGGCCCAGTGCTCCTCACAGCTCCCTTGTGGGGCCCTGATTTGGGAAGGCGTTTCAGGGTGTCCTTAGCCATCGGTACAGTAGAAGTTTAGTCTTCGTTTCAATGGGACACTCACAGTACTACAATTGTGCATACATTTCCATATCTCACCAAGCTAAGACACAGATGCCTAAAGGAAAGAGGGGCGAGAAGACACCAGAGAAAGCATCCCCAAAGTTTGCTCTTCCTGATTTTTTTTGTTTGTTTTACTGATTGTAGGGCTAAATACTGATTTTTTCAGCGCTGAAAAACTGAAGACACGGCACCTTCTTCTGCCATGTTTTCAATATGCTTAAAAAGAAAAATCACTCCATGACCACATTTTTCCCCTATAAAAATGTGAGCAATTAACACAGTAGGTTCTCAGTTCAATATGTATAATTTATTGTAAAATGTATATAATTGGTTTGGCAGACAGCAAATGCACCAACACAAGCATAACCTTTTTATGAATCCATATGTAATACTGGATGTTGATGGATTATTACTACAGAGTAGTGTCATGTTAAATAACTGATGCCGATGTACAGTAGCAAATTACTGTTTTGCCATTTTCATTAAAAAAGGAAACAAACAAAAAAACCCTATTCACATCTCCATTATTTATTGAAGATTTTTTTTAATACACTCACTGCTGGAGCATCTGGGTGTATTAAAGAGCTGAATTCAGTATCACATTAAGCTAAATTTCCCACAATGGGCACCCGGCTCATTTCACTGTTCTTAAAAGTCCAAAATGTGTTTTCTGAACCTGAGGCATTTGTCTCTGTGCCGAAGCAGTGTGCTGGCAAGTATTTCATGGCAGGGAGGGGGATGCAGGGGGCGAAGCATGTTGCTCTGCTACTGACATCCTGGCCAAACTTTGGCCGAAAATTTCCGAGCACAGGAGAGAGGACACGGACAGGCGGAGAGGTCAAAATGCGCTCCCAGCTTCATATGCATGGACCTGGTTTGAAACCTAGTGGCCAAAACCAAAATAAAATACTAGCACACTGTCCCACAAGTGCTGGGCTAATGCACCCGGGCACAACTCTAGTGAGCCCAGATGCCAAGGAGCATCACATCCTGTCACCGAGATGCCCAAAACTGGGCTGGGTCTGTGGGGAGACCTGCTCTCCCAGGTTAGCTCAGCAACCTTGCAAGCCCCCAGGCTCCCAAATATCTATGTGCCATGTAAGGGTGCAGAGGCAGCACAGTGCTGCAGCCCCTCGGCTGCCCGCATGGGCCATGGGTGGCCCCCTGGTGCTGGTTCACAGGCTGGGAGCAGCAGGGTGGTCCAAAGAGGGGTGTGTGTCAGGGCAGAAGGGACATGGTGGAGGAGCCACCTAGGCCTGTCCCGCTCACTGTGCCGCACGCCCCTGCCCTATGCTCCTCAGTCCTGCAGAAAGCCCCTCAAGAAAAATTGGGAGCTCCTGGAGCACTTGCTTGGGCTCAGTCCCTGGGGCACATCCAGCAGGGTGAGCAGGACAAGGGGACCCTCCTCAGTTTCTTCCCTGCCCCATTACCCCTATGTCTGTTTCCATAGACATCACAAACAGCTCAAACAGTTTCCAGCCTCTCTGGGGATGTCGGTGTTCCTCGAGGGAGCCTCTTCGTGTCACCAATGCAGTTCAGATCCTGATGTCAAATCCCCTGTGTCTGTCCCTGCACCCAGCACCTCCTGTGTTTCACACTGACATTCCTCCACTTGTCACCTGCTTTCACATCTTCTTTGGCCTTTCCCCCATCCCGGAGTAGATTTTCCCATTCATTTTCCCACCTTTTATATCTTCCTCCTCTCTTAACCCATTTTTCATCATCTCTTTCCAGTCGTCTGTTTTCTTTCTTCTCCTATAATCCTGTACATTTGGATAATTTTCATTTGGACTGTTTAACATAACCACCAGATTTGTGTTTTAGCCTTGTTTGGCAGGTTAAAGGCTCCCTTTTCTATCTTATGTTCTGTATTTTCTTGTCCCTCTTAATATAGGCCAGTGTTGACAGACTTGGGATCCAGCTCAACTTCAGTGGGAATCTTCACCAGTGATTTCCGTGGAAGCAGGGGGAAAACATTCAAAATGTCCCAACGTGAGAGGCTGAAACTAAGTGTCTGGGTTTGTCTATGGCCAGATTTCTCAAGCTACACCATGCTTCCAGCACCCCCAGCTCCAGAGGGAGCTGTAGGTAGAAAGAACAATGTTTCTGAAAAGCAGTCCATGATTCCTTAGGTTACAGACAAAGGAGGCAGCATCCACACTGGTTTGATCCAACGTGTCAGAGCAGGGACCTTATCTCCAGCGCGTCTCTGCTAGGCATCATGCCCAGTCCTTCTGCTACATTTATATTTATCAGTAGTACTTTTGGAAGGAAGAAGAAAATCTTTTTTGCCTTCCAGCTTCTTTCCAGGGCAGCTCATAGAAGTTCACATCTTCCAGGCAAGACAGAAATATCTGTCCCGTCACCCAGCTTACACACTCACACGTTGCCTGACCATGGAGCTGCCCCACGGTAGTCTTCTGAGCACGTGTATCCTCTAGACGTGCTGTGACCATCCCAAACCCATAGCTATGATGGGTGAAGCCCCTCATCCACGTAACTAATCTAACAAAAAAAACCCCATAATGTACATTCAGTGGTATGCTAGAAAATATGCTTTTACTGGCAGGATTTATTCCGTGACCCTGCTCTCCTCAGCCAGCAAAGCAGGGACTGATGCGGGGGATGCCCGCAGGAAGCCCACTCAACCCCTGCGTAACCCGGGATGGCTGTGCTGGCAAAGCACTGCTAATGCAGCCCTGGAAATAGGCAGCCTTGGCTGTTTCCAGCCTGGGTTTGTAGAAACCTACACATTGTGCTCCCATGGCATTCAGATGCTTTTTATCCTTCAGTTGCAAAACACGGCAGAAAAATAATCCAAACCAATCTCAGGAGTGAGAGAAAAATGGAGCGGCAGCTGTTTTTGAGCGAGGCTCCTTTATCACATGGTGTCTGTTCAAACCCCTTCTGTTCAGTGGGAGACGTCCCACTAGAAAATGTCCCCCATTTCCAGCTTATCTTTTCTGCAGCTGTCACTGTGCTGCTCATTGTTCGTGAAGTTACCGGCACCTGTGTCTCCCCGAGATGCGATCTAGAGACTCCCACTGTTTATTTCAATGTAAATATTTTTTTTGTTGAGAAACAAAAGGGCTGGAAAAAGGGAGGTTATGGGAATATTCAGGATGAGATAAGGAATCTGAGGCAGAAGAGAACACACCAATTACCTCAGCTCACACGCTCATCTGCCAGATGAAACCAGTTTTACCGGCTGTTGCCCAAAGGCAAAACACCACAGGGCTTCTGATGTCATGTTGGCCTTTGGTTATGAGCTCGGGTAAATGGGTACCTGGCAGAGAGAGAAAAAGGGCTGTGCTGCTTAATGCCAGCTTCATCTATTTATGTTCATCTAGCGTCAATTAAACATACCTCTGTCTCATTCTGCCTGCCTGCCTGCTAGTGTGGTATTCGTTTTCTTTCCATAACGCTGTAGATTGCCTTGCCTTACCGTTTACAACAGCGAGAGTTGGCATTTGCCTCTGGCAGGGCAGAGGACAAGGAACCATTTCACTTTCATGCTACTTTTCCTCCGCTCCATCTCCGCGCGGAGCAGGGAAGGTGTTTGATGTGCCGGTTGTCGTGGAGGGGTGATGTACAAGGCCAGGGCTGTTGTTAATTTGCAGTGCTTCAATAGCATTAGCTTTTTCCTTAGGATTTAAATTGAATTGGTGCCATTGCTGGGACAATATAGTGCTGTAGATCTGAACTGTGTTCAGTGTACTCATCTGTCTTTTTTCTTTATTATATTAACCTTCTTTTTCCTCCTTTTTTTTTTCCTTTTTATATCAGCAAGACCCAGTGAAGCAGACTTTATGTTGCAATAATTCTGCATGTTTTGGTTATAAATATCCTCAAGCAAAGTTAAGGTTTTTTCATATAACTATCAAAGCAAGTGTCTGCTTCAGCAGAGAGCGAAAGGGACGTTTTACACATAAAAGCTCATCAGTGGGTGGTAAACAGCTTTTGTCCTAATACATATTGCAAATATTCCGCTGCGGCACAGACTGACGGCTTTGGTGAACTTGGTAACATCTGACTGAGACGCAACAGTTCCCTGTGCTGGTTGCTATCGTGGGAGCCTAACCAGGGTCTGCGCACTCAAGAAATCCCAGGAAAATCAAGTCTTTTGCCTGTTGCACTACAAAAGGCATCTCTCGTGTTTTAAATTTCCAGTTGTCTCCTTGAGAGCAAAGCATGCCACAAAGTAATTTAAAAACAGAGGAGGTAAAAATCAGTAACTTCAGCAATAGCAGCGTAGACAGGTTCCTCCATCGCAATCTCCCATCTAGGTTTTCCAAGCAGACTCGTGATTTCAGTGACTGCCTTGGCAGGAGCCCAGCGTGATGCACCTGAAAGCAGCCAGGCTGTCTGAGAGTGCATGCACAAAGATTTCGGAAAATCAGAGGTCTTCAAGAGTTCTTAGGTCGAACATCAAAAACTACTAAATATTTCACATTTTTCTTCTTCCTCAGTGTTGCACACCCTCAGAATAGCAAACGTTTCATGATGTGAAGTCAACACAACAGCACTGGTGTATCGCTGGCTTGCAACAACATCTATTTGAAGGGATGTTTTAAAGCAGTCTGCAGTGCTGGAAGGCGACTTTTCTGTACTGCTTCTAGCAAGGATGTGCTGATCTGAGCACTCGGCGGCATGATTTATTTATTAGAACTTCATACTATTTTTTTTTTCTCCCCATTGACACAGGATTAAAATTAAACAGCCTTAACTGCACAAGATGAAAGTATAGCTTAGCTCATTCAGGTACGTCTGTATTAGATACGTGTGTAAGCGATTGCTCTCCGCTAGCTTGATCTTGCATTCGTGTACAGGCAAAGCTCCCCCAAGACAGCTCACCCAAGTTGGATGTCCAGACGAACCATGACTACGCCTGGAGGTGGCAGCGACTGGACTATGTGACATCACACGGAGTGGTGTGATGGGGAGCCAAAATGCTCTCCAGAGCAGCCCTGGAGACACACAGGACCCAGGAGACGGAGGGGAAAGCACACTGCACCGAGGGGCCACTGTCAAGGACTCATGTAGAAATCCGGTTGGCAAGGAAGGCAGCAAAGGGGGTCCCCATGTCCAGGTGCTGCCACAGGGAGCCGGGTGACCCAGCCCTGAAAACTGCTGCTGGGCCAGACCGTGCTGCTGCAAGCGGGTTGCACTCTGACACTCCATCACTAAGGTTTCACCTGCTCCATCAAGCGCACTTACTCCAGTATCCAGGCTGACAGGCATGAGTTTGAGTGTGGGGTTCAGACAGGACAGATCAGGGAAAAGGGCTCCAGAAGATACAACCAGCTTTTCAGGGAGGCAGTTTGCCTGCACCTCTGCTTCCCTCAGGGTCTCCACCGCCCTCACAGCTGGGAGGAGAGTGGTGGGAGGTGGTGACTTGTCCTGGCTGCGGGTCAAGGAGCCTGCCGGTCTTTTGCTGATGAACACAAGTCTAGAGTAGCCAGATCCAGGCAAGCTGGTGTGGTGGTTTGTGTCATGCATGGTGTGCAGACTTGCTTGGACTTGGTAGAGCTTGAAAGGACCTTGTTGGGGATGTAAAGAGATTTTTTTGGGGGGAAGAGTGTTGCCTACAAGGGCCCCTAAGCTTTGCAAAGCACGGAGGTGAGCACACTGCTCTGAAAGCAGCAGGTGAGACTGTGGTGGAAAGTGGCTCTGCTCGCTCTGCCGGGGGGTCTACACAGCATCCAGGAGACCAGCACAGACGTGGGCTTCAGGCAAAGCAGCCCCTGTAGCATTATCTAGAAGCTGAATGCTTCCCCAGCAAGGATCACAAAGTAGAGATGAAATATGATTCTCCCTGGACATATCATTGAATGCACAACTTGCTGCCTTTTACACCAGCTACTTTGAAACACAGCCTCATCCTGCACTCAACCAGCTACAAAAGCAAGGTCTACTTTATCCTTCAGACTGCCCAGTTTCCCTCCTTCTACAATAACTAACAAGTGTATTACTTTATCCATTGCTCTCTGTGCATATGTTACGTGATGACATATGATGTGATGACCGCACTGAAACCAGCTGCCCTGTGCTCAAGATTCCCCAAGGTTTGGAAACGTGACCTGGAATGAAAGTTATCATCACGAAGACCTTCACACGTGGGTTGGTTGGTGATTACAGACTATGAAGGGATGAGCTAGTACAGCTTGGGCAGTTTTATTGCAAACACTGTGGTCAAGATTATGCTGTAGATGTTGAGGTGTCCTCATTCATGAAGCTTAAATCACACAATAGGAGAAGCAGTCATGTTACCAATGCTTGCAGAAGCATAACGTATATGAAAGTGCTTCCATCTCCCCAGAAGTAAACAGAAATTAAAATGTGCTCTAAGTTTGCACACACAGAATCATTAACTTTGTATAGTTAGGGACTAGAGGGAGGGAGGGAAGGGGGGTTTTGGTATGGTTTTTTTCTTTTTTTTTTTCCCTGGGCAAAATTTTCAACATTAACTAATTAATGTTTATAAAGCACTTTGCATATATAGTGTCTTTCATCAGGGGATCTCCGAGTATTAGATTATATTATCTTGAAGGCCCCAGGCCTGTGCATACTAGCCCTATAAAGTATTAGCCTTAAAAAATTTAGTAATTCACTTTGGGGTTTTTTCTGGGCTTTTTTTGGTTGGGTTTTTAATCTTCCCTCTTCTGAAAATGTGCCGAGCATTTTGGCTGTGTATGTAAAAAGGCAGTAAAAAGGGTGGTGTCAGCCAGAATGACCATATGAAAAATCAGGGCCCCATAATGCACTTCTCAAATCCTCTAATTGCTGGAGTTGGGGAGCAGCAACCATGCCAAACTTAAATTGAACTATAAATCCCACACGTCAAGTAGGGATCAGGAGCAGATATCATCACCGGTGGGGGAAGAAGCTCTGATATTTGCTCTGCATTACCTGGTAATGACAGCAGGGATAGGGAGAGCAAGGGAGACCTCTGATCTCTAGCAACATCAGGAGGCAAATGGAGGTTCCTTCGTGGGGGCAATCTGGTGACTTTTCTGTATCGTATTAAGTTTCTGTTACGGAAAGAAAAGGGTCGGTGGTGGCTAGAAGTCAGGAACCTAAGGATGGGCATGAAAATGGCCACATTTAGCCCATCTGGAGTGTCTCTGGGCCATTGCTGTCACCCTCCTGGGAGAAGGCAGGAGGCAGAGTACCCCAAAGCCACACCAACAGTAGTGAATCTCCCATGTGTCAAATCTGAAAAGCCTGCTTGGGCGTGGGCTCAGTGGATGACTCAAACAATTACTTAACAATAGCTGGTTGCGTGAGCTGGCAGGGATGTAGCCAGGTTCACAATGGAAAAAATGTGTGGGCATCTCGGCTTTAGCGAAACACATGGGGAGCAGACTTGCTGCTGCATGCAGGAACTACCAACAGAGAAAGCAAGGCCTTGGGGAGCAGAAACTTGACAGGGACAAGGCAGAGGATGTCTTTGCCCTTACTTGCACGTCTTACAGGTGGAATTCCCCCAGCTGGATTTAGCTGGGTAAGGGCTGCTGCTCCGAGGGCAAAGACCCAGCAGCAAACCCAGCCTTTCAAAGAGTCAGCGGTATTCAGAAATCAAGAACAGAGCCATCCCTTCCTGGGCCACCTTGCCCAGACCAAAGTACACTTGCAAGCAGTGAAAGTTCACAGCAAAGGATGGGAAATCCCTCCCCTTCAAAGGAGAAGGAGAGTTCAGCAGGCCGATGGCACACACAGCTAAAACCAGACAGGTATTGCTTCATAAAAACAGCCCGAGAACTTTTCCAGTTCTGCACACTTGGAAGAACTTGATGGGGAGCTTGGGATGAGTAAAAGCGCTCACTCACCACTCATGGGCTGATGTTCTGAGTCCCAAAATAACAACTGCATGCGACTCCCAGGGGAGACGCAATTAGAAGTGTGCAAGGGGGCTGCGGGGAACAGCTGGCCAGCTGGCGTGCAGGCAGCATTTGGGCATGGAGAGCCCTATCAGGAAACCAGGCAAGTAGGAGTCATTTACCAGGCTTGCAATATGGACAAGAGGATTGGAAAGATAAGCCTTGCACCCCACACTGTGCACTCCGGTCCCAAGGAAGAGTGGGAACCCCATACAGGTCTGGAAGGTGCTCACTGTGTTGACCTAGAGCAGCATTTGGATGGAGACACAGCTGTAGCACAGCTCTTACTGGCAGAGAGCAGCTGGAGATGGCTTCGACGTGGAATTCCATGTCCTTTATCCCTGGAGCCAGCACTGTAGGAGCCGGGAGGCCCACATGTTGTGTTGGCAGATCTCCTAGGAAGCATGGCCCACGTGGGCTGCTCTGCTGTTGCAAGCAAGAGAGGGTTGTGAAGGCCAGCTGTGGACTGAGAGTGAAGAGACAGCTAATTTTCCTCCTCTGGAGACACTATACCACAGAAAGTTGGCCTGGGAGCAGTCAAAGGTCTCATAACCTTGCTCCAACCAACAGTGTAGGCTGATCATAGAATCATAGAATAATTTGGGTTGGAAGGGACCTGTAAAGGTCATCTAGTCCAACCCCCTGCAATGAGCAGGGACATCTGCAACTAGATCAGGTTGATCAGAGCCCCATCCAACATGACCTTGAATGTTTCCAGGGATGGGGCATCTACCACCTCTCTGGGCAACCTGTGCCAGTGTTTCACCACCCTCATTGTAAAAAATTTCTTCCTTATATCTTGCCTAAATTTTCCCTCTTTTAGTTTAAAGCCATTATCCCTTGTCCTATCGCAACAGGCCCTGCTAAAAAGTTTGTCCCCATCTTTCTCATAAGCTCTCTTTAAGTACTGAAAGGCTGCAATAAGGTCTCCCCAGAGCCTTCTCTTCTCCAGGCTGAACAACCCCAACTCTCTCAGCCTGTCCTCATAGAAGAGGTGTTCCATCCCTCTGATTGCTTTTGTGGCCCTCCTCTGGACCCACTCCAACAGGTCCATGTCTTTCCTGTGCTGAGGGCTCCAGAGGTGCATGCAGTACTCCAGGTGGGGTCTCATGAGAGCAGAGCAGAGGGGCAGAATCACCTCCCTCAACCTGCTGGCCATGCCATGCTTCTTTTGATGCAGCCCAGGCTGACTTTCTGCGCTGCAAGCGCACACGGGCAGTTCATGCCCAGCTTGTCACCCACCTATACCCCCAGCCCTCTTCCACAAGGCTGCTCTCAATCCCTTCATCCCCCAGCCTCTATTGATACCGGGGGTTTCCTCAACCCATGTGCAGGACCCTGCACTCCTCCTTGTTGAACCTCATGAAGTTCACGTGAGCCCGCTTCTCGAGCTTATCCCTCTGGATGGCATCCTGTCCCTCAGGCACGTCAACTGCACCACTCAGCTTGGTGTCATCTGCAGACTTGCTGAGGGTGCACTCTATCCCACTGCCTATGTCACTGATGAAGGTATTAAACAGTACTGGTCCCAATAGAGACCCCTGAGGGACACCACTTGTCCAGTTGGGATCTCCATCTGGACATCGAGCCGTTGACCACTACTGTCTGGATGCTACCATTCAACCAATTCCTTATCCACCAAACAGTCCACCCATCAAATCCATAACTCTCAATTTAGAGAGAAGGATGTTGTGGGGGACCATGTTAAAGGCCTCACAGAAGTCCAGCTTGATGACAACCCTAGCTCTTCCCTTGTCCACTGATGCAGTCACTCCATCATAGAAGGTCACTAGGTTTGTCAGGCAGGGCTTGCCCTTGCTGAAGCCATGCTGGCTGTCTTAAATCACATCCCTGTCCTCCATATGCCTTAGCATAGCTTCTAGGAGGATCTATTCCATGATCTTCCCAGGCACAGAGGTAAGGCTGACAGGTCAGTAGTTCCCAGGGTCCTCCTTTCTACCCTTTTTAAAAATGGGTGCAATGTTTCCCTTTTTCCAGTCACCGGGGACTTCACCTGACTGCCATGACTTTTCAAATATCATGGAGAGTGGCTTGGCAACTACATCAGCCAATTCCCTCAGGACTCTGGGATGCATCTCGTCAGGTCCTGTAGATTTCTGTATGTTCAGGTTCCTCAGGTGGTCACAAACCTGATCTTCTCTTACAGTGGGGAGGGACTTTTCTTCCTCAGTCCCTGCCCTCATGTACCATATGTGACCTCAGTGAGCACTGAGAAGGACTTCTCCTGGTCTTCTCTCTCCCCGTCAGGTAGCTGTGGTTGAAGAGAGACTGCAAGAAGAGGAATCAAAACAAGAACTAAGCTGGGATATGGCTGGATCTGTCCTCCTGGGCTCTGACGGTGCTCTACTCCTGGGATCTCCGCATGTGCTGGGCTCATTTTGCTCTGTCAGCTTCTCCTGCACTACACGTGCCGTGTTTGTCTCCCCACTAGCACGTATGTATTTATATTGGCAAATGAGACCATCTACCAGATAAAGAACCTCTAATGAGGCAAGCAGGCACGTTTACGAGGTGCCACTGTAGCTGGCTGTGCGTGTATGCATTATTCTCACCTCTTCTTTGATGTAGACACATCACTTACAGGTCAGGCTAATATCCCTGGTCCTTCAGGCCAGGATACTCCCACACTTGCTTGTTATACAGCAGGAGGGAGTGCTTGGTGCTATTGGTATTACCTCCAACCTAGGGCAAGAGTGGATTAATTCACGCTCATCAATAGGGAGTGAGGCACCTTTTCCCATTCACTGAACCCAGGAAGCAGACGTTGCTACACCAGGCCCCAGGGAGCCCAGAGCTGGGCATGATGGCTCACAGGTAACCATAAACTGGCTGTGAGTCATTCCTGCCCTGGAAGCCGACCAGCTCCTGCTCATGAGCTACCGTTGCAAGAGCTACTGCTACCCTTAGACATGAGTGCTTTCACTGCCTGCTGGTTGCTGTCCCTGCCCATCGGGTTGGAAGTCACCTGGATTCCTCTTCCATGGGTGGGTGGTACAAGTGCTTTAGAGCAAAATACAATGCTTGGCTTTAAAAGAGAAAGGCTATGAGGTTTTACCTATTGCATGACTGCAGCTCCACCCTTCACTGAAGCAGGTGCACTGCCAACTCCAGACTTCAGCCTCAGCAGGTCTGGGAGAACTGGGGCTCTTTGATTGCTCGTGCCATTTGCATGCAATTCCCTCTAACTCCTGAATCCTCTCACTGTGACAGGTAATTTGCCTACCTGACAGATGCTCAGGAAGAGCCACACAGCCTGGGATTTCCCCATGTTTCACACAAATGAGTCCCAATGGGTACGCTCCTGTAACTGGGAGCTGGGACATAAGAGTGACAAGGGGACAATGCACAAGGATGAGACTGGCTTCTGCTGAAGCAGAAGAGGTGTTGGTCCAGTGCAGGGGGGCAACACTAACGTGTGTGGACTTGGGAAGACCACGTCATGGTGCTGTGTAGTCTATCGACCTTGGGAGTCATCTCCCCACAGAGGTCACCCTGCTGGTCCTCTGGTGTGGACAGCTGGAGCTTACCAGCTGGAGCACAACCAGAGAGTTTGCAAGGACCAACATCGCAGCACTGGCAGTGGCTGAGGGACTCTAGAGGGATAGACAAGAAAGGACTTGCAGCAAAGCTGACTCTGCGAGGCTGAGTTGGGCAACAGCACTTTAGATCAGCTATAGATCTAGAGGCCCTCAAGTGAGGCAGGAGACGAAGGAAGCTTCCTTCTCCTGCCAGCACATCCATATTTGGAGGTGTGGGTGAAGGCTGCTCACTGCCTAGGGGCTCAGGCACCAACAAACTGGGCGACTTAGTCTGGCACTGGGGAAGTTTGCCCAGTTTCCCTTTGGGGTTTGGGGGCTTTTTGGGTGACTTTGGGGGTGGAGGTATTCATTTGTACCCCCAGATAAAAATGTCTTCAGCTCTGTCTTGTACCCTGCTCTTGCATAGTGTGCAAAGCAATTCACGTCCCTCCAAAACAGGCATCACGGGCCGTTCTCCCTACCTCGGGCAGTGCTGCTTTGGTTTTGTGGCCCAGGCTACGTACATTTTTGAACTATTCAAAGCAGTGGCTCTCTCTCCTTAAAGTCTATGGGACAAAATAGAGCCGCCACTTTGTCACCACCTAGCCACAGGGAGAAGATTGCCCCTGGTGCAAGTGGCTGTTGTTCCCCACTGTGGCAAGATGGGTGCTGGGGCTCGGCCGTCCTTCCAGGCAGCTCAGCAGGGATGCAAGGGAGTGGCTGCGATGCCCCATGGCAGGGGAAAGCAGAGAAAAGAGGCAGGCTTAGGGGATTGGAAGGGTGGGATGATCGTCTTGGGCTCCAGCATAGGGAGGATGGGTTACTATAAGCAAGTGTAAGCCTCGAATCCAGCCTGTCAGCACTCTCTCCCCAACGGAGGGATGCAGCTTCCCCTAGAGCATTGAAAACACGGAGGGAAATACCCTTCAGAAACTGCCCAGATTTCGTATTTGAAATTCAGACCACCAGTCTTGTGATTCCTGGAGATCTGATTCATGCTTTTTGAACGTGTGGGTTTGGCAATTCTGTGCTTGCACTTACAGCCGTTTCCCAACCCCTTATTTTCCCCAGAGGTGTTCTTACTTTTCCCTTTTTTACTCTTGTATACATGAAATAAACTGCTCGGGGGCTAGGGGGGTTGTTACCGATAGCAAAACTCTTCTATTAAATTCACAGTGAGCTGCTCACTAAACAACAACAACAACAAAAAAATCCCCCACAACTTTATAGTCTAAAATAACCACAGTGAGTTGGAGCGACTTCTCCCTGCTCCTGCTTTGCCTTGGGGTGGGATAGACTGGGTGAGGGCTCCTCTCCCCTAGGAGCAGCGGTAAAACACTGTCCCCCAACTGCAGCTGTGCTGGGGGTGGCGGACAAGCCCTGGACCGCTGTGGTGGATATGACCTGTCTGTCCCCATGTGTTTCTGCCCCCCCATCTGCTGCTCTGGGGAGGGAGGTCTGGGGTGCACAAGGGCACATAAGCCCCTAGGAGACCATCTAAGGGCCTCTCCTGGGTGTATGAAAAGAGGATGGTTTTGTTTGGGGAGATGAATTGTGAGAGTTTTGGATCCGTATTCAGCCAGGTAGCAAAAAATCCTGTTTTTTCCTCTGAAATATTATTTTTCATCCAGTCATGGCAGGGACTATATCTTTATCACCATAGATATCAATGAGGGTCATAAGTGCTACCTTAGCTCAAAGAACCGGTATTAATTATCCAAAGCCTGTGCTGAGTGCCATTTGTACTCCCATAGACAGCCTGCTGCTGGCACGACAGAAGGCAAAACCCCACACCCATGGGAGTGGAGAATGTTTTCCATTCCCTGCGAGGGATCCCTCCCCGCTTGAAGACAGAGCAGTAGTCAGGGAGCAAAAGGGAGCCCCGCTACGAGGGAGAGGGTTTGCGGGGTGCCAGCCCTGAACTGGGCAGCAGCACGCTCTGAGCATGCAGGACCAGGCGCGGGAGGTGCTACGAGACGTGGCCTTGTTGGTGGGTTTGGGACTCACAGCTAATTCCAGGAAAGGGCTTCGTTGTGGTAAATATCAGGAAGGTATAAATAGCCCCTGCCACCCTGGGACACCACTGCCTCAATCGATGTGCCGAGGAGATCCTCAGAGGATTGCACATTGGGAAGGGGAACTACCAAAACTAGATGGAGGGAAATCCCCAACGCAGGGCTTTAGCTGCCGAGAAGCGAGCTTTTCCTTCTTGCGGCGTTCGCTGTGATGCTGCAGAAGCCTAACAACAGCAACTTTTTATTGGCATCGCAGCAAAGCCCAACTTGAAGGAGACATCTGAAAAGGAACAGCTTAATAGCCTAAAAGCACTGCAGCAGCCTGGGACAGCCCATCTCCTTTCTGCAGTAGGTGCACACATGGATCTAGGAAAGGAAAACTGCTCCAACAGGGCTGTCCTCCCCTGGGGAAAAGAGAACCTGTATCCCCAGCACCTCAGGAGGCCAGAGATGATGGTGGAGACCTCTGCAGCCAGCACTCCTCAAGGCTCACCAGAAATCAAATCCAAGATTTGGAAGCTCTTTAGAGGGCAAGCGCACCAGGAACGACATTGCCTAGTCATTAACAAAGATCATGGGAAGAGAAAGTAACTGACCCCTATTTTAGCCCTGTTGAATTTGATTTAATGTCTCAGCATGCACAGAGGATCTCCAGGTGCTCACAATTTCTGCCTGTGAAGAGGACAACAGGTTTGCGATCAAGATCTGTGAGCCATTAGCCCAGACAAGTGGCAGCTGAGGAGCTGTTTGTGCAGGAGATGTCTCCTATGGAAGGCAATCAAAGCAGTGAGCCTGAAGGTGGCTGGGAAGGAATGGTAGTCATCCAAAGGAAACAAATTATTTAAGGGGTGGGGAGGAGAACTGGAGCAGCCATGGAAGCTGAAGAGGAAGGCAAGCTTCTGGGAAGAATAAAAGTGACCAAAAAGCTGTGCAAGACTAGGGTAGGAGCACCCAGTCTGGACGTTGCTTGGCTGTGACTGTTTCACTCGGGTTTCACCTGAGCACAGAAGTTAAAGCCAGACCGGAGGGCACCTGGACGAAGCAGACAGTTCACTCCATGTTTATAAATCATTCCCAGGGCTTAAAACACTGAGAAAGGGCAGTGGCCAGGGAGCCCAGCAGGGGAAGGCCCGCGTGTTTGTGCTGCAAGGCACGAGCATGGGGGCAAAATGCAAAACTAAGGCAGCTGTGGGGGGAGAGGGGAGGTGGGAAGGAGATCCAACACCACAGAAACCAGGCGAAGGGGATGAAAGGGAAGAGTGGGAAAGCCGAGCTGGGCCACTGCATGCACATCTCCTCCAGACGTGTCTGGGGATCTTTGTTCAAAGCACTGGAGAGTATGTGTGCCGCATCCCGACATCAGGAACTCAAGCCCCTTATGTACGGCTTACTGCCCGTGATGGAGACTGGCTTGGCAAGGAGACCTCCTGAGTGTAGGACATGTCTGAGGAGGTTCAGGATATGGTGCTGTGATGGACCAAGGAGTGCCTGGGGGGATTGGTCAGCCCAACGAGGGGCTCAAAGCCCCCCCAGCCAGGCTTCCCACCCATCCACCTACGAGCTCATCTTCTGGCCGAGAGCCACCAGACCCCAGCCCGGCGCAGCCGAGGGGCAGGGCAGTCCTGCAGCAGCTCCGTGGGCCCCCAGCAGGCTGGGCTGGGCCAGGCATGCCCGGTATCCCTGGGGCAGTGGGGTGGTGCTGGCTCCTCCGGGCTCTCGGCCAAGCAGGCAGCTTTCCCAAGGGCGCCTCCGCCAGCACAGCCCCACCACCCCTCCCGGGGCTGGGTCCCCGGGCAGGAGCCATGGGCAAGTTGCCGCCGGCTCCTGCCACCCATGGCCCCAGCCACCCATGGCCCCCACTCCACTCACCCTGCACAAACCCTGCGCTGCTTCCACTTCTTCTACAAGCGCTGCCCAAGGCAGGTGACAGCTATACAGGTTTTTAAATGCCTTCTCAAGCAGAAACCTGCGTTTCTGGGGTGGGAAAATCACCAAAAGAGGCAGCACTCTGCCCCCGCCACCCTGGGCTGTGCCTGCTCGGCTTTCTCCCCTGGGGAATACTGTCCCTGGGGTCAGCTGGGCTTCCCCACTCCCAGCCACCGTCAGAAAGTCCGCTGCGGCTCAGGACTTCAAAAAGTTTAGCCTATTATAGAGAAAAAGCCTGAAAAGGCAGCCATCTACCTCAGGAGGTGGAGGAGCCTCACCAAGGTATAGGGAGGTCTGGAAGAGTCAGGTCCCTGCAAAGTTTTCTTAAGTTTTGACTTGATCAAGACTATGGAGAAAAAAAAGAAAAAAAAAGCCTCCTGACTCACTCCCTTCCCAAGACTGCCCTAGCCCAGGGCATTTTCCCTGCCTTGGGAAGTGTTGCAAAATTTGAGCTTGCCCTGGAGGTATCTCTCACTAATTACTGGATATCCTGGTTTCGTGTAAGGACACAGGGAGAACCTTCCCACAGGTTCTTCTTTACGGCATGGGAAAAAAACCTCAGAACACTGATTTCTGTGTCGGCATCCCCAGCAGACTGCTGTGAAGGGCTGATTACCCACTCGAGGGGATCTCTTTCTGGAGCCATCCTCCTCAGCTCTGGGGCATCACTCACCAACAGTCTCTAAGAAGCGAGGAATTTCAAAGGCAAAACCCAACCTTACTTTTAATATTTGCCCTCTGTACCTGAAGTTTGGGTCACTTTCAATTTTTTCCCCCCTGTAATAAAGAAGGCTAAAGCTTTCAAATTAGAAGCAAAGACTCTGAGAGCTGTGTGAGATGAGGCCTGCTTGAGTTCGCACCGCCCGCCAGCCATGCTGCAAAGGGCTAATGAGTCGGCTGGTAAAAGCCAGGGTGCAGAAAATTACAGTCCCGGCCCTGACAAGAGGTAGCACAACCCTGATTATTACCATGTCAGCTCGATGAAAGGCAGATGCTCACACGGGCTGTAAGCCTCCATCCGTAGTTTATGTGCATCAGTAGAGGAAAACTGCTTCAGAGCTGAGATCATGATGTATCTCCACATCTTCTGGTATCTACACATTTTCTGCTCATTCCAGCCTCTTCTTTCAGCATCACTGACTCCCGTGGACAGCACATGTCCCGCATCCCACAGTGCATCAGCTCTGTGGCTGGACCGCAGCACTGGGCTGCAGCTGATAATACTCCTTCTAGCCACTCCTTCAAAGAGAGGCGAGATGATTACAGAGGGCTTCTCCAAATTTTAGGAAACATGAAGTTAAGAACGAAAACTGCATTGAACAGGAAGCAATGATTTAAGGATTTCTTCCCCAAATAGAAATTACCCATTAAGTCTGCTTCATTAAATACATAGCCTGCATACAGATACCCACGTACTTTTATGGATTTTTTTTTTTCTAGAAAGGCCCTTTTCTGTCATTTCTGTAAATGAAAGCCTCTGCCAGAACGCATGCAAAAGTATCGCTGAATCTCCTGGAGAGAGGAGCGAGCTCTGCCTTCAATCCTCTGAGTACCTTCTCCTTTTCCTACCCTCCCTTCTTGAGAAGTCCCGCTGATCAGCTCTTCAAGGGAGCCTTTATTCTCTGCCTAATTTTGCACAAAAGGTATCAAAGGATTTTAACATATTAAAACTTGCAACCTCTTCAAGAATTCATCTCCTTCCTCCCTCTCTCCTTGTTGCTAGTTTCACACCTGGGAGCCGTTATAACTCAGCCCTTATAAGAAGTAGGGTATTTCTTTTAAAAAGTTACTTAGCCATCCTTATACACACAGAGTACATGTATATTCACACACAATTGCTTGAAAAAAATACTCTCCCTCCTCCCTTCCAGCTTCTAAGGACAGAAATAAGAAACACCTTCAAATAACTGTAAATAATAAACCCCGTCACGCTAAACACTTCAAAGTGGAAGTGCAAATATCTCAAGAAGCTTGGGGAACTACACATAATTATGAATTAGCTCTCAAAAACAGATACAGATGATCTTTCAGATAATTTTTCATTCCAAATAGATTTTAAAATAATATTCCCTGTGATCTGGTAGAGAGAGTAACGGCTTACTGATAACTGCAGTTCTTCAAGGAAAACCTGCGGAGTGGGAGCCTGCATGCCAAGCTGCTGAGATGAAGAAGATTTTTTTGCCTTAGCAGTACCCACGCAGAAGACCCTAACCTTTGCTTCCTCCCAGTGCACAGCCCAAGGGGAGACCGTCTTTCAGTGACACTACTGATAGGCAGAGCTCTGGAGAAACACGTACTGGTGACCCCCCGGGCCTCAGCATGGGTCCTGATACCGCCAAATGTCCAGCTGAATCACACAAGACATGGTTATACTCTTTCCTCTGAGACAGAAAGAGGCAGAAGAGGAGACACCTGGAAGAGCTGTGAGATGGGGGCTGGGATAGAGGGTGGATGGCTGGCTCTGATGGGGTCTCCGACAGGAACTTCAGGTGGCTATGCCAGGGAAACATCCCTTGGAAGGTCAGAAGTACCCACTGCTGCAAGGACCTTGCAGAAAACCCTCGACTGAAGTAGGACTTAATGGTAGAAATCTTGCCCACCATGAAACACAAGCTTCCTGCAAGAATCTGCTCCCTGCACAGAAAGCAGCAGCCTCAGGGCTGACATGGGCTGACCTGCACCACCACCTCCTTCCACTCCCAAATAGCCATTCAACTTTGAAGTTCAGGATGGAGATTCTCCTTTTCCTCCCTCCCTCACAGCAAAAACCCCTTCAAAAGCAGGCTGCCTGGAGGCAACCTGTGAACTGTGAAGCTGGGGATCCTGAGAAGAGACTAGGTAGCAAAGTTATCAGCTAACACACTAGAATAGCTACAGACAGCAGGCAAGGACTGACCAGCTCACGCCTACAGTAGCAGAGGAAAGAAGAGGCGGTAGGAACAAGGACTGATGTATCTGGAAGGAAAAGACAAGGTTTCTGGCTTCTTCCTTCAAAATGTAATAAAGTCAAAAGGGGTGGTCACCTAGCTTACAAAAGGCCTGCACCAAGTGAAACACCAGCATCGTGGCCTGTAGATAGGCAGCATTCCTACCAGATGAGGATGGGACAAGCCACTGACATGTGGCAACAGGCCCAGTACCAAAAGTGGCAAAACAAGAGGTCCAGCGTGCTACATTCTTCAGCCTTGGCACACAATTTTGCAGTCATCAAAGGAATAAAGCCTTCACTGCAGACTGCAGTTCTCTCCAGAGCTGCAGGCTCCAGCCATGGGACTTTGGATAACAACGGCTGGATCCAGCTCTCGGAGGATGTGTAGACATCATGTGTGCTACATGCAGAGGGAAGCGTATGCAGCACTTGGCCTCAGAAACCCAGCAGCCCTCATTTGAAAAGTTGCTGGGAGCAAGCTCATTTCATCAAGTCCAATCACTTGGACCGTCTGCCCCTTCAGGACATCCTTGTTTGCCTCAGTCTTTCCTTCTTCACCCCGGTGATTACAAAAGAAGAGGAAAGCAAAGAACAGAGCAAAGAGATGAACCTAGAGAACAGCTGACAGCATTTTTTGCTGAGCACAGTGCACTCACATGGCAGGACACAGGTGCCTACAAGAGACTGGGCCTAGAACAACTTGATGCAAACAGTAGCCTTAAGCTACTCGTGTCAAAGTGTCCAAGAGAGTGCACTTGGCTTTGAGGAATCATCTAGCAACATCTCATGGGCCCCCGCTACCTTCCTCATTAAACCTCAAACAAAGCTGCGGGGTGTGTTAGTGCACTCCGGCTGGTCTTTCCCAGAGGAAGAAGGGAAAAGCTGGAGTCAAAGACAGTGCAAAGGGCTGGATTCAGTGGTAGGACTTGAAAATGGCAATAAAGGAAAAAAGCAGCAGCGGGAGGAGAAAGAGTATAGGCCCCCTTTTGTCTCCACGTAACATACAAAATTTGGCATACTGTGCTGCTAAGATACTAGTAAAAAGCCAGCAACAACAGCTTTCCCCCCACAAATGTATATACCGTTTTCTCTAAAGGCAGCTCTCAAGTGGCAGCTCGGTGCATCAGAAATAGCCACTAGGCTAGCAGGCCACCTGGACAGCAAGAAGTGCCTGGAGTAAACTTTAGACCCCTCACAGCATCGGTGCCATAGATGGCTCTGCTGCTAGGTCCCCAAGCATGGGCAGAACATGAGCGTGCTGAGAACCAAGAGGCAAGGGAGCGCGATGGCATGGTTTGTCTTCATCAACTGTGACTGGGCTTTTAGCGTTCACACAAAAAGCAGTCCACCTTCCCATAAAGCGTAACAAGACTGGGGAAAAGGAGGGAAGTGAACCCATGGTCATCTCTCCTTTAACTCCTGGTATGGCTGAGCAAAGCCCAAGTGTCAACTAAGTGCCGCTTTAGAGGACACTTGTTCTTCTCAGAAGCCGAGTTGAGTTCAAATGAGAGGCAGGCTGAACCCTTGGGAGGGATAAAAGTATTTTCAGCCTTTGTAGCAAGGGCTTGTCTGTCCCTGTTTGAAAGTAGGCCTACAGACCTGCTGAAAAACCTTTCTGAAAATGTTTGCTGTTCCTTACAGGATAAAATTTTGGGGTTTGGGGTGTGTTTTGGGATGGGGAAGAGGTGGCATACGGGGAAGAACTACTGGTGAGAGACAACTTGCTACGGCAGCAATGAAAGCATGCAATCTGCATCATAGGCAGGCCATAAAAACACTTAAATCATCTGTAAAAATTTATAAATATATATATATTTATCAATTAAGTTACTTTCTCCAACATCTTTCATTTTAAGTATCACACTGGTTTAAAGAAGACAAAGAAGCAGGCCAGTATGCAGAAGCTCATCTTTGTTCTCCAACCTGCACTTAATTAATTGTGAGTTGCTTTAAAAATAATTTAGGACAATGCTTCCACTGCACATTGCTGAAGTCTGAGACTGTTCCTGTGTTTTCCCTTCCCAGAACACATGCACAGTGCTCACCTCTGCCCAGCTATTAAAAAACC
>VFFE01005053.1:0-19717 GCA_008921705.1 Burhinus oedicnemus
GGATTAACTTAAGCAAGAATTTGTACTACAGAAAGACACTTACAGAATTTCTTAAAGTTAGAAAAGTAAACAATTGTCTAATCTGATAATCTGATCATCTGATAAAATTTACAAGTAATTTTTTTAGAAGAGACAGAAGTCTTTACTGGAAACAGACTGTCTTGAACAAACCGAAAAACCTAATTAGGTGAAGAGCATTACCTCAAAGACAATTTTACAGAAAGCGTCTTGGAATGAGGCAGAAGCAGAAGCAACATATTTAGGAAGAAAACAGGGGGGAAAACAGAATTAAGCCATGAATTATTTAGTGCAACCAACATGGCTTCGTGATATACCAGGAAACTGTAATGAATGCAAGCTTCTCTTCATAAATAACTTTAATTAAATTTTCACTTCTGCTTGCTGACTTTGTTCTTCAGAGAAGAAAGGCTTAGGACAGGACCTGTAAAGAAAGCAGCAGAGGATAAAGCACAGAGCATCACCACTGTACCACGGCCATGGTGTGCTCTTGTGTTTTTCACTAGGAGTCACTCCATGAAGCTTCTCTTCAAAGGATGCTGCAGATACCAAAAGTTTACATGGATTGTTAAAGCAAGCGGGCAAAGATTTGCAATATCCATCATGAAGCATTCAATACTATCATGACTGGCTTGGGAGGATGGGAGATTGTTTGCAGAAAGACTCCTGACTGACTTGCTCTGCTCTGCTGGAGGCACGCTACGGGGTAAGATGAGTGTTTCAGCTGGCACGAGAGTAGCATCCTACAGTGGTCAGCAAGGCATCAGGGGCGTCCAGCATCAGAGAGGAATCTCTATCATTCACTTCTACCAAGCAAATTCTAGTAATTAATTCCATTATCAAAAATAATCCACAACAGCATTTGGAAAGATTGTTCTCCACCCAAAATTATTTTCTGTGTTCCCCCACACCTCTCATCAATCTACTTTGCCTTTTATGGCTGCTTCTAGGTGATGCAGATCTTCCAGGAACTTTTAAAGGAAGCATGACAGACTGAAAATTTGGCAGTGCCTCAGTGCACGACTTTGAGTAATTTCTCCTTGAAATGTTGCTTCTCCTCACAACTAGATTCTTCCTCCCTGAAACAAGCTGATTCTTCTGATGGTCACATCATTAACATGTTTATCAAGTATTTCTGATGAGTCTCAGAATTTTGGCTGGCAGAAACAAAGATGTTGTTATAAAATAAATGTTCTTCCTTCAGGTAAAGAACAAGTTATCAACACATCATGGCATCTCTGAGATCACCACGTTCTCTGTAAATGCTGTTGGGCAAGAGATGCAGCACGGTACAGCACGTGGGACTTCCCACTTGGATTCCCACCCATTCGGTTGGTCTACAGATGCATGTTGAACTGAAGAAAGAAGTGAGACCTCCCGACCACTCTGGGTAAATGAAATGACCAGATCTGCAAGTGCAACCAAAAATAATACAGCTTGCATCCATTCCAAAAGGGACCGGCTGGAACAAAAGCCAGAAAGAAATTTTCAAGTCCCCCTGAAAGGGAACTACAACCTTCCTCAAGGAGCTTTCCACACCGTGACAGACCCTCTTCTCTCTCTTGTTCAAGGGAAATGCATGCAAAGACCTGCAATTCATCATAAGAGGTGCTGTACTGGGGGCAACCAGCTAGGTTGAAGGATGATGTCTTTCTGCATTGAAGGTTTAAAAACATTCCCTATACTACAGCACAGGAAAAATAGCTGTTGTTAAACAACAGCTTGTCAGTGTGATACCAGCAGCTAGAGAGCATCTTTCTCATGGCAGAAAGCATATGGACCTGTTTAAGACAAGAAATAACTCCCTGACCTGTTTTCTTCTGGTCCACATGCCTCGATTAAAATATTGTTAAAAATGGGAAAAATAGTAATCACCGTGTTTAACATGGAAATTCAAGCCAACTATTCCTCTGTTTCTAAATAAAGGTCAATGCACTGAGTTGGGTTTTAGAGAGAATCTGCAAATTTTGTTTCATGTGAACTCAGGTATAACGGTTCAGCCTCTATTTTCCATGTACGTAGGGACTCTGGGATGAAGAAACACCTTCTCACATGCTTGCCCATGCAAAGAAATGCTGCTAGAGTTTTGTTCAGAGCAAACGCTCAGAACCTGGCAATATGTAACACAATTTGTCCCAAACCTGGAAAGACACGAATATGTAGAAGTCTTATTTATTAAAGTAGCCAGACTACATCTTATTTCTTTGTGAAGTACTGATATTGATAATAATATTCAGCCAAACATAGACTGAACCCTCTCTGGTTGGCAGCTACCTGCATGCCTGGTCTGCTGCACAAATTATGCACTACCAGGGATGATTTTTGCAGCGCTCCTTGGTCACGTGTATACATGCTGGATTTGAAGAAAGCACTCTAGGCAGAAAATACGCAACACAAAATGAATGACTCAATCTTAGTACCAAAACATCTCAGATAAAGCCTAAGACACAGGCATTTCGTACGTTGCCTAAGCCTCTTTTTTATTTGGATTTTGCACATTGCATATCAGAATCACATGCTGGACTGTCTTTCTTGTAATTACTTTTCAGGATTTATTTCTTTCTTGTTCTTCCTTTGTGGCTTCTCAGTTGTTGAAAGAAAAAACCCCACCCACATTAAAACTGTGATTAATTACAATTTTTGTTGAATTTCAAAAACATTAGTACTGTATTGCCTCTAAGGAGATGTATTTGTGTGGTGGTTTTTCACCACAGACCTGTTAGATCTCCTTCTGATCCACACGGGTAGTTTTAAAGGTCCAGGGGCAACAATGCCAACTCTGAGACAACAATAGTGAATTTTGTGTCTCTGATGAAGACAGGAATCAACTGAGTTACAAGGGGGTCCAGACTCCTGGGTCTCAGGGTAATTGCAGGCACTGTCAAGCTAACTACATGGGAAAGGCTACACAGGATCCATTGTGTCTCAGAGACATCAGTCGTAATGAAACGTCTGAAAATCCAGTTTCCTGTACTTTGCAAATAAACATGGCTGATGAAAGAAAAAAAAAAAGGGGGGGGTGGGGGCAGAAAAAAGAGGGGGAAAAAGAGGGAAAAAAGGAAGAGAAAAGGAAATGAAGTGCCAGTCAGGAAGTGCTCCACTCTGTCACTGCCCTAGTTAAAAGAACATTTTAATCAACTACATTCAGGTGGTCCAAATAGTGAAAAATTTCAAAATCCTTTACAGATAGCATTAATCTTAAAAGACAAATCAGTGAAAAATGTATCAAATCAAAACAGCAGCTTTACGGATGCCTCTTCATCATGTCGACAATTTCCTGGTACAAAACTTCAGTTGCATCAAGCCCCAGTAGGAAATCCAGGTGGTTCCACTGGGGAATCACCTTGTGGTAGACCAGGTTCCTGACCTGGGGGAGCAGGAGGGCAACGTCTCGAGGATCAGCCAGGCAGTCCACTCCACCACTCCAGATGGCCGTTGGCACTTTCATGTCCTTCACGTCATAGAGTGGTGCACCTATCTGAAGGGAAGGAAAATGAGGGTTTCACAAAGGAGAGACATTGCTGCAATGCAATAAAACATATGCCACGCAAGAGCAATTGCTATTCTTTGGGAATTAAGGAAAAAAAAAAAACTTGAAAGGTTTTCTTCTAGAAAGAAGAGAAATTTTATTAAAAGACAGTGTAACCTTATGTGCTACAATTTAATGAGCAAATTAAATTAGTAAATTTAACTTAAAGTAATTAGTAAATTAGTTCTGCCCTGTTAGAAATTCTGGTTCTGATACTACAGACAATTTGATCAACTTTGATAAGCAGGCAAAATTTTAGCTGCCCTGATCTAATGCTGGTGGATCATCCTCCTTCAAGCAGGAGGTTGGACTGGAGACCTCAGAGGTCCCTTCCAGCCAGCTCTGCTGTGGTTCATGCTTACACTTCATGCAAGTAAATAGCCTTTCCTTCAGATTTGTGATAGCAGGAAAGTGTTTGGAAGCAAGTTCTTAAAAATAAGACACATCTGGAGAGTTGATCTGGCTCAACACCAACAGGACTTGCCATCAGGTGCTTTGTCAGCACCATGTCTCCTTACCTGCAGCGTCATTACTCCAGTTAAAACGCATGCCACTTTGTGAATCTGATTTTTCTTGCTTAAGGAAGGAAGAAGCTTTTTTTCTAAATCATGCTATGACTCTGGTACTCTTCCTTGCTGTAGAACAAGAATTGCCCAAGCTGTCAGCGGATGCAGAGTTAACTGCTCACCATTCACCTTGTGGCTTTGGATCTGGGTGGCAGAAGAGCTTAGCACCTTGCTTTCCATCAGGGCTAGACAATTTACAACCAGCATGGAGACTTCAGTTTTATAGGTTTCAGATAGTAACCAGTCACGCAGTCATTATTGTTGCTTTTCTATAGCAGATTATGGACTCTAACAAAAACACTGATTAAGTAGAAAGCACCTAATACTTTATTCCATTTAGAAGGTATTTGTACAATAGAGTTTAGAGTAGAAAATACTGTTGTTCCAAGTGGAGGTCCTACTGACTCGCTACTTGCATGCCCAATTTGTGAAGGGAGGACAACAAATTCAAAGGAGTCGCACCAGACTAATGCAAACACAAATGGGAACAGAATGTCTAAGTGAAAGGGAAGACCACAACCTTGACCATTTGAAACATCTTACCTGTCTATAGCGAAGATTGTTATACATGCTTCCCCCATCATAAGCTCTCAGTGCACCACTTTGAACTCCCTGCAGCAAATTCAGAAATGAAATGGTCTAAATGAAATAATAGTTCTGTAGGGGTGCAGTCAGTTTAAGAGAGGAAACTCAAAAGCTGGCTTTCATCATTGAACTGGCAAGATTTTTAAAGTGTATCTCACATGTCTGCCATAGGCCCAGTACAACTAATTATCGTCATTAATTTGGATAAATGAACAGAGATTATGTGTATATAGTTTGTGGATGGGAGGAAACCAGGATGGGAGGAAATCAGGATGGGAGGAAATTAAAATGTTCTAGAAAATGGGATTATAATTCAAAATATTCCTTGTAGACTGAAGAATGGCCTGAAATGATACGATCAAAGAGGTAGTGGTTGGAAGGAGCCTCTAAACATCTCTAGTCTAACTTGAGCAGGACTATCAGCAATACAAGGTCAGGGTGGCCATGGTGTGGCCCTGCCAGGAGCTGAACCCATCCCAGGATGGAGACTCCCGCCCCGCCCCAGGACCTGTCCCAGGGTTGTTCCCCGTTCCAGGGGAAGAAGGATTACCCACCTCCAACCTGATCACGGAATCACATAATCACAGAATGGTAGGGACTGGAGGGGGCCTTTGGAGATCACCTAGTCCAATTCCCCTGCCAAAGCAGGTTCACCCAGAGCAGGTTGGACAGGAATGCATCCAGGTGGGTTTTGAATATCTCCAGAGAAGGAGACTCCACCACCTCTCTGGGCAGCCTGTTCCAGTGCTCTGCCACCCTCACAGTAAAGAAGTTTTTCCTCACGTTGAGATGGAATTTCCCGTGTTCCTGTTTGCGCCCATTGCCCCTTGTCCTGTCGCTGAGCACCACTGAAAAGAGTCTGACCCCATCCTCTTGGTACCCGCCCTTTAGATATCGATAAGTGTTGATGAGATCCCCTCTCAGCCTTCTCTTCTCCAGGCTAAACAGACCCAGGTCTCTCAGCCTTTCCTCATCAGAGAGGTGCTCCAGTCCCTTGATCATCTTTGTGGCCCTTCACTGGACTCTCTCCAGCAATTCCCTGTCCTTCTCAAACTGGGGAGCACAGAATTGGACACAGTACTCCAGCTGTGGCCTCACCAGGGCAGAGTAGAGGGGGAGGATGACCTCCCGCAACCTGCTGGCCACCTTCTTTTTAATGCACCCCAGGAGACCATCGACCTTCTTGGCCACAAGGGCACATTGCTGCCTCATGGTCATCCTGTTGTCCACCAGGACTCCCAGGTCCCTTTGCAGAGAGCTGCTTTCCAGCAGGTCAGCCCCTAACCTGTACTGGTGCATGGGGTTATTCCTCCCCAAGTGCAGTACCTTACACTTGCCCTTGTTGAACTTCGTTAGGTTCCTCTCTGCCCAACTCTCCAGCCTGTCCAGGTCACGCTGAATGGCAGCACAGCCTTCCGCTGTGTCAGCCACCCCTCCCAGTTTTGTGTCATCAGCAAACTTGCTGAGCGTACACTCTGGCCCCTCATGCAGGTCATTGATGAATATGTTGAACAAGACTGGACCCATCACTGACCCCTGGGGAACACCGCTGGTTACAGATCTCCAACTAGACTCTGCACCGCTGATCACAACCTTCTGAGGTCTGCCATTCAGCCAGTTCTCCATCCACCCCACTGTCCAGTGATCAGTGGGCAATCAATGTCACTGATCCCGCAGGCTGTAATTTGTGCTTATTGCCCCTAATTTTGCTCTTTGACACTACTACTCATCAGATAAGCTGAAGCCCAATAAAGAATCGTATTAAAAAATTATACATAGAAAAGAAAAACTGGTGGACATATACAGAACGAGGACTAACACCACTGAGCAACAGCACTTCAGAAAATGGAGCGTGTGTTCTTGCTACAAAACCCACAAAGTTATTTTGGGGTCTCTGAACAGGAGTGCCACACTAGAAAGAAGCTGTACTCTCCATACAGCCTGTGGCACACAGTTCAGAGAAGATGCATGAACTGGTGAGGGTCCAGGAGAGATCAAGAAGAGGCCATTTGAATCCATGATCTACAAAGAAACGTGCAAACAGACAGGTACATTTAACCTAGGGAAGACAGAATGAGGGCAGCATAGCACAATTTCGGTGTCAGAGAGGCTCTGGTAGTGACTGCTCTCCATGCCCACAATGGGAAGAAAGAGAAATAATCACCTTAATTGGTAATAAGGTTAATTTGATGCTGTCCAGGAGAATCTTTGCCGCGGTCTGAGCGCTAACGGCACTCAGGCTGCAGGGCAAGACTGGAGCTAGTCTGAAATAAGACCCCTGAAACGTCCTTGCTGTGGATGCAGGGTCCTCAGCTCCAAATGTTTCTCTTTGCAGACTCAATCCTTTGGGGCCATTCTACTTGAAAACGTACAGCCAGCTCAAGAAGCTGCAGAGCATTTTATGAAGGGGTGAAAAAAAACCCCAACAAAGATACCACTGATGTGGGGCAGCAACCAACACAAGAGACTGACCACAAAGGATCATTAAAATACTCCGTACTCTGTTTTGCATAGGAAAGTATCTGGGAAGGTTTACCTGCACCCAGTGGATTACATTTTGTACTGAAGTCCCTGCTGGGGAGTGTGCTGCGTACACATCAACTCGGCTCTGAAAGGAAACAAGGGCATTTCACAACAGGTTTCACCTGGCTCCAGGAAAACAGGGCAGCCTAGGCTTTGTCCTTCAGAAAGACATCGAGGGCCCTCTGCAGATTTATTCCTACATACCATATTTACATTCTTCCAGTTAAATCCAAAGAGCATAGATAAGACACTCTTGCAGGTCTTTGAGCAGGCACAGAATTTGGACAGGACCAGCTCACCCAAGGCACTGTGCGGTAGGAACTCTTTGGTGCCAAACATCTCCTGTAAGATTGCAAATGTACTCATAAAATATAAAGACTGATCATGCTTTTCCTCAAAGCACCACCACTTCATAGCTTCTATTTTACCCCCACATTGAGGTATGAGGTTGCCCACGAGTGGACCCTTCCTTGCACCCTGTTAAATGCTTCTGTTCTATGTTTTTTACGTGCATGACCTCTTAAATTCATTGTACTTTTGCGTTAAATAATAGGGCTCAATTCACAGTCTCTGCATCGGTTCTTTTCACCAACATTTTGACACCTGCTGTGTGCACATCTGCCCATATCACTCTTGGCTCTACTTCTGCCAGAACATTTTTGGACTGAGATGTGTGATTCCCTTTGTTATGAAAACAGATGGAGCACGGAGTTCCTCTCTCTGTAAATGGTTTGAAATATGCTATGTGGGTAATTTCACAATCTCTATGAAAAACTACATTCATTTTTGGCTATGCAGAATATAGTCTGGACCGACATACCTTAAGCCCATAGTCAGAAAAGAATGCGAGCTTTTTAAGTGGACTTTGAACAAATGTAACTGTGGCCACAGGTGCTAAAGCAAAGTACATCTTGATTTTCTGAGCCAGCTGAGGCATAGTGGAAAAGGCTATAAAAGCTGGGGGGAAAAAGAAAAAAAAAAAACCAAAGAAGAAAAAACCAGCTTACTCTTTCAAGACATTAATGTATGCACTTTAACTTTAGTAACAGCTGTTTTACAAATCCCAAAGACATCCTACACTGTCACCAAGATCAGTCAAAAAGACCCACTTACCTATAGTGGTGCCTTGTGAATGACCGATGTAATATAACTGCTTCTGTCCTGTTCTCTGTTCAATAAAGTTTATAATTGCTGGGAGGTCATATTTAGCCATTTCATCAAAGCTGCAGAAGGAAGAATAGCCATCTAACCAAGAGGTGTAGCATCTACATCTGAACAACTCTCACCAACAAATCACAAAACCAGCGGGGAGGGCAGGACAACACCACAAACTTCTTCATCCTACTGAGTGTGTCCTTGGGTAAGCACATGGGCTTTTCATCTAAAATAAGTGGACGTGCTTCAGTTCAGCCTGGTTCATTCCTCCCTGAGCTAGGACAGCACCACCTTTGAAGACAAAAGAAGTCAGTTGTTTCTGAGATCCTCCAACTACCCCTGTTTACCTGAAAGCCCAGAATTCCTCCTGTTTGGGAGAGAGGACTAGATGTCGCTTGGACCAAGTGTTCCCTCTGCTGTTGCCGATCCAAACATCGTAGCCAGCGTCTGCGAGAATGAAGCCCAGGCTGTTGTTGGCCAAATTGGTAACCCATATGCTGCCTTCTCCAAATAAACCATGCTGCAGAAATGCAACGGGCCTTGGACCTGGAACACAGGCATCATGATGACTTCTTTTTTTTTTTGTTCCAATGCTGTCTGTCATCATTTGAGACACTTTAGGGACTCTTTTCCTCCTTAATTATGGCAGCTGCAGTGTACGGAAGTTGTGTCAGTGTTAGGTAGGTCTGTTCCCTTTTATTTCAGTAAAACAGCTTTGCTATGTAGCAGCTGCACCATATCTCAGTGCACCATGTTGTAGGTGCACCATATCTCAGAGTACTTTGCCTTTTATCCCCAACACCCCTTCTCATCTTCTCTGCATATGACTTATCATTAAGAAAGTGAACATCTAGAGTTCAGGGACAGTCTAAAAAACCCCAAATCTTCCCATGTTCCTTATTTTCTCAAACCCCTGAACAATGCGGGAAGTCCTTCCCCACAGCCAGCCATGTCCCACCAAGATGTGCTCGTGTGTTCTTTGCTGAAATGACAAATTTCACCAAGAGGCAGAATAAATTTTTCCAACTGGTTTACTGTCACTTTGGCCACGGTCTCAGGGCTGGGAGGGAAAAGGTTTGAACATGCAGAGATGGAGAAGAGGATTGAACCCCTATCTCTCACACCCTGCAGCAGGTCCTTTATTACTATCGTAAATGTGTATAATATGTAATGTGATAGTACTATTTCAGAGACATCTCACACCATCTGCTTTTGTCTCCAAGGACACTGCCTGGCTGGGTATTTTCAGAGCACGTGTAGAGCAGTACCTACGCTCTGCATCTCAGCAGGCTTTTGTCAGAGAGGCTTTGCTGAGAGCTTTAGCAGAACTTGGGCTTCCCAGTGAGCTCTGTAGGCAGACATGGAGGTGCCTGGAGAGGTGAGAGGATGCACCTTTTTATGGATCTAGAGCCTCCCAGTTGACACTCCTCACAGGACAAGAGGGTCCCCTGGAAGCTCCTCAAGGAGCATCAAACTGGGCTGCTGATCTGCCACATGGCTGCAGGATCACTTACTAAAGGCCAGGCTCCCAGGGAAAATCCAAGGTGTCCATGGGGCACCAGTGGGTAGGATGGATGGGCTGCTTCTCATTGCTAGGACTGCAGCCTGCCGGGTGCATGGGGCATCACCCACGCTCAGGTCTCCACGCAGGGTGAGAAAACATCACTGCAGGGGATCAGCCTTCCCTACAATTCTCACCGACCAAAACAGAGGCTACAGGTACCAAAGCCATGGGGGACCTTGAAAAGCCTCCTGCACAAGCCCTGTTAACCCAATTAGAAGACAGCATAAGGTGTGGGTTTCCTATATAACACAGATATTACTTCTACCTTGGCTTCCAGCATTTCCTCTCCCATAAGGAATTCTGTTTAGCTGAAGGATATAGCCATCTTCTGTCACCACATCATACTCCTCACTGGGGTATCCCCAGAAGAACACCATTTCACTCTGCAAGAAATAAAAAGGAAATAATGTTTTCAAGGCTCTATGATGCTTGTCTTCAAGGTAATCCATAAACATGTATTTAGCTATCAGTATTTTATACTGACTGTTTCCCAGACACTTACTGTCTCTGCTCCAATGCCAGCATACTTACGATGCTCATCTGTGCTTCTGGATTCTTAGAATAATGAAAATTAAAGAGGCATTGCCCAGATACCATCCCATGGACCATGGACGTCAGAGCTAGAGCCAGCCACATCCTCGCTTTGCCTAGAACAACACATCCACGGTGTCAGTGCCATCGGAAACAGGGGAGCCTCAAATCATATCCACACTAACCAGGTTTTGATTTCATATCACTTAGATACTCGCTTGATATCCAGAGAGAAACACTGCTCACTGATCAAAGCTCAGGAGACACAGCAGCACATGGGCAAGAATAACCTGTGCTTTCAACTGTAAGCTAACAATGGGTGATTTCCAGCAGCAAAAGGAGAGATCTGGGCAGGAAAACACCTCTGGTAGAACTCAGACGTAGTCTGGCGGCCTAGATGACCACTTAAGACATGTGCAGTGGCTCAGGAAACACTTCTCAACTGGGATATTTTCAAGGAGGTGCAACAGACATTCAGGAATTCCAGTAAGCGGCAAGGCAGCAATCCTTGCAATGTTCTCCACACAGACCACTGGAAATCGCAAGTGCATTAAAATATAACATCACATGCGTGATGCTTTTTTCTCTTATTTTTGTCTAATATATCTGCTCCTGTCCAAAAGAAATCAGAAAACACCTTTGAACCCCAGTCTGTAGTGCAATTAGCTGCTGGAGCTCAAGGGCAACTTGGTGCTTTCTACAGGAATTGCAGGACTGCAAGGCAAGGCATGTCAAACAGAAAATCATGGAGCATTTAATAATGGCTTTAAAAAAAATCCATTGCAGTACTGTGGGCTCCCGTTTTAAATGGTAAATTCCAGTGTTCACCACATGGCCGCCCCATAGACTGACAGCTGTGCAAACACTGTCTCCCACAGCACCTCTGGTAAATAGCTACAGGTTTCTCATCTCGGCAAAACATATAAGGCAGAGAAATGTGAAGTCTTCCACACGAGAGGAAAAAAAAAAACCATGCCACAGTATCAGGTGGGTAGACTAGGTAAAAAGATACACTCCAGACAAAAATCAGCTTGAGGAGAAGAAAGTGGGAATTGCAGGGGACAATAAGATTACCAAGACTGCACCCTGGCAGTGATGAAGGCTGTGCTGGCCAGAGCGCAGGCAGCAGGTCCTGGGAGGAGGCCATTGCCTCTGCTGGGCACTGGGGAGGCCACAGCTGTATATTGGGATTTTTAGGGGCTGCCCAATACAAGACCTACGTAACAAACTGGAGCGAGTCCCGTGCAGGGCTACTGCATCGACAGGGTGGAGGCCAGGAGAGGCTGGGAGAGCTGGGCTTGCTCAGCTGCAGATAAGGAGGCAAAGGGGGATCCAGCAGAATCTCCCCATGCCCAAAGGGGTCCTGGAGACGCCAGGGCTGGACTCTGATCAGAGGGGGACAGTGACAGCCCCAGAGGCACCGGCACAAGCTGCAGATCTCAAGCCAGACTTTCTCTTACCAATACAGAAAGGATGTAGGGTGTTACTTGTCACATCAGTTACGACACAGTGCAAACCGCTCTCCCCTATCTCTTCCCAGCAGCATTACGGGAAAGGGTATGACCGAGGGAGAGAGCTTTGTAACATTACCATGCTGTTTGCATCACCCATTAACACAACTGTCCAACACAACTGTGTAGACACCCAGGAGACAGAGGGAGGATAGCAGGTTGACTTTGATCAATCAAGTAAGAGCAAACACTGCATTCACTTCCTAAATAGAAATAAAATCATGAAAAGAAAATCTCTAATGACTTGATCACAGTGAAAAACACAAGAATTGATTACATTTCATTCAGACAAGGACATTTATAAGTGCAAATCTATGTGTGAATTGTATCACCTTACTTGGGAGCAATGTATTTTCCAGCAGACCTAGACATCACTTAAAGATACTGGGTTTAACCCAGTTTAACAAACTACTTTGTGCACTGGTGAGTGCACCTACCACAAGAGGTGGTGAAGGCAAATGGGAACAGCAGGAGGTTTTACACAAAGTTACGGGCAATAGGTCCATAAACAGATACTGAAAGGACTAGGCAGGGTTGTTCCCTCCAACAACAGCTGTAGATGTTAGCGACTACAAGGTGATGGACCACTGGGCAGAGAAAACTGGGCTGAACCAACCTCTGGATCTGACGCAGCAGATCAGATTTTGGTCCTCTGTACTCCGAGAAACACATGCAGTTGGGCTGGAGTTGTTTTCCTTCAGTCGGAGCCATAAACACCATCCACATCCACACATAGAAAGTGACCCAGCTGTACCGATGTTTTTCCCACACTCACCTTTATAAAAGCAGAGGCTACCAGCCCCGCTGAGGGGTGGCACAGCTCCTGCAGAAGGAGATGGGGAGATGTCAGCCCCTTGGATGGATAGACAATATAGGGAAGTGATGCCTGGTGCGCAGAGGAGACAGAGACAGGGCACACAGCGCTAGCAGAGGACTGATCGTCACCTCTCGCTGGTGTGCGGCGCAACACTCTTCATCTCTCTTAAGACAACCCTATTTGAACTGTCTGGAGGGTGGGGTAGCAAGAACAAAGAAGTCTAAATGTAAACACACTGAGATATTAAACATATAAATCATTAGGCAATACCATAGTTTAGAAAGTATGGTTACCCAGAATTTGTTTGTGCAGGCCAGTTAAATACTGTTTAGGCAGAGTCAAATAACTATGGATGTTTAAAGGTGATTTCCATCAATAAAGTGATTTAATTGATAACTCTGAAGAAAGTTTCCAGCTTCATGTTTCAGTGGCCATTTTATTTATTTATTACAAGAGAAATAATTAAGTTATTGCAAGGGAAGACTGAAGTCTAAAATGGATTTCCAATGGCAGATCTTGTGTTTTAGAAATGAGGATGTGCCAGACAGAGCTCTACAACTCTTTGTTATATATTATGGACAGAGCTATCAAACGTGACCTGGAGATTAAATCCCAGGCAACAGTGTAAAAACATCTGTACTGGGTCTGGCTGGGATGAAGTTAACATTCTTCATAGCACAGGGATGGGACACAGCCAATTGGCCCAAGCAATTCCCATACTATACAATGTCATGGTCAGCAATAAAAACTGGGGAGGGGGATGTTGTCTTCCAAGGTAGCCATTGCTCAGAGACTGGCTGGGCATCGGTCTGCTCGTGGGAGGTGGCAAGTGATTGCCTTTGCATCACTTGTTTTTATTCCCTTTCCTTCACTTACTAAACTATCTTTCTCTTGACCCAGTTTTCTCACTTTTGCTCTTCCTGTTCCTTCCACCTGTCCCACTTGGGGGTGGGGGGTGGAGCGAGTGAGCAGCTGTGTGGGTGCTTAGCTGTGGGCTGGGGTCAAGCCACCACAACATCCTTGATCTTCACACCCTTACAGGAAAGTATGAAGAGTGCCTAAGCACCCTATCCTACATACACACTGCGGCCAGGGATAGTTATCCTTCTCCGTCACCCATGTCAGGGCTGTGGCTGTCTTCTGCCCTGCCTTCCTGGATTGTTTTGCTTTGGAAGTCACAGTGCGGGCTCAATAGGGAAAGATGTCTTCTGGCTGTCAACCTGGAGTGGACCTGAGATACATCCGAGGCATGCACCTAGATTTGGCAATTGGTCCCACTCTTTAAACTTAACCATAGTAGAACATCATCTCATCATTTAGAGATCTGGAGGTTAAGAATGCTTTGCTTTTAGGGTACAGAAGCCACACTTCACTGAGTAAGACACCTTTGACTTTCACCTGAGGAAACAGATAATGGAAGTCTATATTCCAGGGAAAGGGCAAGGCACCGCTGGTCACACTCATCTGGAGGCACTGTCCTCCCTGAAGGATTCAAGACCAAGGTTGCACTCATAGTCATAAGAGTCCCACAGCACTTGAAGAGTGAGACATTTTCACAGGTCTTGCAAGATGCTCAGGCCTCTCAAAGGTCATATGCAGCTCTTGCTGAAGGATCATCACTGTAGAGGCTGAATGGGATCAAGGCCCTTGAGCTTCATTACATAGTCATGACATCAAAGAAATGTTGGTGGAAAAGGATCTCCAGAGGTTTTTATCCACTGTTCCACTAGAAGCAAGACTATTCCCAGTACTGGATCAGATTGGCCCTGGCTTTGAGTAGTCAAGTTTTGGAAATCACCCAGGATGGATATCCCCCACCTCTGTGGTCAGAGCGGCATTTCGCTCTATCACCTTTTGCCCTCTGAGGAGTCACAGGCTGCTCTCAGACTGCCCTCAGCCTTCCCATGGCCAGACTCAATAAAATCAGCTCCGTCCACCTCCCGTTGTAGGGTTGCTGCCAGTTTGTCAGCCTCTACGGGGCCTCACTGGTGTCTCCACGTCCCTCACACCAGGCAGACCAAAACTGGACCTAGCATCCAGATGTGGCCTCCCTTGCACCAAACAGCAGGGGTGATAACTGAGACCAGGCAGCCACCTGTCTGCTCTTGTAGCCCACACTGCGTTTCTCCATCTTTGCACTGAGAGCACGTTGTTGGCTTGTGTTCAGTTTGGCATCCGCCACCCCTCCCAGGTCCTTTCCAGTAAGGCTGCTACACCACAGCTCCTAATCGCAGCGTTATTGTGCCCTGCCCTCATCCAGGGCCGCCTGCCAGCGGCACATCCTTCAGGTAGGTGTTTGGCCCCAAAGCAGAAACATGTCATACATCCAAGAGTTCTCACTGAATTCCTGCACCCTTTTCTTGCAACACTCTCGCTTTCTTTGCTAGCAGTCCACATGTCATGTTCACCAGTGAGCACAGACCTTTTTCCATTGCACTGTACTGTTTTTCTCTAGGTGCTTTCACTACCCATCCTGCTTAAGTGTAATAATGATATTTTCTACAAAATTATTGCCAAAGATTCTCTCTTAAGTCTTGATATTTCTTTTTTGGCCTCAATTCTTTGACTGTCTTAATACTCTTCTATGACGACCTTCCTACCTCCTTTTAGCAGGCCACTGTTCAGCAAGAAAATGCACATTTAAGAAACTCTACTGGACTCTCTTGCAAATTAAGCTGGCAGCGAGCATCCAGACGACCATTCAGCACAATAAAGCATTCCCAAGCACATTTAGCGTACAGACCATTTGGTCATAGGCCAAACATTTATGAGGTCTGAGAAATCTCCTTTTCATGAATAAACAAGTAAACTGTAGTGACAAACCACCACCAACCCACTGGCAGATGTACAACTGTGCAGTCCAGCAGGTCTTTTAGAAGACAGCAGCTACAACTGAATTCCATTCAGGACCTCCTATGCCCCTGAGCAAGGCTGCATGCAAAGCCACAGATGCCTCGAGCCCTAGGACCACAGTGGACTTCAGCTTTGACACATCTATGTCCTAGGCACCTGATGCCCACAGAGAATGGCCAGCTCTGAACTGCTGCCTGAGCCGTCAGCGTGGTGCACCCCCATCAGAACGGATCCACAGCAGGCAGCGTGCAGAGCAAGGGGCCAACTGGTACTCTCCGTAGGAGGTGGTGATGAGGGGGACATAACTTCCTGACGCTTCTTCCCAGGGCAACGGTGCCAAGAAGAGAAAACCTCCCACCAAATCTGAATTCACAGCTCTAAACTCTTAGATGTTGGAGGGTCAGTGATAGGGTCCTTTTTTTTTTTTTTTGTTTTGAAACTGAGGAAGCCCCAGACTGAACAGCTGATCTCCTCCACAACTGCCCCACAACTCACACAGGAAGGGGACACAGGGGCTCCAACCTCTCTCCAGGAAGTACCTATTAAACAACATCTGCCTTGAGGCCAACTCGGAGCTCCCATTGAAGATGAGTATCATCAACATCATCAGTGGGTAAGCCCTGTCCCTTAGGTGCAATGAGCTCCACGTAAGGGACTTTACATCAGTCTGTTGCTAAACACCTATGCCAAAGTGTCAGGTTGTGGTGTCCCCCATACCACAGCGATCCTATCAGCAGTTCTCTGGAACTTCTTCTCTCACCTACACAGCTAGGCAAGGCCAAACTGCTGGCAGCGTGCTAAAGGTGAGAGGGGCGGCTCTGCAACGACAACAACAGGCAGGTAAAAACCCTTCAGCTCCTGCCTGTGGGCTCTGGGAAGCAGCACTATCAGGCCAATGAAGATGACCTTAGAAACTGCTGGTTGTCACCTCCTGATGGATGTCTTCTGTAGCTATTGTCCAGAAAACTTAATCTTTCTCCAGGCGGAGGCGGTGCACACATGCCACCACCCCTCAGCACTATCTATTCCAGTCTCAGCACCTCAGGATCCCGCTTTCCTAACATCAAGCCATAGCTTCTTGCAAAATAAAAGCTACTGTTGTGCATGGTTACATGAAAATTCCAGGTATTGGAGACAGCCCCTCGACACTTTCTGGAAGCTGTCACACCCTCGAGCAATTCCTGCTGGGTAGCACCTCCAGGTGGGCAGGTTTTGATTATGCTAGAAGCTGTTCAGTAGGGTGGAGCAGACCCAGTTTCAGAGCATTCCTGGATGACTGGTCTTGGGACGAAGTCAGTCCCGTGGCAGAGATGGCTTATCACAGAATCACAGACTGGTCGAGGGTGGAAGGGACCTCTGGACATCATCCTGTCCAAGCCCCCCTGCTCACACAGGGCCACCTAAAGCCAGTTGCCCAGGACCACATCCAGATGGCTTCTGAATATCTCCAAGGATGGAGACTCCATCCTGGGCAACCTGTGCCAGTGCTTGGTCACTCTCACAGCAAACAAGTGTTTCCTGATGTTCAAAGGAAACCTCTGGTGTTTCATTTTTGCCTGTTGCCGCTGGTCCTGTCACTGGGCACCACTGAAAAGAGCCTGACTCTGTCCTCCTTGCACCCTCCCCCTTCAGGTATTTATGAGATTCCCCCCTGTGAGCCTTCTTTTCTCCCAGCTGAACACTCCCACCTCTCTCAGCCGTTCCTGGTGGTCCTTTACTGGAGTCTCTCCAGTTGGACTTTCTCTTGTACTGGGAAGCCCAGAACTGGACCCAGCACTGCAGGTCTGGCCTCACCAGTGTTGAGTAGGCGGGAAGTGTCCCTTGACCTGTTGGCAACACAACTAGCACAGCCCAGAACACCATTTGCCTTCTTTGCAGAAAGACACATTGCTGGCTCATGTTCAACTTGGTGTTCACCAGGACCCCCAGGTCCAGTTGGGTGGCCCTCAGCATTTACTGGTGCATGGGGCTGTTCCTTCCCAGGTGCAGGACTTTGTACTTCCCCTTGTTGAAATTCATGATGTTCTAGTCCATTTTTTTCAGCCTGTTGAGGTCCCCCTGGATGGCAGCATGACCCTCTGGCATATCAGCCACTCCTCCCACTTTGGTGCCATCTGCAAACTTGCTGGGGGTACATTCTGCCCCACCATCCAGAGCATTAACGAAGATGTTAAACAGGACTGGACCCAGTACTGAGCCCTGGGGCACACTGCTGGTCAATGGCCTTCAATGATCACCATCCTCTGAGCCCAGCCATTCAGCTAGTTTTCAACCCACCTCACTTCCTGTTCATCCAGCCCCTACATCAACAGGGTGTCTATGGGGATCTTATGGGAGACAGCGTCAAAGGCCTTAGTGATGTCCAGGTAGACAATATCCATTGCTCTCCCTTCATCTACCAGGTCAGTCACGTCATCGCAGAAGTTTATTGAGTTGGTTAAGCATTGTTACTCAACATTTGACGCTACCCAAAACTCAACACATGCCAGGTAGATGCAACACTTAATACTTCCTGGGGGCAGAGGTCTTTTGGCAAGACATTGATTCTTCAAGTACACGTTTCACTACCCATAACTGATCATCCTGGTGGAGCTGCAAGGAGCAGATGGATGATCCTGGTGGGTGATTAGTTGAGTTTTCATAATTAACAGTGTCCGATCTGCCATTTTAACAGCTCTATTTACTCCTTGCAGCTCCTTGCTTGTCCCCTTTCCCTCGGCAAGGTGGAGGAAGGCCTTTCACAGGCTTCTTTATCTCTGCTGGCTTCAGCTCTTGGTATCCAACCATCCTTGAGAAGAGGAGCTCAGCAGGTATCAACCCCTCCATGCAGCGGGTTGCCCCACTATAAAGCTTGGAGGTGTCACTTAGACCTGTTCATAGATGGCACCAGACACTTCTTTGGTCTCATCCCAAGCGGCTGCTGTCACCATGACCGGTACTACATGCTGGCCTCATGCTGCCGTGCCCACCTCCACCTCAGCCCTGCAGCACTCGTGTCCCTCACTTGGAGGACGAGGTCGGGGCTGGGGCTGAGGGAGGAGCGAGGGGCCACCAGGAACCTCCAGCATTTTGGGGAGGAGGAGGAGCGCCAAGGGCACAGCGGAGTGAGATGGGCAGAGGCCACCGAGGTGGCTGGGGGCTGGGTCAGCCCATGCCCCGGGAGGCGCGGTGGGGGTGCGAGCACAGCGGTGCATGGGGGGTGTGTGCACAGGTGTGTGTATGCACACGTACACGTGCAGGGAGGGGGTGTGTGTGTGTACGTGTGTGCATGCGGGGGGGGTGTGCACGCGTGTGTGTGTGCAGGGGTGCATGGGCAGGGGGTGTGCAGGGGTGCGCGTGAGGGGGTGTGCGTGTGCACACTGCATGCATGGCTGCGCACACGTGTGTGTGTGCACGGGCCTGTGTGCGGGGTATGTGTGTGTGTGTGCAGGGGTGTGTGTGCACGCGCGCATGCGTGTGTGTCGGGGGTGCGTGTGCACACGTGTGTGGGGGTGCCCACGGGTATGGGTGCGTGGGGGGAGTGTGCGCACGCGCGTGCGTGCAGGGCTGTGTGTGTGCAAGGGTGGTTCCTGCGCAGGGCTGCGTCCGGCTGCGCGTGCCGGGGAGTGTGCCCGCACGCGCGCGAGTCTGGCTGCAGGCGTGGCTGCCCGCCGCCCGCGCGCCCCCCCGCCGCTCGTGGGCGGGGCGGGGCGCGGCCCCTCCGGGGGGACGTGGCGGCGCGGGGGTGCCCGCCCCCCGAGCGGGGCGTGGCGTGGCGGGCCATGGCGCGGGTGCTGGTGGTGGGCGCGGGCCTGTCGGGCGGCGTTTGCGCGTCGCTGCTGCGGGGGGCGGCGCTGGGCCGCATCGCCGTCTGGGACAAGGCGCGCGGCGCAGGTGGGCCCGGCAACGCGGCGGGGGCGGGGGGGCCGCGCGGCGCGGCGTGGCGGTCTGTGACTGGCTGGCTGGCTGTCGCGCAGGGGGCCGCATGAGCACGAGCCGCAGCGCGCGGGACGCCGCCTGCACCGCCGACCTGGGCGCGCAGTACATCACCCGCGAGGCGGAGCGCGCGGGGCCGCACCGCAGGTG
>VFFE01005053.1:19737-119493 GCA_008921705.1 Burhinus oedicnemus
GGTGGCCTGAGGGGAGGCGCCGTGGGCTGGGTGAGGGGAGGCAGACCGGTGACCGCCCCAGCCGCCCCCCCCGCTTCTTCCCGCCCATCGCTGCCGCCTCAGGTGGGAAGTAGGGGGGCGAAGCAGGTGGCGGTACGCGGGGTCGGGCGGGTTTGTTGGCCCGGCCCGGCCCGGCCCACAAGTCTCGTCGCTCGGCGGTTTTCACCCGTAGTGCAAATCTTCCCACCGGAGAGAAAACGGGCGGGTGCGGCGCCGCTGCTTAAATCCACAAAGGCCCTGGATTTCACGAGTTGACACGCCTCAGAGTCGCCGAAATGCCGCGCAGGTGGTGGGAAAGCTAGGTGTGAATGGGAAAGCGTCAGGTGTCTGGTCTTTGTGGGGATGCGATGCCTCCAGCGAGCGGCGGTGGCTGGCTGTGGGGACAGGGGAGGATCGTGATGATGGGGCCTGCTTGGGCTTGCTGGGTACACAGGGCGGTTTGCTGCAGGCTGGGGCTGGTGATGTAAAAATGTGAAACTTGTGTGGAAATCAGGGAAAAGGCAGGTGTTTTGCAAACCCTGATGTCCAGCTGCTGGAGTATTCCTGTACTCCGCAGCAGCAATATGGTTTGTACCGATACTCAGAGCTTTAAGTAACTGCCATATATGCCCCTGCCACAGTTAGTCCTGAAAACTTCAGGTCAAACCGCTAACAGTTTCTATTACAGGCACAGTAGGTAGCCTCAGTCTTGCATAAAAGGCCAGCCCCCAATAAAATAGCAAGGTAGTTTGTTGTTTTATAGCTATGGTTCCTGTTTGTGCATAGCCTGGCTTGAAACACAGGTTGAATCTCATGCAGTCATTAAAAACTGTTCTCTAAATTAAAAAGTTAGGCCAGTCAGCTTTAATTGCTAAAAATAATGACAGCTGCCATTGATTTTCATGCAGTGTATTTTCATCTCTGTGTTGTTTGCTCCCTTTAAGCTTCTATGAGGAACTTCTGTCTCATGGCATCTTGAAACCGCTGACTGCACCCGTTGAAGGAATGGTAGTGAAAGAAGGCTCGTGTAATTACATGGCACCCCAGGGCATTTCCTCAGTTGTCAAGTATTATTTAAAACAGTCAGGTAATTTTTTAGATGCCTTTGTATGAAATGAGAGGTTTTAATGATTGTGGTTTTGGTTGCATTCTTGAACTCTCTTTCAAATTTAAATCTCTGATGAGAATGTTCCTTGTTTGTTTATGTGTGTCTTGAAGTTGCTCAGATGGATAAACGTGTCTGGGAGCTCGATAAGTTTCCAAGTCCTGCAAGTGCTTTACTGACTTCAGCTGCACTGCTGGCATAAAAAGCTCTATAAAAATATCGCGTCTGTAGTATCAGGGGCCAAGCTTGTATTTACACCGTTAGCTTTAGCATATGAAAGTCAGACCTAACACAGTTAGGACAGAGATAATTTAGTGGGAGTGAGATCACGGTTGAGAAGAGATTTGAGCTGCAGTTTGAATGAAGTGAATGTTTAGGTGTTTTTTCACGAGCGTGCGCTTAGGTGAACTGTGCTGTTTAACCCAGCAACTGGCGACATAGTGGTGAGCTGTATCCAGTGTTTTGTAGAAATGAGCGCTTACGCCGTATGTGAGCCTACTGTGTTGAAAGTCCTTTAGAAAAGAACTGAAGGAGAAGATCATCTGCTAGTTTAAACTGTGTAACTGCTGCATTAGGTGTTATGTGGCAGAACCCCTGGTAAAGTTTAGTGATTAATTTATCTCTGGTTTGAAAAATGTTAGCTTTATGAGCAGTCAAGCTTTGCTCCTTTTGTGTGCTTGTTTTTGTTGGTTTTTTAATTAGCTGGTTTTTTATACCCTAATCTTGCAAATAATTAACTACGTTCCTGTCTTCTGTCTTCTCACAATGAGAGATGCTAACAGGGGCAACGTTCTCTTTTTCAGCTCCTGGGGGCGTGCTTTGATTGCTTACTGGGTGCCATCTCCTGCACTTGTCACATTTCACTCTGAATTGGTTCAGCTCACTAAAGCCACAGTAAATTAATCTGACAAAGAGAGCAGCTGGTAGTTTTACATCTGTTTACTGAGGTGAATCATGCCGGAGAGGAGTCAGATGTGTGCCAGCCTTAGCACAGGAGAGTGATGGGATCTTTTCAGCTGATGAGGATCCCCTTTTTTAATGTCATATGTGGGCTGTTAGATTGATTCACCCTAATCTGTGAAACTTGGCCCTAAGACTGTCCGTGTGCTTTGCTGTTTGCAAGTCATCCAGTTACTAAGGGAAGCTACTCTGTATTTTCTGTGTGGAATTCAGTTATGTGTATTTAACTTCTTTTTCCAAGCAGGTGCAGATGTCTTCTATGAACAGCATGTAACTTGCATCTCTCTCCGAGATGGGAAATGGGAAGTCTCCAGGAAAACAGGACCACCAGAACAGTTTGATATAGTTATTCTCACAATGCCTGTTCCACAAATTCTTCAGCTGCAAGGTGACATTGTAAACAGTAAGTTTATACCTCAAAATCGCAGGTACCTAGCCTAAAATTGAGCATCTTGTATAGCAAAGAAACACTCAACAGCCTGAGCTGTCTTTTAATTTCCACCAGAATAGGGTGAATCTGAAAATAGTAGGAGGTGGGTAATTTCGAGGCCGTATGTGTAATGCGCAGTAATACCTTAATAGCCAAAATATCTAAATAGGTGAGTCAGTTTTTCATCTGATCTTTAATTTTTTGCTGACTTAGAAAACAAGACTTATCTTCCTGTAAGTTTAAAATAGTTATTGAATCGGACAATAGCCTCAGCTGGTCCCCACATAGTGGTTTCCTTGTTGCTATCTCTTTGTTGACATGTCATGCTCATTTTCAGTGCTGCCCTTGGTATGTCTGCAGCAGGGATGACCCAGAGAATAAGAATTGAATAACAACTGTGCTGTGGGGCAAATCCCTAGGGCATTTCAGTGAGCCTAAAATCATATGAGATGCAGGGGAGGGAAGTCCAGATCAGAACTCTTTAGTCTCTAGTTCATAAGATAAAAGCCTCTCAGACCCTCCAGCTTGTTTGATGTTTCTGGCTGCCCCCTGGGGGTTGTATTCCCCAAACATGAGTAAATCTCGGTTATTCTTTGGTGACCTATTGGAGCGAATGTGTTAATAGTGCCATGGAGGCTTAGAAAGAGCAGCTCAGCGCTGAGAAAGAAGTGTAAGTTCAGGTCTGGACAAGTTTACTAGCTTAGGTGCATTGTCTCAGGTGTGAGGCTTCCAGGGCCAGCTTTCTTCTGAAGTCAGGCTGGTGAATGCTGCTCGCCCATGTGAGCATCCTCTGTGCACTGTCAGTGTCTGTCCACAGTGAGCTCCCAGCAGCATTGTTTCTGGGATGGCTGGTTGGCTGAGGTGCTGCCAAGCCTGTGAGCAGATTTGGTGTATTTGCCATGAGCCTTGATCCTTGTGGAACAGCCACTGTGAGGATTTACAGGGCAGAGATCTTCATGCAGCTCTGCAGGAGATGGCTCTGAGGGCTGATGCTGAGCAGAAGCCAGGAAGCCCAGCCAGGCCTGTGCTGACCCTGGCAGAGCCATTTGCAGTGTGCTGGGCTGTTGATTTACCACCTCAGCTGTAGTGTTGTACCAAAGACATGCTGCGTCTGGCTAATAACCTCTCTTTGAACTTAGCATGCTGGTAGCAGTGCAAGGGCATCCACGTGGCTCGAGTCAGTTCTGATCAGACAGGGCTTGTTGCCACTCGACTGCCAGCTCCTGAAGTAGACACTTTAAAATCTATGGAGTTTCTGCTCGCTGGTTCGTAGAAAAAAACACCAGTGCTTGAAAGATGAAGAGCCGACTTTAATGCTTGGCTCCTTGTGCTCTGCTGTATTTTGGATTTTAACGTGTTTAAATATGTGAATGTGGTTTGGAAGCTGTCTATTAAAAGGTACCAGAGCAATAGATGGAGGTGGTTAGGGTGAGCTGCCAAGGTCTATCTGAAGTTGCTCCACAGTAACCAGGACCTTTATGAGAGAAAAGAAGAGAACGGGGTGTGGAGTGCTGGGAAGAGAAGACTAGATGGCAGCTGGATGTTGAACTGCAGCACAGTGTCTTACGGTAGCAAAGGGAAAATTAATGTTTGATCATGGTAAAGTAGAGAAGTATTTTCATTATAACCTCTTATTTTAAGCTTTGTGCCTAAAGAGATAAATATCCTGTAAAAACAGGACTTCTCTGCTCTTTGTTGTTTTATAAGTTCTCTCATTTCCCCTCTCCCTTTACCATGGAAAGTAACGGTATCCCCACTGAATTTTTTGGTTAGTGAGTGTGCTCTTTCACTTCATGCTCTGAATCATATGAGCAGGCTAAATGTATAGGCATTCTTTTCAGAATTATATATTTTCCTTTTAATAGCCCTGTGTGTACTGTTCTGCTATATAAAGATACCATAAACTAATGTTAAAAGCATTGACTGGTCACTAACTGAAGCACAGTTTTGCAAGCATTAGAAGGTAAAAGGAGAGCAACGTATAACAACTGCAATGGGTTGGGCCGTTCCCTGTGTGCAAGGAGAGGCATCATCTCAATTTTTTTTGTTAGGCTTATTATGACAACGTAACGTGGAATATTGCTCAGAGGTGTTTGCAGTCATGGCTGACTCTCAAGCTACTTTGGTTAGCTCATCTCGTAGCAGATGGGGAAACCTCAACAGCCCAAACTGTACAAGCACGTGGGGACAGGCGTAACGAGGTGGCTTTTTGATTGCATTACTGGGGTAAATGACTGTGGGGGTGGGTCTGGCCCATCCTGTCCTTTCTAATGGTCATCGGTAGTGAGTGTCCTGGGAACGGAAGAAAAGTAGAGGTAGTGTGTAGTACTGTTTTCTCAGAGTCTTCCTGAGGTTCAGTTGATGTCTTTGCAAATTGTTTTTCTTGGGGTAATTAAATCCTTTGATGTCCAAAACGTGGGCAGGTCCCCTTCAGAAGATGTGCTTAAGGGGAACAGTTCATTTCACCTGCTCTTGGAGTGTTGGAACTGTCAGATGCTTTCCACAACATTCTTTTCTTAATCTTCTGTATAACTGCAGGATTAACTTTTATCTGAGGGAACCCAGCAAGTTTTGTCTTCTCCTTCCTTTATCCCCATTTCTCTTCTTCTCTCTGCCTGTACCCTGTGTGAGACCAGCTTCCAGGTTTCCAACCAATTGTTAATTCTTCATCTCAGGCAGCAGGACTGACTCCCCATACCCTGGAGTTCCTTAGCATTGGAGCTCTTAGCCTAAAGAAACAGTAGTAAAGAAGCCAAGAAGTGAGGGGAAGGTAGGTCAGGTTAAGGATAAGATAGGATAGATAAGGAAGGTGTTTCAGAGCCTTAACGGCGTGAAGATTTCAGATCCTTTTTGACTTACAGAGGGTCAGAGTACATCACTACATCTCTAAATCTCAACCTTATATTGATTGCACGTCAAAGAGCTGAGTTTTGCTGACAAAGAACAGGGGTTTCCTGGATCCACCTCACTTGGGATTTTAAGATGCAATTTTGTGTTAAGCTTAAGGTAGTTAACTGTGGACAGCTGCTGAAAGGAACAGTCATCCTCTCCCCTCCGTGCTGACGCTGTCCTGCTTTTGCCTCCTCTGTCAGCACTAGTGAGTGGGTACCACGCTGGGAGTCAGATCTGCTCCGTTTTGACCCAAAACTGACTCTGATGATGCAAATGAGTAAGTGAGTTTTCACTTGGTTATGCAAACTGATCTGACTTGTTGAGTAACTGCCTGGTCACTAGTGTTAGTTTGCACATACGCTGAGGCTGCTTCCTTACCTGTAAAGCAGTTCAATCGTCTGTATGCTCTGGTCTTCCAAATCCAGAGACAAAATTCGGTGATTCTAATGGAAAACATACTTGTGCATTCCCGGTATTCCCAGCTGCTCCTGGAAGGGGAGGTCCTGCTCCTTGTTGCAAACTTCCCGCTCACTGTCACTCAGGGTGGGAGGAATCATTTTGCTGCTGTGCTCACGCTGCAGCTGAAATGAGGGATGTGCAGAGTTGGAGGAAGGGGAGGGCTTTCTCCTTCGAGCAACAGCAGCCTGTGTGGCCAGCTTAAAGGTCACGTGTAACTACTCTGGGACTGCAGGCAAGGGGCTTAAAGTGAAGGGGGCAGAACTTAGGAGTACAGTTACCTTGATTGCTGATCTTGAAGGCCTTTATTATATAGAAGACAAACACTGAAGCTAAATGAAAGATGTGGCTTGGCACCTTGTGGTGATATTAATCTCAGTCACTGTGATTTGTGATGAGCCGTGTCAATGCAGCGAGCTTTGGCCATTTCCCCAACAGCCTTGGTTTTGACTGTAACTAGCCTTTTCTGCACACCCTCCTTTGCTTCAGTGTATCATCCCTGCTTTGACAGCCTCTTAATTAGAGGCAGCTAGTTTAAAGATCTTCCATATCCTCCATAATTTTCCTCCACTTTTCCTATCTGAGATTGCTCTCTGGCATACCTTTTCACGTCAGTTTTACTGCACACTGGAGATGGAACTGCTAACTGTGGACCTGTGCCAGGTTCCATTTTAGCCTTTTAGGTATAATTGTATCTGTCAGTTCAAAGCCAAATGGAGTTTTAAATGGATTTTGATGAGGGATTGTTAGCACTAATGTATAGGTAAAGGCTGTAAAATAAGTGAAGGTGCAAAGGAACGGCTGTGTGGAGTAGGTGATACTTTGATCCATTAGTAAGCATTGGAATTAGCCTTTGATATTTATGCGTAGAAGAACCTGAGTCAAGTCTTCAGATGACTAGCCAGAAGTGGTAATTCACCCCTTGCAGGAGTTCACCATTTTCCTGTTTGGGCCTCAAGATTGACTCTGTCACATTGGCACTTTCCCCTTGCTTGAGAATATTTAACTGTCTGAATATTGTATTTTTAAGCAGTGGTCCAATAAATGATTGCCATAAACATGCAGTATGTTTCTTTTATAACAAAACAGTTTGGACACCGATGCCCGCATTTTCAGAGATGTGTCCTGAAATTTAGACTCCTGTATTTGTAGTTAGGTGCTTCAACAAAAGCATCTCGTGCGCATGTGTGTTGTGAGTTCCTCTTCATTGCACTCTAATGTAGGTGCCTTTGGGTCCAGTGGGTGATCTGCTCTTCAATTTGCAAATACTAACTTGTATCTTTATTTCCATGTCTTTAGGACATCTTCATTTAAACACCTTTAATATCCTGTTGCAGAAAGCAAATGAGATGAGCCTTATCGGTTTGAAACAGACCAAAATTCAGTGAGATGACTTACTAGTTCTTGGGTTTGTGTTCTGGCTTTGAGAATGAAGACTACTGGCAGGGGAAATCACAGCCTACTTGAGGGAGGTCTTCTTTTGCCTCCCAAGTTTTTTGAGAATCATTTTCACTTATTTACATGATATCCAGAGAATTAAGATTGTGAAATAATGACCCTCCCGAATTTTATGTTTAGTTGCAAAGTTTCCATTTTAATACTTAAAGCTCTGCAGACTAAAGCTTTTGTTAGGCTGTTTTATTAATTTGTGTCTTTTTCCTGTTCTTTAACCTTTTAGATTAGCCTGAACATTATGTCAATGTTAAAGTTGTATACATTTAGGAGGAGACAGAATTAAGTAGCTTTTGGTAACCTAGAATTACCATTTAAAATGGACTGTGTGAGAAATGACTATTCCAGAATTACTTCTCTTCTGAGTATAAAGCCAAATCTTAGATTAAGGGATAATTTAGTGTGTATTATTTTTATAAATAAAGTGTGTGTGTGTATATATATATACACACATATATATGTGTATGCCTGTATTTATGTATCTGAAGTATTTTGTCCTATTTACTTGTATTTTGTTTGGTTGGTTTGTATTCTTTGAATTTTACCAGCATTTATCAATTCTTAACTGAAAAGAGGCAGGGAAGGAAGTGACTTGCCTGTGGCCAATCCTTTTAGATTTATTCATCTTTATTTTCAGCCTATATCTGTTCCTTCTACAGCTCTTGTTCTCAAATAGCGTTATCAGTTGCACATTTAGCAATAGCAGAGACTGAAGCAGTAATAATGCTGCTGGAAGTCATATGCTTTGAAATCTCTTAAAGTAGTAAAGTTGTTGAATTGGTAGTCTGTGAAACAGGCATTCTTAGGGCTCTTTTATTCTGATATCTGATGAAATTACTCTTCACTGGTTTGATTTGGTTGGTTTTGATTCAGAAATTGTGTCTACTGCGTTTACTTGATGTTACAGTAGAGTTACCAAACAGAATTAATCAAAAGAAAAATAAAATCTTTTTGCAATGTCTTCGTTTTTCCCTTGCCTTCCTTTCTTTACATAACATGCGTTATGTGAAGAGTTAGCAACTTTCTAAGCTTTTAAAATAGCTCAGTACTGGTATTGGGTTGAGGCAGAAGGGGTTCTAGCTCCTTGCAGCATGTTTGGAACAACAATAGGTGGCAGCAGTCAAATGATGTTTAGGACATTCAGCTTGAATAACTAAATTAAATTTAGTGCACTTATTTGTATTTGGGCTTTACATATTTTAGTCGTAAATACTGGGGTTATGCAGAAGGTAAAAGGACAATGAATAAATGTCTCTGAGTTTTGTAATGTAAATTTGGTGTCAGAAAATGAATAAATTTGCTTAAAAGCAGGATCTTTGCAAATCAAAGGACTAGATTTTGCAAGTGCTCATCATCTAATAGTATTTCAGACATGCTGAACTGTTATATTGGCTGATAATGTTAGAAAAATCCTGGATTTATATACCAGATTCCACATCATCACCAAGCAATATAGTCCTCTTCTGTGCATTTTCAAATCAGATCGACAAACTTTTTCATTGGTTCTGTTTTTAGTAAGACACTTGGCAACATGGCAATTAAAGATTGCAATGATTTGCCATAGTTTTTATCTGTGTGTTCAGAATGTTTTCATTAAGTTGCTTTACTTGGAATTTAAAATTACAGTTCTGCATGTTTAATCTGCTAATAAAACAGAATGGCTTGGCTTTTGTTTCAAGCCTGACCTTTTTTTTTTTTTTCCATCTGTGTGAATGTCCCACATGTTTTAAATAATACAAGCAGATGAGAAGACACAAGTAAGACAGGACTGTATTTACGTAGGGAGGCTTTACAGTGTAAGTTAGGAAAGCACAGCTCTGATAATTTTTTCATTAGTCCCAAGTTGTTGCTGAGTAAATGTGTTTATTTTCGGATAGCATGATGATAAATTCTGAATTTTGTAGTTCCAGTTCCAAGCAATCTTCGCAGGGCTTATCTAGGCTTTGAGTTTGCTCTCATTACCTAACATATCTAAAATGTCTAGTGTAAACATGTACACTGATTTGTGAGTTATTTATCAGACCTTAGGAGCTGAGGTCACACCGTCCAAATATTTGTGCTTTCTGGAAATACAAGTAGTTATTAATTCTGTGTGAGACTAGCTGTTGATATTAATGTGGTCCTTTAAAAACCTGTCGCTCATTTGACGTGGAAGCACCCTAGTACTGACTGAGGTTGTGAGAGCGGGAGGATCTGTGTTGGTAAAATTGGGCAATATGCTGTGACAGAAGCGTGAGAGGCCGCTGTCTGGTTTATCAGTGCCACAGCAGGAACGCGGGGCATCTTACTCTGTAGTGAAACCCTCTCTCCTTGCCCGTGGGACAGCCATTTGCACAATGCAGCTGGACAGAATACAGCTTTCCTTAGCTGTAACCTCACAGTTACGATGAGCTGTACTCTGTTTCGCTTTTGGCTGTGAATCTCACCTGTGATTCAGCCTGTGGCATCCTGTCCGTACCTCCCACTGCTGGTGTCAGCTCCGCCTCTCACCTTCCACTGCAGCGTTTTGTACCCTCCTGTGACTGGATCTGACTCACTGGTCCAACAAGGAGATACACATGTAAGCATGGGGTTGTCTTTGCTCGGTCAGGCGGTTGGATTAGCTCGTGGAATGGTCTGACAAGCATGAGAAAGCATGCAGAAAGGAGAGGGTGGGACTACACATCTGGGAGCAGGGGAGGGTCTACGGAGGAGCAGCGCATGCTTGTCTGTTCAGCTGCCACTGAAATCATTACGACAGCCTTTAAAGCAGGCAAAGTTGTTACGTGTTCTCTGCCTGTGCAGCTCAGGTATAGCCTCCCTTCTTAGGGAGTACTTTTTAAAAAAAAGGCTACTGCGGCTGGAATTGTACATCAGGAAAAAAAAAAAGTTAAAGTAGGCCTTGTGTGTTCTGAAGTGTGTGTTTAACTTAGCCTATTTTTAGGTGTTTCTTTATATCTAGAGTGCTTGTAATGGACTTGTTCTGCAGTTACTAGTTGAACACATCGAAAACCTATCAAAAGTCAGATAGGCTAGGACACCGATTCCAGTGACTCTCTTTGTCTGAGAAGTATGAAGATTAAACCCAATGTCTGTGAGCATGAGAGGTTTGAAAAGGAGAATGAAATAGAAAATATATTAGATAAAGGGCTACTTTGCATTTTATTGTTATCAGTCAACACTGCCTGCCTTTGGTAGAAAGTCGAAACTTTGATTTGACAGATCTCAGAGTAAAACAGAAGAAAAAAAAGCAAGATACAATGCTGGAAGGGGAAAGTATGCTGCCTTTTGTCTTCAGACTTGGAGGGAGCAGGGCAGCTGCTTCCCACTCCAGGGGAACCCACATTAGATCCTTTGGCCAGACCAGGATGACAGCTCTTAAACAGAAACCCTGCAGAGGGGGTCTCACTCTGTCACAGCATCTCTTTTTAGTGCCTGGTAATGTTGCAGAAACACTTCTTCCAGCAGTCCCTATTACTTGTTCTACCCTACCTCCAGCAAGTCAGCTGTATCAGCACAACTGTCTGTGGGACCACAGTAACGCAGTCCCCACCCCCCTTTCCCCCCCACCCAAAAGGCGGGGGAGTTATTTTTAGCAGGATCAGTGGTGTGATCTTCAGTTCACCATGTGGCCCACAGACCTGCTGGCACGTGATGTGCTTTCAGCAAGGGAAGGAGAGAAGCACAGGGGCTGTGCAAGTGATTGAACGGTATGAGCAAAGAAATGCTCATGAATCTGTGGTTTGAATTCTAAGCTTAGGTTTCCTATGTAGTCCCAGGAGAAATTCAGAGCACCTGCACATTAAACTGGCAGCAGATTGTGCTGATTTAGCTAAACTGGTTTTAAAAAAAGTTACTTCTGACATATCAGGCAGTGCTGCTTTTGTGTGTTGACACAATTTAGCCTGATCTGGCTATCCGTAATTAACTGTAACCTGGACACGCGTCTCTTCCTGTCCCTGCTGCCTATGTTGGTTGGCAGAGTGCTTCAATACCAGGGGACTCGGTCACAGAACTTTATTAATGCTTGTTTAGTCTCTTTATGTCATTTTAGTAGTGTATCTCAAAATAGAGGATGGGACCCCAGCAATATCAGATCAGCTAAACATGAGCCCATGTGCATATGCATGTTAGGGTTTTTTTTCTAAATAATAAAGGTGATGGTATTTGAATACAGGACATACTTGGAACAGAACAAATAAATGCTCTAAAATTTGTTGATCTCAACAATAAACAGATACCTCTCAGTTTTTCCCAACAGCAGGCAGTCTTTGGTACTGTCCAGGGATTGTGTTTAGACAGAGAAATCTTTCTAAAGCTGCTCTTTGCCATGAGCCTAAAGAAAAAAAGTTCCCTGCCAAAAAATGTGACCAAACTGAGCAATTCTGAAACTTCTTTATTTGTGTCTCATGGGATATGCATTTAATGAGCTGATGGTTTCTGTGTTGTAAGAAGCTTCAATGTGCTACTAAGAACTTATTCTTCAGTAAATCTAGTTAAGGCATTTATATCAGACTTGAATTTTTAGATCCTGACTCTAAAATGGTTTGATTAGTAACAACGAAAATGTACATCTCACCTCTCCTTTTGAGTAAAATTATTTTTTGTTTGAAGTTTTGCTCTTGTTTTATTTTGAGGGGGATGAGGGAAAAACATTTTGGAAAAGCTCTCCTTCCTTTCCTGTCACCACACCTGCTCAGCATACTTGGGAGACAAATGTGCGAAGGTGACCATAGGCTGACTTTGACTTTATAACCTTTGTTTTGATGTAAAATCTACAACTCAAACTGTTGCTTTTATTGAATTGAAAACCTTTGAAAAGTCTGGTGCAGGTTTGGAAGCAGTCTTAACATTTAATTGCTTGCTTTGAGATTTTTGGTTTGTAGGTTTTTTTGTTTGTTTGTTTTTTTAATTAGTGCTGCAATCAAATAGGCAGACAGAAGTCTTCACTGGAACACTTTTTTTAATGCTATGTGCATTTCAATTTATTCTCGTAGCTTAGGCAGTGCCTCTAGACTGGATGGGGTTTCATGGATTTCTAGGGATTTTTTAATAGTTGCTGGCCACTCACACCACTGTAATTCAGACCATTCTTTATAAAGATTATCTTTGCCTTCCGCAGATATGTCTGCAAACTTTTAAGTTATTTTTGCAGTCCACATCTGGATTAGAGCAGGAAAAAAAATATTAATTTTCAACTTAATGAGATTTTGGCTCCATCGAGTCAAACATAAGATTTGCATTGAGCTTGCAGTTAGCTTTTCACTGTTGGCATCGTCATTTCCAAGAATGTATGGTATGCTCTTGTATTAGAAAACCCTGAAGGATAAATTATCCTCAGACAGTTTTTGTGGAAACTAAGTTCTGTTCCTTTTCCTGTGCCATCAGGTGAGATGATGCAGATAGTAGAGATTTTTATTTTGCAGAAGCGTTGCAGTGCCCATTGTCAGCCTTAAAGGTGTCTGATGGGTCAGCTCACTGATGTGGATGAAAACTAACACTAGGGGGAAAATCCCCCAACTAAAAAGATTTGTGTTTGTGTCAGCAGGTTGTTGTGGTGTAGTCTGTTACTGTGTGGGCTCTAAAGCCGAGCAAACCTGAGAGAGGTGTGAACCCCTGCTCTATTTAGAAATTTGCAGTCGGGTCAGTTGAAGCTGACTGTGAAACTTGGGATACAGGCATGTTTCCTCTGTCCCCTCGCTTTCTGCCCGTTCCTTACCAGATGAAAACCTGAGTCAGTTCCTTAATTCTCTTCCCTGCGTGGCCAGCAGGCAGCCGTGTCAACTGAATTGAAATTCAGTTGGGGGGGTGTAGTGGCAGAAAAGACCAGACGGCACTGGCAGTGGCTTATGTTGTCAGAGAAGCTGAGAACACTGGCCTTTTTCTTCTATAATTTCCATCCAGAATATTATCATAGCCTGTTAGTATTTTAGCTGTATTGTTTTGGATTTACCTGCATTGCCTTAGAAGCCTGCATTTACTGCTGGCTGCCTTGCTCTTCCTTAGGATTTGAATTCCCTGCTAAACCCACCTTGCCAGAGATACTCAGAGCACTGTGTGGATCTCCTGTGACTCTTGTCTTTTTTTAGAAAAGCCCTGATAAACTTTGTTCATTGACTAGCATAGTTTTCGCCTCATTTTAAGGCAGAATCTGGCATTGTAACCCAGTATTTCAGAAGCTACTGATAATACTACTTTCTTCAGGTTTACTGTTATTTCCAGTATTTTGGTTCGCGTTGGTGGTATGTTTGACAGAATTAACTCTGTTCCAAGACTTGTAATCATAAGGTCTGCTCTGCTGTTCTGACCCGCATGAGTTTCCCAAGAGCTCGCAGGTGACTCTGAGTGCTCACCTGACTTGTGCCTAGATCAAATGACCGGGAGCAGAGGTTGAACTCTGTGCGAATGAGCGTGCTGTGCCAAATAGTGTGCCTGGAGGTAAGGTCTTGCGTTTGTCATGTACTTTAATAGTTTGTTTGAAAACTGTAAATATTGCCTGAGCTTTATAATAAAAGTCAGATGTAAGGCTTCCCAAAGCTCTTTGGGCCTTGAGTTCACTTATCTGAATTTCTGTTTTCTTTAGCAGCTGTTTTAGTATCTACCATCAGTTCTTCATCTGGTGATGTTTTGAGGGGCTGAGAACTTTTTCACATGTGGTTTGCAGAACAACTTTAAGTACCGCTTCACTATTTTTTTTATTTTATTTTTAAAATTCTTTTTTAATATTTTTATTATTATTTATTTTTTAATTATTACATTAATCTCACTTTTAATGGCTGGACTACCTAATAACATTGCAGCAGTTGAATATAGTAAACTTCAAACATCTCCTGTTTGTCCCAAAGGTGTTTTGGGCTTTGCTCTTGCACCTTATTTTATTGACCAAGTACTGAAATTTTGATCTTTGAAATGATGAGTTATCTCACTCTGAATGAGAAGTCCTCACATATGTAAGTAAATCTTGATGGAAAGAAGATTTAAAACACTAGTTAGTAGCTTATTAGCCGTTGTCAGGTGGGTGATTGTAAGTGTTTGGATCTCACTGATCAGGATTTGCTGTTAGGGTGGTCAGGGTGGGCTTGAATGTTGGTCATGTTTCAGGAAGCACCATGTACATAGATATTTTCCCATTCCACTGCTGTCCAGCAGGGTAGTCGGGCAGTCTCACAGTCCTAAAGCGTATTTAATTTAGGAAATGGCATAGGCTATGTGAGAAGCGAAGGTGTGATTGGTTGACTTTGACTTAGTTGCTGAAGCACCCTGTGTTACAGCAATGGACTCAGTTGCTACAAATTACTAAAAACGTAAAGAACATATTGCCTTATTTAAAGGGATTAAAGCTATCCTTTCACTTGATTTGCTCAAAAGAACAAGGGGCATGCAAATAAGGCTTTCCAGAGTCAGTCCTGTTCGACCAGTAGCCTCTGAGTCTATTCCCTTCCCAAAAGTAATGCTTTAGAAATACAACTGGACTGAAATGTGGCTCATTGGTGCCCCTCTGTAAAGATAGGTATGAGAAGGTAAGTGTATACCTGTATGTAAAGAAGGATGTATTAATCCCTTCACATTGGATTCATACTTTAAGGAGAACAGGGTAGCTGCCTATGGAAATATAGGAAAGTATATTTTATTAAATAAAATCTGAGCAGACAGCAAATGGTTTAAGTGTCTTGCAGACTGTTAAGTGACTGCAGAATAAGAAAGTGGTGTATGACTTTATAAAGCATAAAAGAAATAGATTTGCTGGCTGTTTGCATATCCTTTTCTCACTGGCACAGTAGGAAGTATATTTTGGAACATTGATCAAAACCCCTTTCGTCTATTCTGAATTAAGACGTGTTTGTTGAAATAGTAAGCTCGAAACCAACATTTGCATTTTATAATGTATGTTATTCTCAGATAGCTTAGAAGCAGGCAAAAAAATTAACTCTGAAATGAACACTTGTTTTCAAATAACTGAACTGCTTTTAGAATTTATGCCCAACTTGACTGAAAAGGTTGGTTATTTCCATAAGATAGAATTCTCTAAGCAAAAGCTTAATATACTACTTTGGAGAAAAGGGTGTGTAATTCTTCCTGAAACAAGGAAGGTTCCCTCAAATTTGAGTTTTGAATATTTTTATTTTATCTGCAAAGGATCATTGGAAGAATTAAATACCGACTGAATTGAAATTCCTAGGGCCTCAGTATCCTTTCCCATACTTGCATTTCACCTAGCATAATTTACCAAGTAAATCCGTGCTTAAATTTCAGAAACACAAATTTCTTGTAACTTTATTTTGTATGTCAATATTCCTTTGCATTTATAGGAGGTTATCATCTCTTTGTGGTATGGTGTGGAATCTTAAACTTTTAAAAGTATCTCATGTTTGAGAGAGAGTGAGAATTTGTTTCCTGGCTATGAAAATTGACATTTCTTCATCTCTGTATTGTTAGCACTTTATAGGGTGCTAGTACTTCCCAAACATTTTCGTAAGGCATCACATAATAGATACCTTTAGATGTCAGTGTAAGTCTGTTTGCATCATGCTTTTGTGCTGCAGGACCCTGGCAAGGTTAGCATCTGTAATGCTGGAAAAAGGTAGACTAATGAATTGTGTATCTGTGATGCTGTCAAAATGGAAGCATTTTGCTTCCAATGGAAGCATCCAGGCATTCTGGTCTTAATTTGAGTACTGCCTAAAGGTCTGTGAAAGGTCATCATTTTGGCCAGTGAAAGAGGTATCACCTTTTAAACTTCAACTCCTCTAAGTTTTTGCCCCTTCATTCTGTAGAAATATGTATGATTTTTCTAGCGCTCTCCTCTCTGGTGATAAGCCACAATGCCATGTTTTCTGCTTCAGATACTGTGAAAGAAGTAGAAACACTATCAGATATCTGGAAAAAAAATATAACACATCAGTTCTCTTTTTTTTAAACTCTTAGCAGGTGGTAAAATGCTGTAGGAACCCCACAGGGAAGAAGTCTGACAGTTCCTTGTGAACAGCTTTAGTTTCAGATTCATTAGGGAGAATGGTTAGCTTTGAAGTCTCGTAGGTGCTCAAGAACATTGTACTAGCCTGGGGTTTTGGAACCAATTCTTGGTTGGCTTACTGGCCTGAACTGGGGTTTATATCAATACCAGTTTTAAGGGGTTTGGCTTTGTGGGGTTTTTTTTTGTTTGTTTTGTTTTTGGGGTTTTTTTTTTTAGCCCTCATAAATCTTCTGGCAGTGAAACTGTGCTGCTGATATGTGCTATGAGATGCATACTTACTTTGTTTCTTTTAAATTAGTGTTTGTTCTTTTCTGTCATGTTGCCTTTAGCCATAAATGTTATCTCCCTAATTTTTTTTTTTTTTTTTTTTTTTTTTTAAGCCATGCTGTTTTCTGTTAGTGATTGTTTTAGGTATATCTGAATACCAGGCAAGGAAGTTGCTTAAAAAAACAAGCAGAATACCCTATTATTAATGGAACAGTAGGCTAACAACAAATATTGTCAGAACATGGACCTGTGAACTCCGTAGTGTGAATGTGGTTTGTATGCCAGTGCCATTTTCAGCTTTGAGGAAAGCTTAACTTCTCTGTATCAGTATCTTGACCTGTGCAAATGGAGGTTAATGCTTACCACACAGATAAACACTAAGGGTAGGACAGGAAGGTTTGATTAGGGCTCAATTTTGAGGCAAGAAAGCCTGTCTGGTGCTTTTCTGCTCTCTAGCCCTGCAAACAAGCGCAGTTATAGACGGTAAAGAACATTGAGGTGTAGCGTAGTATTTAGTAAAATACAGTGTTTGCTAAATATATTTGTATTTATCTACAGAAGCACTTTCCCCAGTATAATGCTGTGACTGTTGTCAGACTTTCTGTGGCATTTTCCGCTGTCCTTCTCATGCATTTGAATAACCTGGCTTTTTAGGCTTACTTTCCCAATATTTTTTCCAACATTACAGAACTGCAGCATTTAGCAAGTGTTGCTTTCATTGTTGTCCCTTTTATTAAGGGCAACCTTAGTAGCAGGTGAGATATCAAAGGGTAGGAGAAACATGCCACGATGGTAATATGTAGTCAGCTTTGTATGTCTGCACATTACCCAACACTAGCCAAGGAAAGAAAACTGCTCACGGGAGAGATCATTGTATAAGTCGGAACTGGAAATTAAGTAGATTCATATTACACTGAGAGGAGTTGTGGCACTTCTCTTTGGTATGTTTTAGATTACTAAAAAGTCATGATACAAGAAAGAAATGAGGTGGTTTATCTTTGTTCACCATGTTATGTGTCCAACAAAGCACATATTTTAAAAGAAAGTAAGGAAGGAAAAAGAAGAACATGGTTTCAGTAAAAGAAACTATTACCACGGCATATTAGAGGTATATTTTACAAAATGTTACAATGAAGTAACAAAATGCCTTCTTTGGTTTCATAGCTTTTCTGAGGAGTGCTATGCAGTGCGTCATCATTTTAACCGGTAGATCATACTACAGAACTTTCAAACCAACTCTAGATTAAATCGGTTATTAATTCAGCCATTTTTACTAGCACAGTGGATTGATGCTTTTTTTTCTCCCCATCATCATGAGGTATGTCCTCTGAAAGTCATTGAAGTATTAAACACTGAAACATGAGACATCTGTCACAGCTACCAGTTAACACAACTGTTTCAAGTGAGAAAATACAAGAGGAAACTGAATCTTATAATTCTCATTAAAATGAAATGTCTTATGCAGAAGAACTAGAGGAAACTATTCTGTTATTTATCAGTTTCTCTGCAAACCTTAATGTTCGCGTGTTTGCAGGCTCTCACTCCTGCATTGAGGTCTACCCCAGCACTTCCTTCAGCATGCGGCAAAAGGGGAGAGATGAGAATTTCTTCTAAGAGCATATGGTTTTATTTATAACGTGTTTCACAGCTGTGACATTCATAGACAAGGCTTACTCGTGTACTGCACTCCCACTCGCTCACTCTGCAAGCAAGCAAAACTTCTGATGTGTGCACTCACGTTTTTGAGGGGGAAAAAAAAAGCGCATGGAAGTAGGTGGCGCTTTATTTTATCAAACTGAGGAAAACATTACTTCACGAAGATAAAATTAACTTTTATATAGTAGAAAAAAACAAAAAACCAAAAGCTTCTTAACTGAAAGTATGCTGCTTTGCATGATAGCAGGTAGTTCTTGTATGTAGAATAATGCTGTATTTCCATCAGAAAATTCACTGATGATTGATGGTGTGGGAATGCTTGGAGAAGAGGGGAGAGTAACAGAAACTAGTCCAAGTACAGATATTGTGGTGTGCACATGAACAGAAAAATCTGTCCTTAAATGAACATATTGCTTGCTTGTTTTTTCTACTACCTGATGTTTAACCTAAAAATGCGAATAAACTACAGCCTCTTAGTCTGATCATGTCCAAGTGATTAATAGCATCTCTTGGTACTGTTAAAGCAAGTTTGTTTTTTTTTTTTTAAAAACTCATGATTTAAAAATTAATTGATGTTCATGTTCCCCTTTCAGCCTTCTTTAACATTTACGTCTGTGACAGATATGATATAAAAAGGGAAGTACAAATATTTCAAATACAGATGTTAGTCTTAAACCTGCTGGCATTTTTTCATGGTGACTGTCACACAGTGTTGGATCGTAGTGGTAGCACAGACTTTGTCATGTACTCCTGTCCTTCTCAGAGTGTTCTTTCTATTTTAATTTACAAATACAGGTATTTTGCAGGTTGGTTAAATGCTTGTAAAAAATTGAATGCTCTCAGCTATGACCGTTTTGCTTATCTTCTTTCTCCAAATTTCTATTTTTCCATTGACTGCTTCTCCATGCTTACAGGAAAACTAGAGTCTTATCCTGGTCTCATCTGTTCATGTGGAACAGGGTCGTGATTTACTGTCACTGTAAAGCTGGGGACTTTCTGTGGTATGTACCGTGAAAACGAATGGAACTACGGTCCCATTCCAGACAGTGGATTTTTGCCACTTCTGTGCAATATGGACTCTCTTTCTAAATGAAGACAAAAGCCTTTGTTATGCTGAGTCACAGTCCAGAACAATAGACAGTTACAGAAAAGTTGGTATACTTTGTTTCTAGTTCCAGTTTTGATTTTGAAGTTCTCCCCTGTACTTGCTTCTCTCTTTTTTTGTCTCTTTTATTTTTTTTTTTAGCACTACAGTTGCAGTATGATTTAGCATGCACGTTGCTGCCCATATTTTCTCTGAGCTCTGTTATTATAGTTCTCTCTTTCAGTTGCAGCAATCCTGTTGACTGTCACCAGTCTGCAGATTTTGTCTACTTCACATAAAGCTGCTTTATGCAAGAGGGAAGTGGAAGGCAATGATCAGCTTTCGTGAGTCCAAAGCATATCATCTCCCAAGGTGATGAGTAATAATAAATTGTTATTTTTGAGGTGCCTAATTCACTATTTGATTGCTTTGAAATGCAGCTGACAACTCTTTGAAATGTATTTGAGGGATGCAGGTTTACAGCCAGTAGGCTGTTACGGTAATAACAGGATATGATCCATGAAAAAAGCTGTGTAATGTAGATGTTAAAATATGCCTGGAGCTATCATAAGCAAATACCATTTGAATCATTTGTAATACTGCTAAAAATTGTGGTATTGCCTAGCGTTATAGCCAGTGAAAATTACAGTAGATTAGAAAAGTGTGTAAATGTGGTATTGTGAAAAGGGATGGAAAAGAAAGGGGGGGGCAGGGGGAAAGGCCCTGTGGGTGTCTTCTCACTTTTGAACCAAATAACAGTGGGATAGGAGGACCTGCCAGAGCTGCAGAGTCCAAACTTTGGTTTTAGAGAGCATAGTGCTGACTGATGCTACCAACAGGATCACAGGCTTATGTGAAATTTGTGTGATGCTGTGATCAGTTAAATCCTTCTCCCTTACAGAGTAACAGGGCTGGTGATAGTGTGGAGAAAATGTGCCTGCTGAATCGCTTGAAATGGGGGGAGGGGAAGGAAATCCATAGTGAAATAAAACCCTAGACTAAGTTTTACACTTGGATGCTTAAGACAGTGTCTGCATGAAGTCGAGCTGATTGCAAATTATTCCCAGGAGAGATTTTGATGGCATCTTGAAGGCTTTATCAATTTCTTTTTGAAACTTCTGGCACCTCACCTTCTCTTAGAGTCACTGCTTGCAGCTTTATAATATTATATGTTTAGCTCTAGGAAAACCTATACTCTGAGAGTTGTTTCCCCCCATTAACTTTATTAGTGCATTTTAATAAAAATTATTGCTAGCTTTCCATGATACTGATGGGCTAAGCTGATTAAAGCTCTTTGAATCAAAAGACAAGGGGTATTTTGGACTGCAATAAAGAATTGAGATGTGTGTTCCTGTGGGAAGGTATTTTGAGCCTCTTCACACTTCACTTCTTCACAGTTTATGGTATGCCCTTCACTGAAAAAGTGCACTGCAAGGTTTGGTACATGTTTAGCTGCAATTTAGGTATATGTGTTTGTTTTACTCAAAAATTAATTTTAAATTGAGTTGCCTTAATTGTACAGGGAATGTTTGAGATCAAGTTGGTAGGCGACAACACTGACTGAGTAACTATGAATACATAGTTTTGGGTAGTTATCTTGGGAGCAATTTGGTAAACGAAGAAAAAAAAACAAACCCAAACCACAAAATTCAGGAACTGTCCACACACACAAAAGTTTCAACAGAAAGAAGAAGAGGAAATAAAATGTGGAATCCCTGAATTCAGGAATAGAAGGAAGAAGTGAGAAGCAGTCAGCAGAAGAAATGCTGGTTATTAAAATTGATGGAATATCTGAGCATCTGAAAAAACCCAGAAGGATTTACCAGTACGTGCTGGATATTTACATGAATATGCAGTAATGCGTGCCTTCTCAGAAACGTGTTAAAGCAGAGGTAAGAGAATCCTGGAAAAGTATATAGGAGAAACTAAATTTACTTTTAAAATAGTACTGTCACAAATTAATCACCAGCAAAGAAAGAGGGTACTGGATCCAACAGTTTGTTCAATTCATCCTGCTGAAAGTTGATAGCGGAATTTCCATTGACTGTTTTATCATTACTAGATTTTCGCTCAGTTGTATTCTTCAACCGTATTGAGTATTGAAGGATGCAGTTGCCTCTTTATCGAAGAAAGCCAAACAATGAAGGAAATGAGTTTTGCAGAGCTACTGAGAATAGTAAGGGAATAAATAAATCCAGCTGGAGGTGGGGACGCAAAAAGGTGTTGATTTTTTCCTAGGAAACAAGTGGCTAAATTACAGTCCAGAGGCTGTGTAGTCCCACTCAGATTCAGATTTGATTGAGACTCTCGGTGTTGTTTAGAGGATTCGTACACTGGTCACTATGGAAAGCATGTCTGAAATCCCCAGGCTGCCTTGAAGAGCTTCGTTGTGTTTGTTACAGGGAGAACACTAGCAAAATTAAAAACAAACCTGAACATTGCCTGTGTAACATCCTGCCTATGGAGGCACAGCTGTATTTCAGTCAAAGAATTTGAAAGAAAAGGTAGCGGATGCTTGTGTAGTAAAAGGATGTTAGCAGAGAGGAAGATGTTGCATGCATTAGTCTTGCAGAAGAGAAAGATAATTACTATCAACCATCTTTTTTTTTTTTTTTTTTCCCCAAACTGTTACTTATTAACATAATCAAATTACAGTCAGAGCAATTGCTCTCAATTAGTACTCAGTTTGCCAATTACAGCTTCTATTTCAGACTTGATAAAGGCAAGCAAGGTTAGTGAGCCTGAAAGTATGTCTATTTTTTCTGTGCTCTGTCTGCTGAACTAATAGAGGGTATGACTTCTCTCAACAACGTATGCCAAACTTATACCCTTAAATGATCAAAGGCACAGCGACACAGTTATTTAAGGTACCTTCATGTCTAAGAAGATTTAGCACTTGTATTTCTTGGCATAGTTTTAAATCTTCTCTAAAAAGACACTTCAGTGTAAATAAAAAAGCTAATTTAGTAGCCCTGACAAAACTGGTACAAAAGATGACACAGCTGTGAACTGATTTTGAAAAATCCCTTAAATAAGAAAACGTACACTCTGTCATTCTGAGTTTTTACTGGAACAAACAAGTGCCTTCTATTTTTTCCATGTGAAAACTCCTAATGCGTCGGCTGCTGCTGACTGGCTTTTTTATTTTTCACAGTGGTGAGGGAAGAACTCCCCATCCACTTCATAATCTCAGCCTCTGTCCTCAGTGCCTCCTAGATTTCCAGTGCAGCCTACCTCAAGGAAGACCGACTAAAACATCTCCAGTGGGATGTCCATCCTCTTGCCTTTATGGAGTGCTATGGTTGATGGAGACTTCCCAGGCCCATGAAACTGCCCTGGGGACTCATGTAGGTGTCAGTCTGGCTTTCTTGGGCACCGCTCTGGTCAGGTCTAAAGTAGAGCCCTGCAAGGTTGAGTCATCTATGTTTCTTCCAAGAGCAGTCTACTGCTGGGTGGTTGTGGTTGTTAAAGCACTGTCCTTTCCAGGGTTATTTTGATGCTGTCAGTGCTGAGCAGCCATGACTTTGTTTGCAAAATGGTCTGGGATTTTCACCGGCTCGTCTGTCCACTCCTGGCAAAGTTGGAAGCACAGTGTGGCACTTGACAGGTCTTGCCACCGTGGCATGACACATACACGCACTGTTGGACCAGAGGACTGCTAGGCAGATGTGAGAGTCTTCTGAACGGAGGCTTGAGTGGGGCTAACACCAACAGAGGAGTCAATCAGGAGCTTTGCAAGGTGGGGACAGCCGGGACTGTTCTGCTGAGCCACCCAGCTTCACAAAGCAGGGTCCTGCGGCAGCTGAAGTGCAACAGAGACTGTTGAAGCTATGAAGGGGGGCACATGGGTGCATATGTCTGAAGGCACCCATCGCTGGAGTTATGCAAGCGTCAGTGTACCTGAGCTCCCCAAGCTCCTCCTGCTCAGCAGAAATATCCAGCTGTCCTCTAGACCAGCCGTTCCCTATCCAGACATCATCCTCACATGCGGCAGCCATGTGATGCTGATCTTCATCTGTGCCACCATCGCCTTGGCACCAAGAGATGGGGTTCCCATGGACTCTGAGTTGTCTCTTGCAAAGCAAAGTAATGAGAAGATGCATCTTCTGCACTTAGGTTTCCATCAAGATACAAAGAGATGATGCTGTTCTTCAGCCTGTACTTGGCCTTTTGGGTCACAAGACTTGTTTTTTCTCTCCATACAGAACCCACTTCACCTTACATTCAGTAAAGCTTTTTATGTCCTCTGGGAGCTTTTACACCACCACCAGAGGAAGACAAATAACAATTCTATGACTAGAAAGGTTAATCAACTTTTGCTACTAATACTTTGTTGCTCAGTGTCAAAATTATGGCTCGTGTTTCTGTCTCTGTGCTGAATGTGCTTCTCCTAAATGCTAGCTGGTAGCAAAACTACTGTTTCCATTTATTAAGCAGTTCTCCAGCATGAGTCTTTCAACTTGACCATGGTGGTTTTGTTTCTGTGCTAGGAATCCTTATGTGCCTCACTCAACCATCCATACTTCTGATTGTACATGCCCTGTGACTTCCAGAAGTGGTATTCTTTGTCTCAGTTATTGTTTACCTTCATAGTATGTGACTGGCAGAAGCTTATGCAATTTAATCAGAATTCTAAGATACCTCATTTGGCTGTGAATAGTTTTTTCAGCATGAACCCGGAACTGAGATCTTTTAGTCAAATAGGCTATTACAGTACCTACTGTTACATGAAGTGCCTGTGCCAAGATACTGCTGGTAGCACTTATCTGTCCTCAATAGCAAACAAAAAGGGGAGGTGGAAGAGTGAAATAAAAAAATACATATTGTTCAGTCAAGATAGGTTAATAGTGTTACACACAAGCCACACTTCCTTGTTGGTTATATCAGTTCTTTGTATTTTTGTATGATCTAAAAATGTCTTTCCTTGCTTTTTTTCCGTTTGGGGAAATCGGAGTGAATATTCTCTTTCTGTGAGAACAGTTGGTACCAAAAATGCTTCATTTTGGTATGTAAAAATGTTCTTTTCAGGGTAGTGCAAATAGTGCTTTCTGTGGCTTGACTATGTTTTAGCACTTTATGAGAATTTTTTTTCAAAGGTGGTGATATTTTATGCTGTAGAGAACAGTGATCTTTAAGGAAGCATTGAATCAAATGGCTCTATGAGGTTTGGAACACCTGAAAAACTTTGCTGAATATTGCACAGTGGCTGCTGTAACAAGTACCTTGAGGAAACAAAAGGATTTGCTCTTGCCTTATGTCTACTGTCTGTGTATAAAATGAAGCTGTGCATACAGGTGTCTGCAGAATGAGTCCCGGATGGTTTACCAGATGGTTGTTCTTAAGTAGGAGCTGCATTTCTGAAAGGGGCAGTCCTCTTGAAGGCTGTCATCCTGACTGACAGCTTTTACAGCTCTCAGCTTCATAATTTTCGTAGTTTGTTGGGGAAACGAACTGTATAGCCTCCAGACCACTTCCTTAGACTCTCAGTCGCTGTTGTACGAGGACGTTCTGTTTCCATCAACATGTGAAACAAAATCTAAGCATCACATGAGTCAGTGATGGATTTGTGGATGGACATCAGCATTACCAGAATTCAGGAAAGGCAAATGCAGATAGGTTGGTGAGTAGGACACACTGGATGTACTTTGGCTTTGTTACCTAAGTTTTGTCAACGTTGCAGTAAAATGAAGAGGTGTGGCTATGGTATTACTCTTCAGGAGAAATCTGAGGTCCTTTCTTATGTTAAAATGTTGTCCAGTGTGGTTACACTCATCTGTCACCTGTTGCACGTAAATATATGGCAGGGGTTGGGGGAAGGGAGAACCTCCAGTAAATGTAAACAATGCTGATTCTCCTGTATGAAGCCAGACTTTTTTCTGCATTCCAGGCACATGCCAGGCTTTCATGCCTGTCTTATCCCCAGTGCCATGCCTTGCTTTTGGGTGATGTCTGAAAGTGATTTCACTGTATCATACTTTCTGCTTCATGGGAAGTATGATGGGAGAATTGGCAGGAAGGTGGGAGAAGTTCAGAGTAATAGGCGCGATGGGAATATGGGATATGGAGCATGGGGTAGCATCAACAGTGGGGGAACATGGATGTAGAATGAGGAGCCCACAGAGGGACCAGAGCTCCATGTTAGAAGGCCTTTGTGCTTCTTAGACAGCAACATCTCATCTAGAGCACAAAATTGAAGCTGGGCTCCTTAGTGATGTATCCCAGCCTGTGGCTCATCCTCAGGCATCCTGAGATGCTACAAAAAGCAGTGAAAATGACAGCTGATACCCTGGGGTTGTAGGAAAATTAGGGAGATTAAATTCAGCATCTTTAATGTGGAACACTCCAAAGCATAGATGCAAGATGGGGTCCTTGCTGAAGGAGTTAATTTGGATTGTGTTGACGTCCAGGATGCATCTAGATATGGGCTCTGATTTCACATACAATTTTGCCCTTTGTCAGAATGCTTTCTAATAACGTAGGAAGTAAACCAGTACTGCACAGAATGTGGTAAACATGTTTTCATAATAAATGGTTATGTGTAATCTGACCAGCCCTAAATTTTAAATGTTTTTACAAATGCACACTAATTAATTGTTCATTACCAGTTGAGGCTTACACTGGATTGTACATCAAAAACGCTCCATGCAGTTCTCTAGCATGTATCTTCTCTTTACAGATGAATGATGGTTGTGATCCTTTGTGAGATGTGCTTTAGTTGCAGTGCACCTAAAACATCTTTTCATAAAAACTGAAGAACTAGTTGTAAATCTTCCACTCTGAACAAAGGACAAAATTGCCAGGTAGGAAGTTTTTCATGGGCCAGTCATTGAATTGGAGTTTTAATACTCTGGATACTGCAGAGAGAATATTGTATGGGAATGCTTATAGTGGAATGGAAACCACCTGCTGAGTTCTCATCAATAAGTTTTTTTTAAATATAGGAACCCTGGTAATTCAGACACTTCTAATTAGACCTCGTATTACTGGTTCTATTTTTGGGAGGCAGTTGGCTAGCTGACAGTAAGTGGGCATAATTACCATGCCAGCTCACCATTGGCAATGATTTTGATGTCAGCAGTTTCACTTACTGAGGCTACAAATCGTGAATCATCAGTTGTGTTAGGATTAGAAATCTTGTGCAAGATTTTAAGATGTTTGCTAGATGATTTGTAACTTACTTTAAGTGTTTTCAGAATGATGAAGAAAATGTTGCATGTTCTTCATGTGCATAAGCATTTAGGAGATTACACATTCTGGAAGCTAAAGCAAAACCAAATTTCTGGTTAATTTTTTTTTCTGGCTTATTCTTGTTTCCTGGATCATTTGCATGTACTTGTTTCCAGGCAGTAGTACATTGGGGTTTAATGTCTGGATCAGATGGCTGATGTGACAGTTCACAAGCAGCACAGGAACGGAGAAATGCTCCGGCAGTCTTTATTTGTGAGCATGGGAGCAGATGCCTCTGATGTCTCTCGACCTCTTCAGACATTCCTTGAGCCTTGGTAAGAGCTGTGCAGTTCCGCAATCTAGAGGGAAGGTTGCCCACTGAGGTTTGCTGTTTAGGCTGTTGGAAACCACAGTAATGGAGCATTAGGAATGACGCCTGCAAAATGGGGCATACTGGCCATTTCAGAGAGAACCCCAGTTTCACTAATTAATGTGCTTTTGCACGAAGTGATCTGATCTAGCTTAGAAAGCTCCTTCTGTAACCTGTTTCTCTGACATCATCTAAGCCCTGATGGCTGTCTGTGGAAAGACTTGAAGAAAGGTGTTAAACCTGGTTGATTTGCACTAGCTTCAGGGATGCTTTAGGTTTGCACAGTTTAAAAATAGCATATATATTGAATGCGTGTGTCTGTGTAGGTGTGTATATACATGTATGTATATACAGACATTGTGTGTGAATATAGATACACACATACACAAAGGCATATCATGCTTTGTGTATGATATTCTTTAAAAAGGTAAGGTTCACTGGTTCTTGGTGAAATTCCCAAGGCTGGCTTGTGATTTTTGAGAATGGCATGTTATCACAGTTTTATAGTTTTGAGTGGAAATGTCTGGAATGTCAATAATTTCTCACAGGAAGACTGTCCCTGGTGTGATTCGTCACTAATCATGGTACATAGCACCCTTTCTCCTTTTTCCTTTCCCATTAACTGGTATGCCTAGTTTGTTTCAATCCCTTCTTTGCATGAATTCCAAGGAGAACAGAAGTGATTGAACTCTCTCTAGGAGGGATTTAATGTCTCCAGTGGGACATGTTTTCAGGATATAAGCTAGATGGTGACAGGGTGAAGTTCAGGTTCGTGGCAGCCAAAGTAAAGCAAGTCAGGACTCTGCCCAATAAAGCAAAAATCTCTTCTGCAAAGTTTTCTGTTATTTTAATTTGCATGGTGTTATTTTTCATAATTAATGGGGAATAGCAAGGGGAAATCCTGTATACTCTGATAAATTGGGTTCTGCCGATCCCAAAAGATGGAGTGTGCTAGAAGTGATTTTTTTTATTATTTGTTTTTTTTCATGTTTTGATATGAGAACTAATACTACATTTTTGCAGCTGGGGCTTGGAATGTCTTTAGCCCTCAAATGAGATGAGCTGTTTTGGCTACAATGTTTTGAGTTTTTCTGTTCAGCAGATCAGGTAGCTACTAATTGGCTATTGCTTATCACTTGCAGGCCATTTTAAATGAAGTCCTGCCTTAAGATCTGCCCTTATTACAATGAGTAAAGCTAGTGACTTTTGCTGGTGTGTTATGGTTTGAGGAACCCACAACAATTTATTGTCATTAAGACAATTATTCTATCACCCTATGACCCCTCCCCAGCTGGGAAGGGAAATTGGGGAAAAAACAAGGAAACCTGAGAGTTGAGATATAAACAGATTTAATAGAATAAGACTGGATAATTAACATCAATAATACTAAAGAACCAATATTGATCCTGATACCAGTATAAAATACACAAGGATTATACTCAGCCCATTCTATCAGCAGGAAGCTTGTGCACTCCCAGCAGTGGACAGCAAATGTGGGACACTGCGAGTGCCACGGCTTCGGGAGGAAGGGAAGGGCTCAGGGCTCTGGCACCAGGGCAAGAAGTTCTCAGTATTGCAGCCATCAAGGAACAGAGAGACCTTCTCAGCAAACTTGCTAATTTATATTGAATATGACGTTCATGGTATGACATAATCCTGTTGGACAGCTTGGGTCAAGTGCCCGGGTCTTGCTCCTCCTCATCCCCACACCTGGCAAGCTTGAAAGCACTGGGACCTTGAAACCTGCACACCATAGCTGGCTATAAAGTAATTATTTTCACAAATTCAGACGCCACAGTCTTCTAAAAGTGCATTTTTCCCAAGCATTAGAAGAGAAATTAGTCCTGTGTCACTCAAACCAGGACAGCTGGGTAGCACAAGAAAGCTGGCTTGGTGTTTTGAAGATGAGGTCTACCTGTAGCTTTAGTCTTCACTGGGGCTTTGTTTTCATTCTTTTAATCAAGTTGGTAAAACACAGCTGTAGGCTAAACCAGGTGTGGTTGTATAGCAAGCTTCAACTTCGGTAACTCTGAACAGACTGCCTGAAATTTTGGACTGAATCCAGTATTTATCCAGACTGGATAAACAATACAGTAATCAGATCACGTCAGGTTGGAAGTTTCATTTTAGAAGCTGCTAACCACAGTGCATAGATCAGCATCAGGTTTATTCATGCAGCCTTTAAATACAGGCCTGTTTGGGCAAGTGATAAGAACTTTGAACTGCCTTACTGTTCCCTCCATCATGTGTACACAACTTGATATTAACTTGAAAATTGTGATGTACATGATCTTTGAGATGAAACGTTGCCGGCTGGCGTGCTCAGTCCGATGGTGCCAAAGCAATGTTATCTGCAAGTACAGGCCTTAAACTTAATTTTCATTTGATGATAGTACCATGGATTGCGTGCAAAGAACTGTTTAGGGAAGCCCGTGGTGTTTCAGGTAGTCTAAATCACCTTTCTAGTTGTCAGGTTTTGTGCTTTTGTTGTCTTGTTCACAGTTGGTTTGAAAAGTGTATCTTAAATTCCTCCCCTTTAAAGTAAAAGGAGTTCTATAAGTGTTCATATTTGTGTTACTGGTTAATATGAATGCATTAAATATTTGTGACTTTTTCCCCCGTGATTTCCTCCATGTGAATGTACAATTTAAAAATTAGAAGGCAGATTGACTCGTTTCTCAAATTTAAGCCCAGTGTGAGTTTTTATGAACGCCTTAAAATCAGGTTTTTAATGTAATTTACAGCTCTTTAAATGCTTTCAGATACCTTTTGTATTTTGTAGCAGCTAGGAAAAGGTAACCTGCTTTAGTTTGGAAACTTGTTGAATTAAAACTCTAGGTGGGTATTCTATATAGTGTGGAAAATAAGGGGGCACGTGAAAATACTTGATGGCTGGGACTGTTCAAACCACTTAACCAGAAAATGCATACCTCCACCACGTTTTAAGTGAGCAGTGAAGTTGTGGCCTCCAGCTGACAGTGAGGCTTGCAGTTTGACTTGACAGACAGCTTCTCTGTCTGGCAGACATCCTGGAGCTGCTGGAGGCTAGGGCTTGTTCAGACAGAACTTTGCAGGTCTATCGGGCTGAAATGGCTGTTGGAGGGGACTGAGACATCCTTGAGCATTTGTGCCAGGAGGCTAGTGGTGGCAGGGACTCGCCATAATAAGTAGACACACTAGTTTATGGCTGTCTCTGTCGTGCTCTGAGGGATGTCATCAGCTAAAAGTTAAACAATAAAGCAGGCAGAGACAGCATGTTTAGGTTTAGGTACAGATTAGGTCCCTTGGCAATTCTAATCCCTGTGATTTCAGCTGGTGAAATGAAGGATGCAACACAGAGTTTTAAGAGGTTCCTCTGTTGCCACCGGTAAATGTGTATCTTACAGAGGCATCACTGGGTATTTCTCTGAATGGTTTTATAAAATTCAGCAGTTACTTTGTTTTCTTTGGGGATTCAATAACTTATTTGGATGCTGGTAACTATATCAGTTTAAAATTAGTGAGCTGTCTTTGTAACCTTTGTAACCTTAGAGGTACTTAGTTCAGTTAGGAGCATGTTCCCCTGCTGTGGAGTTGGTACTGAGAATTTTTTTCACTTTTTCCATCTCGACGACTCTGATCATCCAGAGAAGGTCCTGCTGTAGCTGCGTATGTGCCCAAGTCTATAGAGCTGTGAGTGTCCTCTGGGGGAAACTGAAATTGGCTTCCACTGTTCCCCATTTGCTTCCGTCATGGGGTCCTGGATGAAGTGACGTACTGTATTTTGATGGTCTTTTCCTTTGCAAATGTAGGGGAAAGAGAGTTTTTTAAGCTTCCTCCACTGAAAAATTCAGTCACCTACCTATAGGGAGGGCTTTAGTGGGTCAGCTTCTAGGGGTCTACATGAGAGATGCAGCTGCACAAGGCAGGGTGAGGCCACCAAGCAAGACTGGGCTGTGGAGGTTTTTCTCAAATATCCCAGAAACGTGAAGCCTGTGAGACAGAGGGACAAAATGAGCCCTGACCCAGTGACCCGCCCAGTTTCCCGTGGGAGTTTGTTCAACATTTTAGCATAGCCTGATGGTGGAATCCTCCTCCAGGGCCTTTCCCAAATCCTACAATCTGACAACAAAAAAATTCCAGTCAGGCTTCCAGGAAGCTGGGGACAGCAGGACCACCCCTGCATTGTGCACAGGGCCAGGCCCTCTCTGGCTGAGCCGAGTCCCAGGTTTAGGAGGTGCAGATGACCAGTTTTCTCTGTGGGCTGACGACACTGCATGATTTTCATGTTGACATGCTCCCCACATGCAGCACTCTGGAGGAAATGTGGTAGGGGTGATGCTGACATTTTTACTTCCTTTCCTTACTTAACGAACTGGATTTATTTTAAACAGGATTTTAGGTTGGTTAAACAACTACATTTGCACTTCTCTGTTTTGAGGAGTTAGTAATTTTTTTCAAAACTGTGGAATTTCTAATTTAATGTGAACAGAGCTCATGAGGGGACTGTGGAAATTTGCTAAATGCATTGCGACTTAACCACAAAGCAATCAGGCTGTTTCTGTTTCTCTCGTGCTAATTGAAGTGAGAGAAAATAATTATGTAGAAATTAAACTACAGTAGACTAATTATTTTCATTTTCCTTTTCTGAGACAGACAGATATGTGTGTTGGGGAGAGATTTGCATAATTTTTGTTTTTAATTTCTCTTAGTTACAGTGGAGGAAGTGTGTAGGGTATGGGAATCTTGGGTTGAGTGAGTAAAGGGCGGGAATTGTCTGGTTACAGAGCTGCATGGGACTTAAATCTGACATGCAGAAAAAGACATGGGACATTGTAAACTTCAACTTGGGTTATTATTCTAGTCCGCTAAGCTATTGCGCTGAAGATTCAACAGTAATATACTCATATGTTTTTGGTTTGTTAAAAATGTATGTGACTTTTTGAACTTTTAAATAACATGCATACATAACACATCTTTGCTGTAATATCACAATCTGATCTCATTGAGGTGTTTATTGTTTGTCTGGCTGTGAATATGCTCTTTATGTGTGTATAGTTCTTTCATGTCAATTTTAAAGGAGCTCCCACTCATAAGCTCATGAAGTACAAACATCAACGGATTAAAAGAATGACTGTCTGTCCAGAACACTGCAGTGCTGCCTTCCAGAAAAATTTAAAGTAATTATACATACAACTTTTGTGGAATGAAAATTGGCCACTTGATATTTAATAAACAGAGATCTACTTATCATATGAAAACTAGGAGACTGTTAATTTCAGAGCAGTACCAAGTGTTTTCATTTATACTCAAAAGATAAATTGCTCAAGATTTGGACTTACGGTTTTTATCTAGGCTGTGGAATGTACTACTAAAATGTTCTTCAGTATTTCTTTTTTGGAAGAGCCCCATTGAATAAACATGAGCAAATGTTTAGTTTTGTTTGTTTTTACAAATGAATTTGATCATTTCACCATTCCTGCAGTTTTCTACTGAGCTAACTTGGTATCAGTTATATTTCTTTCTAATTACAGGCATTCTTTTCAAAGAAACGTGCAAGATAAGAGCATCTTTTGTCTATTGATCATGTGGAGAACTGGAGAGGGACTAGGGCACTCCTGAAAAAATGCATTCTTGGGCCAGGTAGTTTTATTATTATAAAAATTTTATTATTATCTAAAAATCAACCCAAGGTTTTGGCAGACCTGACCCCTGCTCTGCCAAGCGTGAAGTGTGTTGAAATCACGAGCAGCACAGCAGTGTCAGGCAGGTAGAAGAGCCACTTGGCCACCTCCACTCTGACAAATTCACAAAGAATTAAAAGTGATCAGAAGCAAGCTGTAGCCGGTTAAACGTTGAACGGAGAGACCATGCTCAGACATGTTTATTTTTCAGTTGTCCCCATTTTACACACCAGAATTTGTCAGTGGGACAGAGAGACCTGGTATGTTCTTAGAATCATAGAATCGTCTAGGTTGGAAGGGACCTTTAAGATCATCGACTCCAACCATCAACCTAACACTGCCAAAACCACCACTAAACCATGTTCCCCAGCACCACGTCTACCCATCTTCTAAATACCTCCAGGGATGGTGATTCCACCACTTCCCTGGACAGCCTGTGCCAATGCTTGATAACCCATTTGGTGAGGAGATTTTTCCCAATATCCATCCTAAACCTCCCCTGGCACAACTTGTGGCCATTTCCTCTTCTCCTATCGCTTGTTGCTTGGGAGACCAACCCCCACCTCTCTACACCCTCCTCTCAGGTAGCTGTAGAGAGCGATAAGGTCTCCCTTCAGCCTCCTTTTCTCCAGGCTGAACAACCCCAGTTCCCTCAGCCGCTCCTCAGAAGACTTGTGGTCCAGACTCCTCAATAGCTTCTCTGCCTTTCTCTGGACACGCTCCAGCCCCTCAATGTCTGTCTTGTTGTGAGGGGCCCAAAACTGACCACACTATTCGAGGTGGGGCCTCACCAGTGCCAAGTACAGGGGGATGATCACCTCCCTACTCCTGCTGGCTACACTATTCCTGATCCAGGCCAGGATGCTGTTGGCCTTCTTGGCCACCTGGACACGCTGCTAGCTCATACTCAGCCAGCTGTCAACCAACACCCCCAGGTCCTTTTCTGCTGGGCAGCTTTCCAGCCACTCTTCCCCAAGCCTGTAGGGCTGCCTGGGGTTCTTGTGACCCAAGTGCAGGACCTGGTACTTGGTCTTGTATAATCTCATAGCATTGGCCTCGGCCCATGAAAACAGCCTGTCAGTCTTAAATATGGTGTCACTAAGCCCAAAACAAATAGGTAAGTATTTCACTCCCAGGCTTTGAGAGGAAACTGTTAAACGGAAAAGGAAAATCTAGTGGCTGGCTGAGGACCAGGCCATCTTTACTCCTTCCAAACAAGTAGAATTACTGCATTTTCTCAGTAAATCTTAATTGTTTGATCCTTGCTATGCGCCTCTCGCTGTGTCATCTGATGAATGCCATGAATTAAATATAGTACATTCATTTAAACCACCCACAAATAGTTTCTCCTCCCTGTCTCGTCCCAGCCAGCTTTAAAAATAAGTGCTATGTGCTTTTATCTACCACATCCTGCACTGTATGACACTTCAAGGATGGAACCAAGAAGAGTACGTAGCAGTGCCATTCCATGATTGAAAATTAGATTACAGATTAGAAAGCCCAGAGGGACCACTATGACCAGATAAAACAGTCCCCTGCAGGCCATAAGACTGTTTTAATTGGGGCCGATCTAGAAAGAAACATCCGATCTTGGCATAAACACTTTCAGTGATGGATTATGCAAATGATGCTTGGTATGTTTTAGTGGGCTTTGCTCTGGCTTGTGATTTTTCAGTTTTTGGGAAGACCAAGAGGTCTTCTATTCCTTTCCTTTCTTTTCCTTTCCTTTTGATTGATTTCTTTCTCCCTTTATGTCATGACTTGAAATGAATCGAGATTTAGCTAGCCAATAGGTCTTAGTAGACTTGCGTCTACCAAAGTGAAAAGTCCTCTTTCAAATGTTTGTTTCCCATACTTATGCAATCACAGTGGAATTAAGTTATTCCTTGGCCTTCTCTTTATGGAATGGATAGAGCTGTGAGCTTTTCATTAGCAGACATGGTTTTCAATCGTGTGTCTTATATTCCTAAACAAGGCTCCTTGCACATGCTAGCACTGCATTTCTTTCACTGAATAAACCTGCATGTCAAGGCATACTTTATATGACTGGTTTTCTTGTCACAAAATATCTGGTGTCCTGAACACTCCTGAGATTTTTTTGGGAACACCAAATGCAAAAGGAAGTTGGCAGTGGGGACATTTGCTGATGCTCAGGTGGCATTTGCAAAAATTCAGAGGAGACACTGCCTGCATTGTACCCTGAAAAAAAACACAGAAAACCACTTCAAAACTGTCTGTGTCCAGGGACACCATCCATTTAGACAACCTTCAGCATCCTCCTCAAAGCAGTCTGCTTGCAAACCTGGAGGCAAAAGCCCCTTTTTCTCAGTCCTCCCCTGCAGTTCTGCAGTGGCATTGAGGATGTGGCCAGAATCACTGGTGTGGTGATGCAGTGATCTTCCCACAGTTTCCCTTGGGACACACAAGTTCTTTTGCAATTAACATAATTGACTGGGAAAGAATCCTGTTCCTTATCCTGCCTCAGGATAAGGAACTGTGGGATTAAGCCTAGACACATGGTGCACATGCTGAAATGAAAGCTGTAGTAAGATGGGAGACACTGTGCTCTGGGAACATTCCTGCCTGGGATAGGCACAGTGAAAGCGTCTTACATGTGGACTCTGAATTTATCTGATAGAAGGATAGTAAGGTTATTTTTGCATTTATCAGACTCTCCATCTTGATCCATTTCAGCAGCATATAATGAATTCCTAGCATAAAGCATAATTTTTCTAATGAGCAGGTGATTCTCTGATTCACTTCGGGTAAAACTTGGGCTCTGAAGCCATTGGCAGAATTTCCTGTTACCTCATTGAGGCCAGGATTTCACCCTTTATGAAAATTTAATAAAGACAGAAATATTGTTGACATGGGAGCGTGGTTCTTTGTGATCTACGCAGCAGATTTGAGCCAAAGTTGAATTAAATCTCAGACCTAAAAGTCTGGTTCAAAGGTCCTTTTCATTTCCCAAGCAACAACTATTCCTCGGTCTGTTGTAGGAGATGTATGCACATTCGTGGTTTCAAACTGCTGCTGGTGATGTTAGCTGCTGTTTCATCTCTCTCATTTCTGTCAAGTGTTCCATGGGCTGTGCAGCGGGATGTACGAGTAATCTCATTCAGATGACTTTGTTGACAGTGCCGTTTGAAACGGTGGGCTGAAATAAAAGCACTTAATGCAGAGGTCAGAGAGTGCCTGATGTTCTTTGCAGAATCCATTTGTTGTGTAAGCAGCGGTACTGTTGTGGCGCCTACTTTAATTAAGGCTCCGACAGTATTTCCATAATAAACCATATTTTAAAAGGTTTATTACTCAACTGCAAAATCTGCTGCAGGCTGAGACTTGGACTAGGAAAGCTTCAACCTTAAAGTGTTTTCTTAACATAAAAAGCTATTTTTCTGAAGTATGGCTGCAAAGAAATCTTTCTTCAATTGTATAGGTAAAATCTTTATAAAAAGAAGAGCTTTATGTCTTATAAACAATGCATATTTAAGTGGCTAGTATTGACTATATTGCTTAGGGTATTTTTAACCATGAAATATCCATTATGGTCATTCTATAATTTGATGTAATTTGAATACTGAAGTATCTTTTATTGTTTGTGCGACAGTATAAAAAGCCTCATTTAGGACTGGGACCTGATGTGCTAGATTGATTTCAAACACAAGCAGAGAGAGTTCCTGCACTTTAATACGCTTCCTGTAAATCACAACAGAACAAGGGTAGGAAGGGGCATGTGTTAACGCCAAGCAAATGAGCATGGAGGTAAATTGCAACTTTTACACATGTTTAGGATACACTTGCCAAAGGCATAAGTAGGAAACTTAGAATAATGTGTTTTAATGAGGCAGGTGCATTATGTATGAACTAACAGAGCAGACCATCTGTAAAAGTCCAGGACATAATTTTTGGAATTAATTGCTTCCATATGACTGGACAGGTTTTCTTTGTTTTGTTGTGTTGTTTGGTATTTTGGTTTTTTTCTGACTTGTGGTTATTCAGGTGAGAAAATATTGGATCGGTTTCCTGCAGAAGGGACTGAGCTGTAATTGATTTTCCCTTCAGTAACTGGTTGTTCAGAAATTCTTCTAGGACAAGAACCTGTGCCAGCAGGTTTTCAGCAGAATGCACTGAACTATAACAGGGTTTTCCTGGGGTTTTTATTCCTCTGGAAGAAGTTTCCTATTTTGGGTTGTCTGTTTAAGTTGAAAAGCACTGCTGTTATTTACTATTAATGTGATAACATTTAGCTGCCTAGTCTGGATTATATTTAAATATGCATGAGTTGATCCAGGGAAGAGACATAATACCCTGCAAAGCCTCGACCACTCACTTAATGGGTTTCTGTTGCCTTTGTGACAAGTCCAAGTTCCACAGAATGAAGGGATTTGTCGAAAATGTCATTTTCCTAGTGATTGAGAGTGAACTTCTGAACAGTAGCCTGAACATGTAGTGGCAGTTTTCTTCAGCTTTAAGTGTGTTAATTGAAGACCTTTTGAAGCTTTGTTCCTTACTAGATAAGAATTAACAATGATGCAACACATAATAAAAGGGCAGAGTTAAATGTTGCCCAGGAAATGACGAGTATTATCTCTTCCAGTGAAGTGGTGCTTATTGCCACATTACTTTGCAACCTAGATGTTTTTTCAGTAAACAGTTCAGCCCATGGGCATCGATGGGATTTTTGCTGTGAATCAAGATATTTGGTCCCAAATTTGTAGTGTGTGATCAAGAACTTAATCTTTTTTTAAGTGTAATTCTACTCCACAGAAGATTTTTTTTTTATCCGCCAATGTAATTCTACTATTATTTTTTACTTTTTTTTTTTCCCCTGTCATGAATTTGTTTGGGGCGGGGTGAGGAAGGGGCTGCAAGAGTTTTTTCTGGCAGTTTTTGGCAGAGAGCTTTGATTATGTCATACAGCTGTTCAGAAATAGAAATACTGTTTTTGCAACTATCACGGTAGTATTTTTCATGTGGTTACAGTGGTATCAGTTTTATTCTGCAACATACAATGGGTTTGGTTTTAGTTTGTTTTTTAAATCCAGAGTTAAAGAGTCACCTTAAATTCTAAGCTTCTTTGACCATGTCTGAAAAATTAATTTTACACTTTGTATAACTAGTGAGAGAAGTTTTAAATGGGGGGAAAAAAAATTAAAAAAATCAGTAACTCAGAAGGCAAACAGACAGAGCCCTACACTTACTTTCAAAGCCTGACCCAGGAGCTGGAGATGCTGAAGTTTGATGCTTATGTAGCAACATAACACTTCACCCAGCAAAGCCGGTTGCCCTCTGTACCTTTCCAGGGGACCCTTCCTTCGTGCCTGAGGCTGGAAGGTGATCGGTACTGCCCGGTGCTCCCGCCCTGCCTTCGACTGCCCTTCAGCTCTCCCGCAGCAGGTGGCGGTGCTTCCAGCACCTCGGGCGCCGCCGAAGGGACACATCCTGCTTCACGCTTTCTGAGCCCAAACTCCTGGCTGCTTGTGGGCTCTTCCCTTCACCGCGCACCCTGGTCGTGAGTGGTAGGGCAAAAGGGCTGTGGGAATTGGTCCTGGGGAGGAGGAGAGAAACACGCTGTCCGGGGCACACGAGGGCTGTGTTGAAGCGAGTGGCAGTGCCATGACAGGTTGAGGACAACTGCTGTTCACCTTTCTCTCTTCACAGCCCCAGGCTTGTTCCTCCTGACACATTTTCTTAGCAAGCAGCCAACCTGGGATATACTTCAGTGTTTTGGTTTGGGGGTTTTGTTTTGTTTTGGTTTTTTTAATTAAAGGTATTATCTCTCCTCTTTTCCCCCCTCCCCCCCTTCTTATGAAGTTTGTATATAATTTAAGATTTCTTTTTAACTAAGGCTTCACTGCCAAAATGGGAAGTTGCCTTGCCCTGCCCATTCCCTAAGAATTATTCACTAATGCCAGACAGTTACTCTCATGAAATGATAGGCTGTTTGATAGCTGTTCTTGACAGCTGTTCTGTTAAATAATAGCAGCTCTTTTATCTGTATGGCCTTGTGTCTAGTCAGTAATCGAGGACTGCGTTTCCTCTGTCAGACTGCATACGGTATGAAGAACCAGAATCACTGAGAGGTAGATAATAGAGTATCACTTTTCTATCTTAGATACGAGGTCACTTGTTATATGTGGGGAATTCATGTTTTGACTTAAATGAGTCATACGGGCTGATGCAGTAGGGCAAGGGGGAGAGGGAGCATCACCTGTTCCTTCAGAGCTCCTGCCTAAAGATGCGGTTGAAAGGCCCTGTGCTCCTCATCTGAGTTTCCTTTCCTCACGAGAGCACAGCCTATATGCTCCCCGTGCATAAATCCACCAAGCCTTTGGAAGGAAAACCAAACTCTGAATGCTTGCCACTCCCATAATTTATTCCTTGCTTTGATGAGGTTATGCCTAGGTGGGTAAGCATGAAATCGTTTCAAACTCATTGAAACCTGTGGATTGATATCAGAGGGTAGAGTTTGCACAGGTCTCACAAATTGCTTAAAGTTTGAAAAGATCGAGCAGATTGTTTGATCACTGTCTATTCGCTGGTGTATCACAGACTATCACCTTTCATCCAGATACCTTCTGTATTAAGCCCACTAACCTAAGTGACAATAAAGCATACTTAGGTTTCCCTCTGGCACTTCAGCAGAGAAATTCATTCTGGGTTTGCAGACACCATCAAAGGTGAAGCACCTGTTAGTTAACCCACTGTGCTTTTGAAAACTTTTCTTTCTGGTTGTTGGCTCTTGAAGTGTTTTTCTGGGGCTGGCTGCAAGATCCTCCTAGTCACAGGAATACTCTGTCTAGAGAAGTGCTGAGCTGCTCTAATTATCCCACCTCTCAGACATCTTTTTCTTCCAGATCCTTTTTAGGATCAAAATTGGACACAGCATGTCAGTATGCATCTGATAAGTGTTGTACACAAATACAAGTTCTCCTCCTACTTGCTACTCTAGCTTCCTGCATGGTGATACAGATCATGACTGCCCACTCAGACAAACTTCGTGCCATTAGCAAATTTCATTGCCATTAATTTTTCAGCAATTAAATTGTTTGTATACTTTTAAGCTTCTTACGAGTCTCTGCAGAGACCCGCTAGAAATACCCACTGACAGCTGCTCCTTGAGACCTGTTAGCCCACCAGTTATTAACCCATTTATCATGTGTTCTGTCGTTACAGTATGATGCTCTCTTTTAAGCATTATGCCGTACAGGGCCAAGTTGTATACCTTACAAAGATTCATGCGTGGCCTGTATGGATTTACTTTAATCAACCAAATGGACAGTCCTTCTGAAGGGAGATTAGATTTGTTCAGGAAGACCTGCTTTGGAGTCATGTTGCCATTAATTCGGTCATTTTTATTAAGTGAGCTCCCCGTCAGATTTCAGTTACTATGCTTGGGGACTGATGCCAGCTTTTTGCCCCTACCTGAGTCACTTCTGTTTGTCCTTTTGGCACAATATTCAAAGGCTTCCACATCTCTGTGATTTCCCTAGAATTTCAGAATATGTTAAAAATCTACATCAAAGAGGCCACAGGGAGATCAGCCAGCTGTTTTAGTACTTTTGAGTGGAAACTATCTATTATTTGTTGCTAGTCAAGTCTTTATAAAGAGTAACAGCTTTCTCAGTACTGTATTTCTATATTTGAAGATGCTTTGTCACCCATCTTTATGTGATACAAGTCCTCTTCCTTTTGTTCTGTATTTGGACAATAATACATATGAACATTTCTGCATTTGTTGTATTTTTAGTGTATTTTACCATTGGATCTACTGGTGGGCCTGAATCATTTTTCAGGTTTATTTGTTCATGGTCTTAGCCTTTTGTTTTGCTTTCTGAAAATGTAGAATGAACTCAAAACTTCTTTGGGACTGGTAGTGGTGCTGCACATTCAGTTATAGAATGTAATAATTTTTTAAGGTTCTTTATGAAAGATCTGTTCTGGCATGGTTCTGCAGTTCAGAACAGTAAATCACAACTCACATGGCATATTTGGGAGTAGAAAAGCAGCTCCCTAGATTATTCTTTTGAGCAGTTACAATGGAAATCTTTAAGGAGTTTTTTTAAGTTCTGACAATGCCTCCTAGAGCCTGAGGTATTCCCCGTTGGGGGGATTGGGGTGGTAGAAGTTTTAATTTATATATTGTAACCAAATGCTAATTTATAGTGAGTAATTAGAAAAATCTTAAATTTAAAAATTTAAAAGAATTTAAACTGGTAACTGTCTTAGCTTCAGTTGGTAACAGCAGACTGCAGGTTTCCTATAAAGTTTACATCAGTAAGCGGAGACATTTAATTTATTAAGATAGTCACCAGTTTTAACCCTGAAGTCTAAAGATGATGACAACAGCTGCTCCACTAACCTCTGGTTGATAGGAGACATCCAGTATAAAGAAAGCCCCATGAACTTATTTCCCTTTTGAGCTCTAAAATGTGGAGCAACACACACAAAAGCTTTCTGTAGGACATAACCTGCGGAGGCAGCGCAATCCTTGACAGACACACTGGTGTTAGCAGTAGCAGCATGGGCTGCTGTGGTCCACTGAGAGCACGATGTCTAGTTTTCTGCTGTTGCAGGCAACCCTGCATTAAATCTTGAGTCCACTGTGATCAACTGAACTTGCCTGACTTATGCGAGACATTTTATAAGCAAAGATTATGGGGATTTTTTAGACTAAGTTAACTGCAGAAGCAAAATAAATGCCAATCATCTTTTTTTTTAAGGAACCAGTGACATCTGTGAACCTCACTTAAATGTCTTCATTTGGATGGACTCCCATCAGTAACAATTTCAGCAGTGTCCAACAAAACAGATTTATTCCACCAGCACATCTTTTGTGTCCGTTATTTCAACATTAAATATTTGTTTGAATTTTAGTATGAAAACGTCAGGAGCTAAAGAGCCTGCCTATTTATGTGGCTATCCTGGTTTGAGGTAAAACAGGACCAGTTTTGTTCAGTAACTTTACTTTTTAGCTAGGCCTCTTCTAACTGCTGGAATTAGCAGCACGTTGGGCAGAAACTGTTCACTCTCAGAGTGATGAGACCCATGTTTATAGTTGATACCAAGGGATGGGATGCAGAGAGGCTCTTGCTAATCCTTAGTGCTGTCACAGTGAAGGGCAGCCAACTTTGGTATTTGCCCTGTTCAAGGGTGGGAAGCAGAAAAGCATAGAGGGGTCACCCCTGCAGGGAGGAGCAGACAGGACAAGTGACTCAAAGCTGACCAACAGGGTGTTCCATCCCATCTGACTCATGCTCAGTATAAAAGCTGAGGGATCAAAGGGTCAGCCCTCTTTCTTCAATGGCTGGCGTCAGAGGAGGACTCTGTTCGTCCGACTTTGATCCCGATCCTGAATCCAGATCCGGAATCCAGTTCCCATCCATCACTGAGTCCAGTCTGGGACTTCCCCAGTGCCTGCTGGTGACTTGACTGTCATCCTGGGAGCTTGATTTCATTATTTTCTTTTTATTAATTTATTATTAATATTTCATTAAAGTAGTTTAGTTCCTTCTAAACTCTTAAGTCTCTTTTTCTCTCTCTCCTGCCTTCAGCCAGGAGGAGGAGAGAAAGCATCTGTCGTTCTGCCTGATTGGGCCACTCCAGCCCAAACCACAACAGTGGCTGAGGTCTGGACCTGAAGAAAGTGGACAGACCCTCAAACTGGCATGTGCTGCAAAACACTGGACAGTTGAAGGAGAAAATAGAAAAATAATTTTAGGATAAGCAATGTCTCCAAAACCCACGTTACCCATAGCGAAGGTACCAGAATATCACAGAATCATAGAATGGTTTGAGTTGGAAGGGACCTTAAAGATCATCTAGTTCCAACTCCCCTGCCATGGGCAAGGACACCTCCTACTAGACCAGATTGCTCCAAGCCTCATCCAGCCTGGCCTTGAACACCTCCAGGGATGAGTCATCCACAACCTCCCTGGGCAACCTGTGCCAGTGCCTCACCACCCTCATAGTGAAATATTTCTTCCTGAGTTGTAATCTCAATCTCCCCTCTTCCAGTTTGAAGCCATGACCCCTCATCCTATCACTGCATGCCCTTGTAAAAAGTCCCTCTCCAGCTTTCTTGTAAGCCGCCTTCAGATACTGGAAGGCTGCTATAAGGTCTTCCTGGAGCCTTCTCTTCTCCAGGCTGAACAACCCCAACTCTCTCAGCCTGTCCTCACAGCAGAGGTGCTCTAACCCTCTGATCATCTTCATGGCCTCCTCTGGACTCGCTCCAACAGGTCCATGTCCTTCTTATGTTGGGGGCTCCAGAGCTGGACACAGTGTTCCAGGTGGGGTCTCAACAGAGCGGAGTAGAGGGACAGAATCCCCTCCCTGGCCCTGCTGGCCACGCTGGTTTTGATGCAGCCCAGGATGCGGTTGGCTTTCTGGGCTGCCAGTGCACATTGCCGGCTCATGTTGAGCTTCTCATCTACCAACACCCCCAAGTCCCTCTCCTCAGGGCTGCACTCGATCCATTCTCCACCCAGCCTATATTTGTGCATGGGATTGCCCCAACCCACGTGCAGGACCTTGCCCTTGGCCTTGTTGAACTTCATGAGGTTGGCATGAGCCCACCTCTCAAGCCTGTCCAGGTCCCTCTGGATTGCATCCCTTCCCTCCAGTGCGTCAACTGCTCCACACAGCTTGGTGTCGTCAGCAAACTTGCTGAGGGTGTGCTCAATCCCACTGTCCATGTTGCCAACAAAGATGTTAAATAGTACCAGTCCCAGTACTGACCCCTGAGGAACACCACTTGTCACTGCACGCCACTTGGACGTTGCGCCATTGACCACACCTCTTTGAGTGCAGCCATCTGGCCAGTTCCTTATCTACTGAGTGGTCCATCCATCGAATCCATGTCTCTCCAGTTTAGAGACCAGGATGTCATGTGGGACAGTGTGAAATGCCTTGCACAAGTCTGGGTAGATGACATCTGTTGTTCTCCCCTTATCCACCAACTCTGTAACTTCGTCGTAGAAGGCCACCAAGTTTGTCAGGCACAATTTGCCCTTAGTGAAGCTATGTTGGCTGCCACCAATCACCTCCTTTTTTTCCATGTGACTTAGCAGAGTTTACAGGAGGATCTGCTCCATCATCTTTCCAGGCACAGAGGTGAAACTGACTGGCCTGTAGTTCCCCGGATCATCTTTTTTACCCTTTTTGAAAATGGGGGTTATGTTCTCCCTTTTCCAGTCAGCGGGAATGTCACCAGACCGCCACAACTTCTCAAATATGATGGATAGTGGCTTGGCAACTACATCTGCCAGTTCTCTCAGAACCCGTGGATGAATCTTATCTGGTCCCATGGATTTGTGCACCTTCAGGTTCCTCAGCTGGTCTCGGACCTGGTCTTCTGCTACAGTAGGCGGTACCTTATTCTCCCAGTCCCTGCCTTTACCTCCTGCAACTTGGGCGGTGTGGTCAGAGCCTTTACCAGTGAGGACTGAGATGAAAAAGCTGTTGAGTACCTCTGCCTTCTCCATGTCCTGGGTGACCAGGTCTCCTGTTTCCTTCCTGAGTGGGCTTGCATCTTCCCTAGTCTTCCTTTTGTCCCTGATATACCTACAGAAGGCTTTCTTGTTGCCCCTCACATCCCTGGCTAGATTTTACTCTACCTGGGCTCTGGCTTTCCTAATCTGATCCCTGGCTGTCCAGACAATTTCTCTGTACTCCTCCCAGGCTACCTGTCCTTGCTTCCACCCTCTCTAGACTTCCTTTTTCTGTTTGAGATCGTCCAGGATCTCCTTGTTCATCCACGCAGGCCTCCTGGCGTTTTTGCCTGACTTCCTCTTTGTTGGGATGCATCGCTCCTGAGCTTGGTGGAGGTGGTGCTTGAACATTAGCCAGCTTTCTTGGTCAAGGCTTTCAGACATTTAGCACCAGCCAAGGCAACTTTAGTTCTTGAAAATAAATAAAAAATAAAGTACCCTGCCAATTCAGTAAAAGGATTAATCCCACTGTCTCTTCTCAATTTAGGAAGACAGAACATCTGCCGTAGAAATGCACAAATGTGTCTGTTAATCTCGGTTGTGAGCCTTCATTCTGATCTGCTTCTCTCTTAACTTCAGTTCTGTTTTCCTCATTTAGTTCACATTTCTCTTGATTCACCTTTCACTTTCTTTTTGAAAAGTGATTTTCCTTTTTGTTTGTAAATCTGTTACCTTTACTGTGTTTTCCACTGACTTTTCCTCCTGCCTTATTGCCTTGTATTTCATGTTGTCTTTCTTCTGTACATACCAACTGGTACCTTAATTCTCATCTAGCCTTCTGCTTATCTCCTTGCATTTCTTTATTCAGTCCTGGTTTCTTCCCTTTTCTCTCCTTCCTATCCCTTTCTATCCACTGCATCAGATTCTTCTGTTTGCAATGCTGGAATACATCGGAAATGATGTTTTTCCCTCTCCTCTGCCCTTTTAGTTACTGAAATATGCACAGAAGAATTCAAATACACTTCTAAAAATAGTAAAGGATAAAATTGTTTGTTTCGGCTTTTTAGTCTTTGTTTTATTAGAACTTCTGGGAGGAGAGCCCCGTAAAGTCTATAATTAATTCAGCTGCAGGGAAAAAAACAAAAGCAAAACAAAACCCAGAAAGAAATACAACCACAACCTATTTGGTTAAAAAAAAAAAAAAAAGGCAAATCTCCTATATGCTCTACCTATGGACAGTGTCAGTATGGCATGTGTAGTTCTAAGTGGCATTTTATATCCTGGGTCTTTCTGCTTATGTGAGGGAGATTATTAGGTATTTCACAGTTCTGATGATTGATATTAAAGCTAACATAACTTGGTGTGAGATTAAAAGAAAATGGTTTATTTGGGGCATTTTTAGAGATGATGAGAGTCATGTAAATTCTGAAAGATGTGGTGGATGAGAATTTCTTGCGGCAGGAAATGTCTGTCAAAGCAGGTAGTTGTGAAGTCCTGGCACTTCCCATTTTCCGATAGACTTTTCTTCCCCAGCAAGTGGAGGTTTGCTTTATCTTTCAGGGCTGCTTAGATGTTTCTCCAATGAAAATAAATGGATTTTTTTTTTTTTTACATTTTGTACAGAATATTGTGAATATTAAGCTTTAAATTCTATCCAAATCTGGATCTGTAGATGTTCGTGACATGATTATAAAGATCATCAGCCCTGTGATGCTCCAGTATGATGTAGCTTTACCTCAGGATATGGATTCCCGAAACTTCATGTCCCAAATTCTGCTGAACTAATTATTACAGTGCAGACAGCCTCTAAAAATAAACTTTCCCATTAGCTATTATGTTCTGTAATAAATTTGCTCTTCAGAAAACTTTTATTTTCCTCTTGAAAGAATACAGTTGATGGTTTTAATTCCTTCTCCACAGCACCCTAAAATACTGATAAGGCAGACAGGTGCATTTACTGGCTGCTTTTAAAAAGTATTTGGGGTGAATTAAAGGCTTCATAAAAATCCTCTGAGACAGGGAGCAATTAGATGTGATCAGGCAAAAGGCTGATAATCAGAAAGCTGCTGGTGCTAGGTAGTGTTGGCCTTTGTATGGACATTGTGTTGTTTACACATGCCCATTTGTGGTGGGTTGCATTTAGCAAGTATTTGTTTTCTATGGTAATGATGTGAAAAACAAGTGTCTTTGCCTTGTGTCATCTCTCTGAAGGTCTCTCACTTTCTACCTTATGTCTTCCTCTCTTCCCTTGAAACCTATTGCATCTTCCTACTGCTTGTCTTATAGGTAAGTGTATTGACAAACCAACCACTTGTCTTAGTGGAATACAAGCCCATCCTCTGAAATAATTTGTATGCCTTTGAAAACATCAACTTGAAAGCCTCATTGGGAGTTTAAATTACATTTAAATGTATTCAGTGTTTACGCTTGTGACGAGGAGATTTCTCCCAACAGTAGAAAATCACAGACTTCCTCTGAATATTACTTAGTCCTTTTTTCTGCAAATATTTGTGTGTGATTTGTCATGAATTTTCTAGCATACTGGCATGTCTCTGTGCCAGTGCTATTCTTCCACTTCTCATTAGTAGCTTTCTGATCACAATCCTTTTGCCTTTTAATTAGTGAACACTTTCCTCAGCATATGATGACATGAACAGTATGATTCGATATTTCTTGGGTTTTCAGCTCACCAGTCCAAGGGAGAGGACAGAGCTTTATCAAATGGGGAAAACCATCTCCTTGCAGCAACTCTACCTCTCCGGAGCAGTTTCAGGACTTGTCATACTAAGGCTGACTTCAGAATCCCTTTTCACTTTGGGATTGTTCTGCGCTAGTTTGTGTTTGCTCCTTTGCTTTAATACTGGTCCCAGCTTTGCTATGGTGGGAGCAGAATAGATTAGGCAGCTGTGATTCCTCTCCCATCCATAAGGGAATCATTCTTTGCAGATATAAAGAAAAGACAACCCATACTAAATGACATTCATATGCATATACATACCATCATGGCTTACATCTCTTAGAGAAGTCAGGTGTTCAACTTACTTCAAGGTATTGCAAAATCAGTAAATACAGTGCAGTTTGCATTTCTTCAGTGAAGTGACCGCACAAGGTCAGTGTGATTGGGGACGTGCTTAGCCATGCATCAGGAGAGTAATCTTGGGATAACACCATTCTTGCTAGTCCAACACTCTCCTTTCCAAGAGATGTATCAGCATGCAGTGAGGTCCTTGTCAATAGGTCCAGGTTTACTGTAGTAGAAGACAGTGGAAATTAGCAGATCTGTTAGATGACCCATCTGAGGATGATAAAATATATAGGCAACTTCAGACTAAACTAATGAACTGCAGAGAAGCAGCTTGGAAACATTTAAACTAAATTATGTGGCAGATAGAAATTCATGGTCGTTAATAATATTAAAGAAGGAAGACTGTTTATGATGAACTGAGAAAACAAAGCTCAATATTGAGGATTAACGGTAGAGCAGATGTCCAAAAATTTCCTACAGATGTGTAAGGTCATTTAGTTCCCCACTAACTATTTTTCTTACATAGTTAAAGCAGCAGACAGATCCTCCAGTATTTAACACAATCTTTCCTTACCAGTAAAAAACCATATGGAAACTATAGCTGTACTATCACAGGAGGAGGGGATGGCAGCAAACCGCTTCTTGGCTGCATCTGCACTTCTACTGCATCTACTGCTTAGGAAGGAATTTGATTGATTAATTCCCACAACATTATGCATCATGAGAAAGATCATTATAATTACTTTTGGTTTTGCACTTGAAAACCTGTGTGTAGGAAGATTACATGACTTGCCCAGGGCCATGTTGCAGGTCAGTGAAAAAGGTGAAGAGATAGACCAGAACTGGCCACTCAGGCTCCTGTTCAGATTTCATTAGGCCAAGCTCCTCCTGTTTGTGTATTCCTTACCTGAAAAATATATGGAAACACAAGGTATTACTAAACTTGCAGTACGAAAGTAATGGCCAGTAAAAGTGCTAATGGTGTGCTGGGACATCCTCAGAGCTGACACTGGGTCTTCCTTGTGACAAAAAGCCAGGTGTTAGCAGAAGGTTTAGGGAGGGAGAGACCTCTCTTTCTCTAGTGTTGTTCTCTTGATTGTCTGGTTGTGTACTTGTCAAGTAAGATGCAAGTTGATTGGAGCATCTTCTGTATGTATTCTTCCTCTCATTTCCAAAATTCATGTCAGCACGATGCTTCCAACACAGCTGCCTCTCACCATGATTCACCAGCTCCATTCAGATACTGGTTTAGGTGAATACAGACGCCAGTCCCTGTAATACGTTCTGTTTCTCTTCACAAAGGGCAATGGTTTCTTCTGTCCCCCTTTCATTTTGTGATCAGAAGCATAAATGTGTGAAGTGTTTGAAAAAAACGATCCTGAGTCCATGTATCAGATGCAGAGACCTGAAACGACCAACTTCAGTGAGAGCTTGAGGCCAATGAAAATCTCTCCCTAGGACTGTGAAAGAAAACTGAATGATACACATGAACTAAATAGAGAACAGAAGAGGGGGGTATCATGATGCTGCTAGCTACATCCTTGGTGTGCCTGCAACTTCAATATTGCGTGCAGTTGTGTTTTCATCATTCAGAAAGGCTTCAGAGGTGCCCACAGGGATGGATGGCCAACGGCATGGAGTGGCTTCTCAGCAAGGGATGACTAAATAGCCTGGGATTCTTCAGCCTGGAAGAGACAGCTGCATCGTATTAGCAGTCTCTGGAAGTATAAACCTCTCTTCCAGCACAAGAACTGGAAAGCCCAATAAAGCTGTTTTGGACTGATTCAGAAAATTAAAAGAGGAGAGGTCCAAACAGAGGTAATACTGAAACTTACTAAAAAGTCTGGCCTGAATGGGGGAAAAATTCCCCTAAAAATCACCCCGAGGGGGTTCTTGTAATAGTTGAATACTATTCTTGCATCTTTTTGATGTGCAGAGCTCTACCCTGTATTCTTTCCTTTTGCATCCTCCTGGTAATGAACTAGACATGCATCTACTTTAAAAAGGGAGGAAAGTGTGTTAATTTTTTTGTCTTAAGTGGAGATTTCCAGTGGCCAGCTAAATCCCTCCTCAATAATTAATGCCTGAAAGCATTTTCTCTAGTACTTACTTAAACTGAAATAACTTTGTTGTCCATTATTGTAAAGCTGCGTTTTGATTCTGTGAGCGTGCATTAGCACTGTCTGGTATTGCGTTACAGGGATTGACTTGAGTTTAGTCATGGGGAAGTGTTGCAAGGAGTCGGTCTGTACTGAGACCTTGCAGATGAGCCTCCAGTTGCCGCGCTTCAGCTTTGCATGCCATTAGGGTCTTCCACCATAATCAGTGGGGAGCTGCAGCCCAGAAGCCAGAAACATCAGGCATATCTAATTCAATTTATTTATGTGTTTATTCTCCATGCAAGTCAAAACACAGAGCAGTAAGCCAATGTCTTTCTTTGTTGCCTTGAAAAGCTTTTAATGCTGTTTCGGCAACTAGTGTCATACTTCAAGAAAATAAATCCTCTCAACTTTATTATTCAACTCAGTGCTGTGTACAGTAGGTCCATAAGTTATTTGCTAAATGTTTTATGATGAAGATTATGTAAGTAATGAGCTTTTATGTTTTGGCACCAGAGAGTAACAGAACTGCATGTAGTACTTTGTAACTTGATGTAGGAAGGAAGCCCTTCTAACTCCTCTGTAATGACCTGGCACAGCAGGAAGATGGATCTGGATTAATTTGCAAATTAATCCAGAGAAAATGTGACAATGAGCTTTATTAATTTTTTAGCTAAACTTTTCCAAGTCTCTTAGCTCAAAGATAAGATCTTAAATCTATACAGAGGTCTCTGAATAAAATCAGATTTTCTCAAAGATGTCTTCAGCTTCTGTCGACTTCAGTGCCTGTCACAGAAACTGGTGGGCTTTGCCAGAATAACACATAATAAATGTTGCTCTGCCTATAGCATGGAAACTGTATTTGCAGTCATGCTTATGAGAGTTATATGATGGCACATATATGTTCTATGTCATTACCCATAAATGATTACAAAGTAGAACTGGCATGTACATGTATATTATATTTTTTATTTGGACTTTATTGACTAATTTCCTGGTGTTCTTTGTAAGTGACTCTAATTTCCAACCATGTCTCCTGGAAGATCCTAGGTATCTTCATTCCTTGCTGGAAGGAGTCAGTCTGTCCTGGTGGCTCCACAGAGGTATTTATCACTGCTCCTTCCCAGACAAAACTGGAAGAAATTTCCCAGCCAAAATATGGGCATTTTGAACCATTACAAGACTAGCTTTCTTTCCTCAGGCAGGTGGTGATGTAACTGTAGGAAGAGTTTGGATTGTGAAAAAATCAGTTATTGTCTTCTCCTTTATTTTTACTTGCTTATAAATATCATATCGTGTTCTTCTCAGAGTGGAAGCTTAGCAGAGGTTCGTATTTTAAGCTAAGATGTCATTAATTTTGAAGCAAAACCATAGATACAATAAACTGCAGTGAGCGGCATTTCCATGGTGTGTTGTATGTGGGCATTGCACACGCTGTGGGTTCATGAGACTAAAATGCTGTGTGCTGTCATTGTACACATATTCAGAGGCTGCATTGCTTCCAGTGGCATCACTGAGGAAATGACTAGATTTTTGGTTAAGAGTCAGCTTCTGCACTTGCAACCCAGTTATCCAAATAATGAGTCTGAACAGTTATTTTCCCCATTAATACAAATAAAAAAACTGTGAATCTAATGTCAACATACACATTAAATCCACCTGCAAACTGGACACTGAGCATGCAGGTTGAAGAGAACAGTGTGGAGCTTCTCAGCTGTGTGTAATACAGCATAAAGGTTAAGAATAAGCTACAGAATTGGGGACGGAGGATAGAGGTTTGTTAAATTTAAAAATGGAAATATAATAAAAGTAACAAAAAAGATTGTTCCTTTGGGTCAGGGACTTTTTTGGTAAAAAGTATGACCTGAGTGTATAAGTAGGTATAACAGGGATCAGTTTAAAGGGAGAGAAAGCAAAGATAGTTTTGCAGCATTCTCCTATACCAGTCTCCTGCAACAAAAAATGCAAGATCTATGCCGATTTGGGCTGGAGGAGGCACGCACTGGGCTTGGCCTTCGATGTGGTGCCAGGGTGTGTGCACCTGAGTGCATCAGCTCCCAGAGCAGTAGCTAAATTCCCTTTCTGTAGTGCTAAATGAATGTTAGTGCAGCAGCTGCACCATGGTCTAGTGTTTGGCAACGCTCCCATGGAGCATCTCCCCTGGTTCCTCATCCCTCCTCTTTTGTCACCTGCCCTTTCTCCAGGAGACAGGAGCTGATGGTACTCTGCCCTCGTGCCAGCTTTGTCCCCATCCTAGAAACAGTGCAGTTTTGTTTTTCTGTTGATAGCAAAAGTTGACTCAAACACAATGTGCAGTGCTGTGGGAGATGGGTGTAAATGTTTCTTGTGAAAATTGATGGAGGTTTTAGCTTAATAGTGAGTGGATTGCTAATCCTTTTGTCAAGAGCAGCTGGTGGACAGGTGATCAAGCTTAGTTCTCAAAATCATTAGAAGCTTCATAAAAACTTACTTGTACTGTCTTGTCTTCCCCAGCATCTTTCTTTTCCACTTAATCATCTACATTTCTAAATACGCCTTTTCTTCACGTGCCACAGACTTTATCTAAAGAAGCTTTCTGCCAAGTCAGCCAGGACTGCAGGGCTTTGAAGTAATTATCTTAGTTGATATGGATGTTGCATACACACAGGAGTGAGCATTGCTTTGGATCCACACAGCATTATTCAAACAAAAACTGAGCATAATAAGAAAATGAAAAGTATATTGCAACATGTAAATACGTTTAGTAAGTATTTCAATGGAGATACAGGCATGGTTGCATTTTAATGCTGCCTTTTTAAAAAAATCTTGAGCTGTTTGATAAGGAAGCTGAACTTAAAAACGAAGCCTTTCTCATAACCTCTGCTCCCTCCTACGCAAAGGCAGAAGCAGGAACAGCCTGCATCTTGAAATGGTCAGCATGGTGGCAGAGGGCCAGCGTCATGGCGCAGTGTCAATGTTGAAGACTGTGCAGAGGCGGATTGCCTGAAAAGTCTGTCCTTTGTCACCACTTGACTAGAGAGCTCAGGGCAGCAGCTTCTTGCTCCGGAGAGCAGTAGGAAAGGTCTCTGCAAGCCTGCCAAGGAAGAAGCGGTTGCTATCCAAGGAGGCTTCGCTGTGCGAAGGTTATGATAACGTGCTGTCCTGATAATTCATCTACTGAACAAACCTATGGTAGCACTCTGTCAGCTGTGACAATAAACTATATCTCCAGGTACTTAGCTGAGCTGCCTATTCTGCTGGGTGAGCATCTTATTAAAATCTCTTAACTTGATATCTAAGCTAAAAATACCTTTGTTGCCGTTTAACCACAGAGTTTCCTTTTTAACTTTTAAACTAGTGGTGATCACTAGCCACTTACAAATGCTGTGTCACCAGCAGTATCTGATTGACACATTTAGATTTGCTGTCAGCATATCAGTAAGTCGGATGCTGCAAACAAAACCTTAAGCAAAGCAGTCTCAGGAAATAACAAAACCTTTCGGGGGATAGCATCAGTGACAGGGTTATTGAGGGCATAGCTGTGGAAGAAGCATATGGACACAGAAATAAAGTACGGAAAAAAATGAAAAGGGTGGAGAGAAACCTTCCTAGTAAAAGGCTGAGTTGAGTACCAGGGGATTACAGGGGCGCTTGTGCACCAGCTTACCCATCTGCTGGAAAATAAGCAACACCTGCCAATATCCTTCATAAATTCATCAGGTTTTCTTAAATCCATATGTCTGACAAAATTTTATGCACAATGGGAGAAAGAGCAAGAGAAAATAGGCAGGATGTTTTATTTCTCTATGTGCCATCCCATGGCAGGTGGGGACTGAGAGTTGGGCAGGACTGGTTTTGTTTCCAGGAGAGGAAGCTAAGGTCCTGGAAACTGGGGTGGCTGGGCAGTGACAAAAGATAGCTGGTTTCCTCCTGAGATGCAGGGGCATCTCCCTGTTCAACCTCGATGCTGAGCCTTTCAAGAGATTAAGGGGATATATTCTTTGCAAATACATCGAAGTGGGAGCTGGTACTAAGGCACTGCGTAAGCCACAGTGGCTGGCAAAGCTTCAGCTGAAGTTTTTGGTTGCTAAAACTCAAACAGGGAGGAATAGAGGGTAACTGTAGAAGCACCTTTTCCTTCCTGTAGTCCTTGTGGATGGATACAGGGGGCCTGTTTCATCCCTTGATACAAATCACAGTATCCTTCAGATTATTTTCCTTTTTCTCGATTTCTTACAGCCCCAGCAGGACTGTTGTGCTGAGCAGAAACTACTAGTTCCATCAGACACACCTGTGTCAGACCTGCTTGCTAGGAATGGCTTAAGAAAGTGCTGAAAGCAGGCCCACACAGAGCAGGAGTTACACTGAATTGGGAGGATGCTCTGGAAAACTCAGAAAGCTCAAGCCAGTCTCTAATACTATTCCCACCAAAACTATGGCTGTTGGATTATTAGAATAGTAAGGAGTTTCAAGTAAAAGAAGTTAAGACTAAAAAGAGTGATCTTTTCCTAAAAGAAAAAACTGAAAGTCCAGTATCCTTGTATTTTGCTGCTTTGGTAGCACTATCATTCCTTAAAAGTACTGCTATAGTCTTTTTTCTTAGTGCATCGATGGCTGGTAATGTCTAGATGTCTCTAGATTTACAGTTACCTTGGCCATACCTAGTAGGTGATTTTGAACATATCTGGCGATAGCTGTGTGTGATAACACAAACTATATCTGTCTGTTTGTTATCTTCTTTGGAGCTTGTAGTTGCCAGGATGCAACATCCTCTCTGCCACCCAGCAGCACTGGACAGTGCAACAAAATAAGAGTGTTTTCCCTCTCATCCCTCGAAGTCTTTCAAACCAGAATCTCAATTTGTTTACCCAAGTTTGCCCACACATCCTTGTGTGCATGCAAGAGCTGCTTACAAGCATCCCAGCTGAGCTCTGAAATCATGTGTTGACTTGATAGGGAGGTAAGTATCCACAAGCTTTTAGAAGTACTGAATTAGGAATAGCAAAACTTCCCAGAAGTATCATTTTAAATGCTTCTCACATTGTAGCATCTGCTTTTCCCTGCAGTTCTGCCTGTGGTTTCTCCCTGTCCCCAGCAGCTGTGACCTGCAGTGACAGGTACATGGGACTTTGTGTGAAGTAACCTATCTGCTTCAGTTACCAGACTCTGCTTGCTCACAATTGCAGTTGCAAGTCCCGTCCTTGCCGGAGCCTCTGACAACTGCCACAAGCTGGTGGTGAATCATCCAGGCGCTCCTGCAGTGCTTTTCTGCAGATAAAGGTGCATATTGCAATCCCCTCCCTTACTTGCTGGCAAATGACTGACCGTCCAGGATTAAACCTTGATCGTCCTGGTCGGTTCTTGGCCATCAGAGCAGCTGGGTTTATTTTTACTTCCCTGGCCTCTGTGATGGTAGGCTGGGCTCAGGCCTGGACTCCCGAATGGCGTGGTGCCCGTGCTCCTAGCCTGCCAGCTGAAGCCTTGGCTCTCCTCTCTCTTGCTGGCCCTAATAGGATCTCTGGGTCCTCTCCTTCCCACAACATGAGTGAGGCAGCGAGGTGACATTAAAGTACTGGAACAGCAGATAAAAGGCCCTTACTATATTTATTGAGTGTTACAGATAAGTAATCCACTCTGCTGTCAGTGTCTAGAGAAACAGCAAATAAAGTATACATGCCCCTTGCTTTGATGTGATGAAATCTCCAGAGGACATTTACTTCAGTGGCATTCGCAGTGCAGCTGTAGCCGAGTTTTTCAGTGGAAAATATAAGATTTTCATGTCTTTATGCATTGCTTTAAAAATATCACTATGGCTGATTATTGTACGCTGGACAATTCCATGGTCTGAAAGCTGGGTTTTTTCCCAAAATGTTACTAAAATCATCTTAACCGTTTTTGTTGGAAGGGGAAAAATTAATAGTTATTTTGTGGTTTCATACACAACATTTAAACAACAGTCTGGTTTTCATTTAAACCAATAAAACTATGGAAATTCAAAATGAAGGCTCTCTTCATGTCCTTAGATCAACTTGTTGGCCTTGCTAAAATGCATAATGGATGGACCAGGGGAAAAACCTCAGTCTTACAACTCCTAGTATTGTTTTTGCATACAGTTCAGCTTTTTTGTTGCTGGATTTCAAACTTGACATCACTTTATTGCCTGTCTTCTCAAGCTATAAAACTTCCTCAGTTTTGTAAATTTGCGGCAGTTTAGAATTCAGTGAACCACAAACATTTTTAAAAAACCTAAGGAATGATGGAGCAAATTGGTTAGCAAATGTACATCAGTAATTGAATTAATACACCATTAAATTTTGAGATATAGACCTTACTGGGACAATGGGTATTACTAGTTTCTGGTTTATGTTACGGTCAGAAAGAGCCCCAGAGGCACCGGCACAAGCTGCAGCATGGGAAACCCTGGCCGGCCCCAAGGAAACAGCCCAGCCCCATGTGAGCAGGGCGTCCCTGGGATGGGGCCCTGAGCGGCGGGAGATGCCCCGACTCACCCAGACACGGGCCCCAGTGACCTGCTGCAGGTTCCTCAAGCCTGAGTCTGGCCATAAGTCCAATGCACTTGTGTTTGGGGTGGCTAGCATCGCATCGCTGCCCCTCTGTTTCCACCCTGTAGGTTCCCTTCCAGCTTTGGTTTACCTAGGGACAGAGCAGGACTAAGCCTGGAGAAACTTCTCAGTGTTTCTGCGGTTCACTTCTTGCTGGTGAGCAGCCTGCTACCATCCCCAAAACGCCTGGAGGCGCTGGGCAATATAGCCGGGTGTCCTTAGCCTGTGCGTTATTCCATCTCCCCAAGGTTTTGAAAAGCGACTTCTTCCTGAAGCTGTTCCTTCCCTCGCCGCTGTGAGCGAGCCACCCTAGCTTTTTATAGCCCTTTGATCTGTTAAGTCACAGCTCTGTCACTTTGGCTGGTGCCCACACCCTCGAAGCTGCCTGCCCTCCCTCTTCTTCCCTTTCCTAGGAGGGAGGTTGCTCAGCTGGGCTTGTTGCCTTCCTTCATCCGCTTTCCCCAGCATTCCCCTGCCAAGCTCCATGTATACATGTATACTTAAAGCTGATAAAATTGTAACTTACCTTTGATTATCATGCTGCTGTTCAACATCCATCCCCAATGACCCCTAATGCCTTCTGAAACTTTATAGCTTCTGAAGACAGGTCCATAAAGCAATGTTAAGTCTTAAATAGGGTACTTCAGAGCCAACTGGCCAGCTCGGCTTTGGCAACACTTAACGTTGTGAAGGTTGTACCTGCTGAGGCGCTCCATGTAATAAACCATTTGTCTAAGCAAATTTAAACATGCCTGTCCCTTCCCCTGCAGCAGCCCATGTGTGCTGCAGAGCAGAGACAGGGTATGGGGTTAGGCAGCTCGGTGCCTGCAGCCCACAAGCTGGGCCGTTCATCTCTGTCTCAGGTGCATTTCCACAGCGCAGAGGCTTCTGCATGCTGAGCTTTGCCAGGGGAATTTGCTTTGCAGGCTGGAGGAGGTCTTGTTTATTTTTTTTTCCCCAAGGGGAAATGAGTTGCCAAAGTAACCTGGACAAAGAGTACTGTTTCGGATGGGATATTACAGCTTCATATTTATTTGCATGTTTATAGGACTTTTATATTCTTTTGAAGCACAGCAAGAATGCATAATACATTGTGATTATTTATCATAGCTGTAAGAAGGGGGTCTGGTGGTGATGGACACCTCAAAGGCCAGCTGTGCAGCTCCCTTACCTGAAAGAGGACAGGGATGTTTCTGGACAAGATCTGTCCCCTTTGCCATGTGTTATGTGTTTAGCAGCAGCTCTGTTCCCTGTCTGAGCTCTTGTGGTCTGCCAGGAGGAACTGGGACAAGCACTGCTGACTGAAATCGCTAACGTCACTGTTCCGACTTGGCAGTAAAGAGCCCCCGAGACAGTTCCCGGATGCTGGCACCATGTGCCTGCACTGTTAAATTCACGGCTTGAGCGGTGAGTTAGCACAAGCCAGGGAACATTTCCAGCAGGGCGGGATGTGCGAGGTCCTCTCGCGCTGGCTTCCTTTCCTCTGGGGCACTCCTCCAGCCTGCCCTGTGTCCCTGCTTAATCCCCTTCCCTTCCCCTCCTTGTCGCAGACTTTGCCAAGCAGTGGTGCCATGCCATGTAATCTCCCAGTCCTGGGGGCTGCAGAAACTGGAGAGAAGCTGTGGAAGAGGGGAGGGATGGAGGAGGACGGAGATGACAGCCTGCAGACTTGTGGAGCTGGGGGAGCCTTGCCAATGCCCAGGTCAATACAAAACCTTTGAACGGCATGAAAAGCCGGGATGAAAGCCAGCTCCCTGCCGCAGCCTGGGGCAGCCGCCCTGCCAGGCTCCTCTGGAGGTTTGGCATGGAGCCCTGCACACCTAGGAGCCCTGGGCCCCAGGGGAGCAGCCTGGCCCAGAGGAAGGCAGAGCCAGCCCAGGCAGGGTCCTTTGCACACTGTGGCTTTTGGAGCTGGCCAGCCAGGCAGCACACACAGACAGGGGGACTGCGCCACGTCTGGAGTCCTGGGGTGAGTGAGATGGGAGCCACCAGTTCCTCAGCTGGTACATGGTCAGGGTGAAGTAAGAAGAAATTAGCTTGAAGAGCAGCTCTTGCAACCACTGCTGTCTGGTTTTCTCTGGGGCATGTTGTACAGGGTGTTCTTTCGTAGAGAGCATGTATGTGTCCTGCAGAAGCCCGTTCAAGGCAGTAGCATACTGACAGCATTCTCCATGCTGAACCATTACTGGGGTCTTGGTCACAGACCAGCGGTATAACAAACGGGAACCCTACTGTGCTGTAACTTACATGGAGGCAGCTTTGCTGAGGGAAGGTGATAGCAGAAGGTTGAGAGGTCTTTGACCCAACACTTAGAGGAGTTCCTGAGGTCCATGGAGAGGAGTGGATCCTCTTTGGAAAGATCTAGGTGCAGGGACGAGGTGAGAGGCAGCTGGGCCTCCTCAACACCTCAGAGGGGGCATTGAACTGGAGAGGGAAAGGGAGCTTCTTCAAACCCGTTATGCTCAGCCAGTCCTACCCTCCTGGGCAGGTCTGCCCTCTGGCTTCCTCTGTCAGGCAGCTCCACCACTACCACCTCTAGTGCCAGATGCCTTATTTTTCTTCCTTTCCTCTCCTTAGCTTTTGTGGGTCAGTCAGTGTTTCTTTCTGCCCTCCACATTTCTCTGTTCCGCAGCACATTTGTATTAAAATTTGTGAGGCTTTTTCTTGGGGGCATTTCAAGGTTTATTTCTGATGTGATTTGAGGTGGAATCTGACTTGTGATCCTCTAGTGTGCTGGTGGTTAGGGAAGGCTGGTGTGGGTGTGGAGGTCGTGGTGGGGTGGCGAAGACCAGCTGGGAACCTCAGTTAGGAGAGCACTCTGTACATGAGGTCACTGTTTCAGGGGAGGAGGCAGAAAGCAGCCTCTGAAATCAGTCTTCTCCTTGACATGCAGAGGAACAGAGTGGAGAGACACCCCAGAAAAAATACGCAACTGGAGAAACAATGAGATGGGGCAGATACCTCTGAGTAGCCTGGTGGGTTTTCAGGTGAGAGATTGTGGCTGCAGACCATGCATCCTCCCGTAGAAGTCACCTGGCTGTGAAAAGTGGACTCGATATCCTTGGTGAACCTTCTTTCATGGTTCACCAAGGCTTCTGAGACATAGTAGGCTTCATGAGAAACTTACCGAGCCTCTGAAAGGACACTGAATAGGGACATAGTTTGTGTCCCTGCACATTTTGGGAGGCCACATGGAAATGGTGCCAGAATGGAGCAGTCATGACAAGGAGTTTGAATTTGGCAGCTGTAGACTTGCACAGCTGAAATGGTCACCCACAGGTTGGTAAGAGCTGGGGTGACACCTGTATTGGCTCAGGAAGTACACTCTTCCCTGCTCGTTGTCCTCTGCATGTAAATAGACTCATAACACAGGCTGTCTTGATGCCATTTCAGAAGGGAGTATGCCAGTAGCAGTGGCAGGAATGGACCTTGATACAGACCAGTGGTATGTAGGCTTTACAGATTTAGTGGCAGTTGTTGCAAGGACTTCTCGGCAGGAATGAATGTGCTCTCAAACGTGCATCCTGCTGGAAAACGCTCTGCCAGTGCTGCTGGACCCCTGCCCCTGGCTGGCACTGCGTGACTCAGGAGTGCCTGCATCACGGCACCATGCACGGTTTGATTTATAGCCCTGGTTCCTAGAGTCTCACCTTGGCACAGCAGGGAAATATTGCTTCCCAGGGAAGAAGCATGTGCTGGTGGAGTGAGTGTGTGATGAAACCGTCCTGGTTGCAAGTTCTGAGCATTAGTCATGACAGCAAGGTCAATCACACCAGCATTTTTCTTTGAAGCACATTACTTGCAGTTGCATGGAGGTGGCTGTGGTGTGGGTACGCAGAATCGCCTAGTCCCACCAACTCTGTCTGGAGGCACCGGGGCGGGAGTCTCCAGCCTAACATTGCTCCCGGCAGGTCCAACACTGCAGCTGCAGCAAGTTGTTCGGGGCTGTGTTTGGGTCAGTCAGGGCAGTCCCCAGGAATGCAGACCCCCTTTAGTTGACCATGTTACTCACCGTGCAGCAGGACTTTATCCCATATGTTGTTGTCTGTCTTTTACTGGGGAACACGACAAACTGGACAAAGTGTCCAGACATGGCCTCGCTTGAGGGGAATAATACCTTCCCTTGACCTGCTGGATGCTGTCACGCCGGGCTGGTTGGCCTTCATTGCTGTGACTCCTGGCCAGCTTGGTGTGCACAGATCTGTAGATGCCTCTCACCTGTGTGGAGAGCTGCCCCTTCCAGCCCATCCCAGCCTGCCCCATGAGTGGGGCTGGTCTGTCTTGGGGCAGGACTTCAGCTAAAGTCCTGAAGATACCACTCAATACCTGGCCTGCTGCCTGTGGGAAGTGCCATGGTGGATATAGCCATCAGCTGCTCCTTTCTTCACACAAGATGTTCATCATGCTGGCTGAATTTTGCATAAAATGAAGCACCTCGATTGTTGTTCTTTTGCTTCTCAGTATCAAATCTCTAAACAAGCTCAACAGAGCGTGCATTTTCACATACAAGCAGGAGACCACTCTGATTTTGTCTTTGGACATCCTGCTCCAGCTCGCAGAAGCATTGGCCATCCATTCGGTAGTAGAAAGAGAGATGTGGTACCTAACTCCACGATTAGTCAAACTACTGTATTTCTCTTTGGTATGAAATAAATTAGTATTTGAATGCACAGTGGGGCTAATGCTACTTTGTGCAGCTTTTTATGAAGATCATAAAATTGAGGCAAAAAGCAGATCTTATTGTAATTAGAAGATAGAAGAGTTAATCACAGGGAGGAATGGATTCATATTTCCTCTGAAATTTTCTAAACTGCTTTAAAATACCTTCAGCTGAAGGAGCTGAACTTCACTACGAACCCTTTGTGTGCTGAAGTGCAGAGTTTTCTTCACCCATTTGAATTGCAGCACAGAAGTGGCAGGGCTATTTTCCCCAGAGATTCAAGAATCCCTGTGTTCATTTTGTTGGTATGTGAAGTCATTTGGTTTTTTGCAGCGTCATACAATCATTTACTTGATGTATTAGAGGCAACCCAAACCTCTTATTCCCATTTATTCACCCTTTTAGAAAAGATTTGGAAAAAAGTCACCAGTCATCAAAGTTTCAAGTCAGAGGCAACTAGCGGAGAACTGGGAGATAAACCACCAACAGATGGGGGAGGGTTACATGTGAAGGACATAGTCTACATAGCGCACCATTAAAACTTCATGAAGAGGTGTCCCAGAAAAAATATTACAAAGCACTAGGCTTAAAATTAAATTCTTAATTTTAGCAGTCTGGTCATTTTCAGGAAGGAATAATCAGCTTAACCACAGCATTCACACATTGAATGTTCTGAGAAGAGGGATTGTCTGATTTTTCTTTTTCTTTTCTTTTTTTTTTCCACAGTAATTAACGAAAGTCAAAAGCAGCAACTGGAGTCTGTGAGCTACTCCTCCCGCTACGCTTTGGGACTTTTCTATGAAGCTGGTACACGGATTGATGTCCCCTGGGCTGCACAGTACATCACCGATAATCCCTGCATACGCTTCATCTCCATCGATAATAAGAAACGCAATATAGGTCAGTGCTCCCATTATTTCCCTTAAACACAGTGACAATAGAGGGTGTAGATCATGAAAAATGCTGTTTAATTGAGTGTTGCTATTCTGAACAGAGCAAGTACTTAACTCCAAGCCACAGCAGATAGCATTTAGCATCACATTTGGCCTGTAATAAAATACACAATGAAAGCGGGAAGGTCCTCAGAAAATCACCACCCAGCACATGGTTTACGTTACTGCATTTATGAAACCAGTGTCGGGGGATTTGAGACATCAAAATGTTGCTATTCCAAGAAAGAGCTGGAGTTCCTTTGTTTAAACATTGATTCATACACATGCCAATTTCTGTCCCATCATCCATTACTTTACAACTCCTGTTCTTTCCACTATGCATGCTTGGAAGTAGTAAGGAGTTATATAATTGAGGCTGTTCAGTCTAATTCTGAGTTAGCCAGTGTGCTTTTATAATCATGGAAAATCCTTGAAATGGCTGCGCGTAGTACGGCTGCTCAGTAAAGCTTGGAGAACATCCCACAAGGCAGACACTTTTCATCTGTTTCTGGAAGATGGCAGTCAAGTAAGTATATGTTTTATTTATTAAATGTATTTCATATACCAAGAGTGTGTTGGCATAGAAGAGCTCAAGAAAAACTGCTAGCATTTGAGTTTAATCAAATTCGTTAGGAGCTGAAAATGCTTCCCAATTCTGTTACTTGCTCACATTGAAATGATGACCAGGTTTAACCACATCCGTGAAGTGGGGGTAGAAACCTACCCACCTTTGTGGTGACCTACAAAGCACTGTGACTCACTGTCACAGAATAAGGAAGGATTTTCATAATCAGCTGCTGCCTAATACACGATTATTAAGTATTACCAAATTCACTGCGCTAAAGCATGTTCAGATTTTGACCTGGGAGACTTCTGTTTCTAGTCTTCCTTGTTCAGTTGGGTTTCATTGTTTCCTGCCTGCAGACTGCAGACACCAATGATATTAGTACCTGCTGGATAGGGCATTGCAAACCTTGCCCTTGTATCTGCATGCCATCACCATGCTAGAAAACAGATGTAAGGTTGGGCATGCCTTCCTTCTTTTACAGCATAAACATGGAATTTAATGTAATAAGCTATCACGAGGGAGTGTCACAGTATAACAGCGGCACTGGTGGCCAGGACCTGTGGACATCTGTACTTCAGCTCCCACTCACAGCAGGCTGTGCTAACAGAAGGTGGGGGCAGCCAGGCCTTGTCTAGCAGAGATATTTAGAAAAAACAGGATGGAGATCCCTCACATCACTGGTAACCTGTCCCAGGGCTGCACCTCCACTAGGGGAAGAAGTGCTTCTTCATCTGCCATCTGAACTTCCCAAGGCTCAGCCTGTGGATGTTGCCTCCTGTTGCATTGTCTGCCTCTACCAGTTAGAGTCATGGTCATTCAGGTTGGAAGGGACCACTGGAGGTCATCTAGTCCTACCTCCACGCAAGGTTTGGGGTTAGATCTAGCTGCAAAGTTAGATCATGTTGCTCAAGGCCCTGATGTGATGTGATGTGAGCCACCTTTGCACCGCTGGCTTATATTCAGTGGTGGATCTGCCGTAACCAGCAGGATCTTTTCAGAAAGGTCTGTTGCTCGGCCAGACTGATGCATGGGCTTGTCTTGTGTCAGACACAGGACCTCGCACTCCTCCTTGTTGTGGTGATAGTACAGTTCAAGTCAGCTCATCCAAATATGCCCTTCTTTGCTCCAAAGCCAGCTGGGTAGCAATGGCTCTTGAAGTGCCTCCAGAACCAGCAGTTTACGCTGGGAGCAAAGGGGCTGGGGAGATGAATCAACTCACCACTGTGGAAGCCAAATTTTGTTATTTCTCCTAAGGATTTAGCCTGTTGGTCTGAAAAGAGGGAAAATAAAACAAAAGAATGGCTGAACTGGCCAAAACAAAGATGCAACCACCCTGATATGCTTCCTCCAGCAGGGACCAATAGTGAATATGTACAAAAAGAGTGTAAGGAAAGCCAAATACAGAGTGATTTTTTTTCTCTGGTATTGTCTCCTTGTTACTGACAATGTGCAGCTGGAGATTTTCTTGCATCTAAGATAATATTGCCATTGTTGTGTTTAACAGTAAGTACTTGATAGTTAATAGCACCTACTGGTATTGTCCATCCCAGCTGCCTGATTCTAGCTGTGCAGAAGAGGACACAGCCCAAGGAAGAAATTCACCTATCCTTTCCTCACCTGCTTGCATATGTGGTCTCAAAGCACTAGCACTGAGAACAATGAATATGGAATTATAATGGAATTATCAAATAACTAATTACAATGTCTTTGCTGTTTCCAAATGCAGTTTAACCAAATAGAAAGCATATAATTTGGGGCATATTGTTAACAAATATAATTATCAGAAACATTGTTCTAGAAACTACCAGAACAGCAGTATTGACACATACCTTTCTCACTGTAATTCTCCTCATATTGTGGGACAGATCTGTTTATATGAGCAGAATTTTCCAAGAAGAACAAATTGTATACCTTCATAGGGCTTGGAACAAGCCACGGGCCAAGCAACTGAGGATGATTTCTTTCTGGTAGGGCCCTCGTTGTGACATATAAACAGTCAACAGACAGCTTGACTGCGCTATCTTTCGTGGTGCACTTTGTTCCAGGAAAAGTAGCACTAGGGAGAGAGCAGTATGTGTTAGCTGGAGCAGTATTTCTGGCTGCGAGAGCGCGAGCTGAGCACAAGAGGGTTGGAAAGCATGCCTGTATTGTGTTCAGTAATGCTGACGTACAGAAGTATAAAAATCAAAAGTTGTCACCAAGTGATTCACTTTTCTTCAAACACATGCATGGCTCTGCTGATAATAGAGACTTTAAGACAACATGGGCAAGGGGGGCTGAATGTGAAATTTATTTACACGTATAGGGTACTGCAGCCAAAACACTCGAATATCAAGTTCCTTTATGTTTGTTTTAGCACATATGCAAGTATTTTGCATTTGTATTTTTCTTTCCACACTTCTGACTGACCTCCAGAACAGTTCAATGGGAGGCACCTCACTGTCCCTTGTTTGCTGTCTGTTTTTTTGGGGTGCCATTCCTGGTATTTTAACACTATGCTCCACTCACTCATCGTTCTTCCCATTCTTCCATTCCTCAACCTTGACTGATCCCGATTCATCTGAAGAAGACAGTGGTGACAATTGTAAGCATTCAGAGAGAGAAAGCAGGAATGCTCAGGTTAAGGTTTACGTTGGGCCTCCTGGGTGAAGCAGCTGAGATCTTTCAGGACAGTCATCTTTCCCAAAAAGCCGTCACCTTCTCCAGTTGGTGCCTGAGTGGTCCTGCTTCCACTGTTCCTCCTCTATGCCATATACATGGTCCCTGTATATTCAGTTGTGTGTTATTTCTCAATGGCCTGCATGCATCCCTTCCTCCATTGCATTAAGCTAAATAGGAAAATTGTTTTGCTGCCCATCAGGTGTGGCTGCAATGCTTATCAGGAGTACATCCTCAACAGATAGAGGAGCAAGGCTGCAGTTCGCTAGGCATAAGTAAAAATGACTAATGGATCAGACAAAAAAATTTGATTTTTCTGATGTTTCTACACCTACTTTGACGTGTCCGCAATTAGTGGAGGTTTATCTAACCCTTGTTACCACCTCAAATGGTAATGTTTTAGCAAACAGCATTGAACTTATAGAGATCCAAAGGAAATAATTCTAGCTTTCTGCTACGGGGCTCTTTGTTAAACATGTCATTATACAAAAAATAGCTACATCTATATAAAAAAAGCGAGTAGACTAGCCCTCAAAGGCCAAAAGGCAAAGTCTAGCCCTTGCTATGAAAGTCCAAACTGTCTTTTTCTTTTGTATGAGACGTGGTAATCCTTGCTTTGACTCATTTAGTAAAGCAGAGATGTAAAACTCTCTTACGCAAGTTTCACATTTTACCAGTGAAATTCCTTGTTGTTATAATTATACAATGGGATGGGTTTGTTAGCAGAGCCAGTGAGTTGCAGTCTGTAATTCTCCAGAAATATCAGCCTTTGCTTGCATTCAGAGCCACGCGCTTCCCTAAGGACTGCTCACGCCTTGCTGTGTTGTGATGAGCTGCAGCACTCTGAGTCGCTGCTTGTTGCACGGCACTTGCAAACTCATAAAGCCTCTTATTGCGAGGAGATACGGCAGCATGGCAGCATCCCCTCTCTTCGTGTTTTCTTAATTCCTTTATGCAGGCCACTCAAGGGTTGCTGGTTCTTCAAACATTATAGTGTAATGATATTCTTTAAAACATAAGTTTGTATTCAACATAACTCTCATCAGCCTGTCCCCTGTACTTCTGTAATGGAGAACAAGCCAGGTGACCATGCTATCTTTCTGGCAGTCCAGGTAGGTGAGACGGAACAGCATGACTTCTCAGAGTTTTGTCTTTGTTTACACTGCTAGAGAGAAATCACGGTGTTCTGCCATGGACTAGCCCTCGCTGTGATGGCAAGGAGGTAGTGAGCCTGACCCATGCACGACTGAGCCTGCTGGGGAAGGCACCGGCACCCAGGGAGTCCCTGGCAGCTCTTCTCCATGGCACAACTGCTACCATTAGTTGGCTTCATCGTGGCACAGCCTGGTTCCTTACCGATAACTATGGATGATGTTTTCCTCCTGATTTATGCAGAAGAATCAATAATAAAGCTATTTCTCTGATACTGCCATTACCAATGTAATCTGGAGCGTGATGAGCCTCCAAGAAGGAAGGCTTTTTGCATCAACTGAGGATCTCGGCTGCTGTTCATAAAATTGCATTGCGGTCCACAGAGGTAATGCGCTCGAACATTACATAAGGAAGAGCCTACAAGAAGTGTATGTTGAATTCCCTGCGCAGTATGTATGAATATTAAATATTTGTGTGATTTGCTGCCTTAAACAGCCCATCAATATTTATAACTGATCAGGGGGACAGTGGGAATTCTTCAGTATAAATTTGTTCAAGCCTCATTTCTGTAATGCTGCAGTCTTTGCACCTCTTTGCATTCTGGAGGACTAAAGATAGATGACACATAAAAATGGAAGCGGTTCCCTTCTTTCGATTCAGGATTGCAAGGTTATATAATATGAAGGGAAGATTCGTCTTACAGGTTTTCAGGATCAGTGTAATTCTTGAGTATCCTTTTTAATTTTAAAATACAGATTCCTCTATCAGTATCGAAAGAAGAATTTTTAGGAAGATGAAAGAGTTAAAGAGTTATTTAGGTTTTCACCTCATTACACAGCCAATTGCTTTGTAATCCCCTGCCTGCCCTGCCTGCCTTTTAGAAAACTAATCAGAAACTCTATAAGGCTAATGAAATGCTGAATTTCTGAATATAAAAAAGTTAGCGCCATTCTTTACACAGACTCTTCCAAAATGTGCCTTGTGCGACAGAGCAGATTTTATTCCAGGGAGAATACAGGACCTTACGAACCACGGGAACTTCTGAGGATAACTCGGGAAGCTCGCTAACCCTTTTGCTAAATAGCAGCATGTCATTTTGAAAGTGAACCTCCATCTCTCTTGCTCGATTGCTAGGTGTAGTAAAGTTAATCACTGTTCTTTTTTTCATTTTAGATACAGTTTTATGAGGCCTGCATGTTGACTTCTCTTTTGGCAGCCTGCTGATCCCTCCCAGGGAGCAGAGTTACAGTTCCAGCCTGTCTGGAGGTGTCCAGCTTCTCTGGTGCCCTCCGCACTCACCCAGCAGCATTTCCTTTACAGTCTAGCTTTGAGGGTTGGTTTGGCATGGCATTTCCCTTCCTCTCATGATACCCAGGTTTTGGATAGCAAAACACATCTCTCCAGTAAATTAAAAAATCCTGAGGGGCAAGAAGCAACCACATCTCATTTTTTACCTGTATCTGTTCTGGCTCCAGGTTTTGGGCAGGAACACCAGAAAAATTCTTGACTCTGTTCCTCTAGGAAGGAAGAAAACGTTCCTGTGTAACATGCGTGCCTATCACATCTGTATACAGGTCTCTTGTGGAGACTACATTGTAACCCTAGGATCAAATACGGAATACACAAATATAGGAATATCACCCTAGGAAGGTGAGACACGGTGCCCGTGCCCGCGCTGGAGGGGTTCCCAGCCTTTCTGCCGAGCACTCAAACAGTACGAGGACAATCTGCCTTTGAAGCTGGCGCCTGTTTTGAGCAGGAGGTTGGACTAGAGACCTCCAGAGTTCCCTCCCTACATAAGTGCTTGTGACTCTGAGACAGACAATGTTCTGGTGAGTATTTACTGAATACAGTAATAAATTAACTGGAAAATTAGTCCAGCCAAGCCCCCTTGGTGAAAAGAGGCAGTTCTTCAAACTTTGTCCACATTTGCTGTCCGGCAAGTTTTAACGTCAGCACAGCTGAATCAGTAAAAATTTTCAGTCGTCTTCATGGACCTTTTGCGGATGTATCTATGGAGCCTGCAAACTGATCTGCAGGTCTTGGCTACTTACTTTTATGACTTTATCAAAGTAGATCTCATTCTCCCAAGAGTCAGTGGATTTATGGGCTTTGCAGAGCCTGTGAGCCACAGGGCACTTCCAGGGTGTGCAGATTGCAGCCCGTGCTGCATCATGCTTCTCCACAAATATGCTTCAGTCCTAGACCAGTGCAACCACTTCTAAGGTTGAGGCTAATCAGCCTCTCTGAACATCTTGTCCTTAGTGCCTCCGTGGACACTGTGTCCCTTGCAGTATAGCGTTTATTGCTTCAAAGCCTTTCAGCGGAGCAATTGCAAGATGTGCTCCGCAATGGCCCTCAGACATGATTTTCTCTCCTAGAGTGTTGTTGTTTGGACAAATCCAGTTGGGTTCTGCTTTGTCAAGGATAGTAGGAGAAGCTATAGCTGTTTCTCCCTGTCTTTGCCAAGTCGCCACTGCTAGCTGCACGGGCAGTGTTGAAGGGTGGATGGGTCCTTCTTAGGGTACACTCTGCCATTAATACTCCCAATGGCACTGTGCTCTGTCCCCTTCCTGGCGCCCTGAAATCCATGTTACCTGCCAGTTCCTCCCCTTCCACAGTTACTTTTTAACCTGTCACACTCCCAGAACATGATAGATACTATCCGGACCATTTGCCAAACGAATCCTATGACTTTTAGGCTCTGATGGTGTTCTCACTGCTAAGGAAACTTCAGGTCTCCATGGATCCTAGCATTCACCGCTAATCTCTAAAATGTCTTGAATTCAGGGACTCTGAACCCTGACCTTGGCATAGATTCACTAGAGAAAAGTAGCTTTTGCATTTTGCAAGGGAGAAGATTTTGGTGGACAGATAATCCACTGTGAGCTTTCTCTGAGAAGTTACGTTTTGTTTTATTGAGATGTTTATGCTTTAATGATCTCTCTGTCCCCTTCCTTCCCTGTAACTGATGGTAAGGAGGATGTGACCACCACAGGAGCTGGCTTTACACCCTTAATAGCACCTGAGAACTTCCTGGGGCAGAAGGAGGTCCCTGTGAGAGGACTTGGCACCATGAGCTGTTCATATGGTCACTGTCCGACAGTACAGTGTGTGTGGAGGAATTTGCTCACAAGTCTTTTTATCCCACCATAATAGTGATGTCTACTCTTCTAGCCTGAGCAGCTTTGCTGAGCAGCTTCAGCCAGGACACCATGCTCTTCCGTCTTACCATTCCGCACTAGATGTGTTATTCAAAGCTAGGAGCCACCTTTCTGATGCCAGTTGCTCTTGAGCCGTAAGTCACTGTGCTGGGGAAGTGGCCCTGGGCTCTCTTCTCGGTGCTCTTCTCCAGGGCATCTTTTATTAGCTCCATCCTTTTTCTGGAAGTTAATACTCCTAAACAGGCTTAATCCTGCATAAATTCTCACTGTCAGCAGTCTGTCCTTCTCTTTCTTTACACAGCCCATGTGATTCCTCCAGCTGGGAATTAATGACAAGTGTTGAGACAGTCCTGAAATATTAAGAAGCTGATGGCTGCCTTCTCCTGCTCACAATCCAAACACCATTCCCCCCATTCCAGGTTGTAGGTCAAGATCCAGTTTCTGCAGAGAGCTAGTGCTCAGTTCACGGTTATAACTGGCTGAAGTGCAGTGTAGGGTGAGTTCTAATTGCTTTCATGCTTTCTGTCCTTGACAGCCCTTCCAGACAGCTGATGTGTCCTCTACCTGTACTTCATGCAAGTAGCTTGTACTTCACGCTACTCAAGTGTTGGAGGTCTTCCTCATCTGTTTTCATGGGCTTATAGAAACCTACCAGGCTCCAGCCAGAGGCAGCAGGATGGGGGTCTCTGGCCTCACCGTGCTCTCAGCAGAGCAAACATCACAGCTACAGCAGGTGTCTGGACAAGTCAGGGCAGTCCCCGAGGATGGAGAACCCCACCACTCAGGGCCCTGTCCTAGGGATGCCCCACTGAGATGGGAAGGGGTTGTATCCTCATGTCCAACTGGGATTTTCTCTCATTGCAGTTGTACCCATTGGCTCTTGTCCTGTTGCTAAGAAAAGTCTGCCTCTGTCATCTCTGTCACCTTCCCTTTAGGATGTGGAAGAGGCAGTTAGATCCTCACTTTTCAATTTCCCACTTACATAATTCCGCATTTATTTAATCTCCTTTTCAATTCATCCATTTTCTTTTTCCGTGTATGGTTTCAGACTTGCTAAAAGGGGCAGACACTACTGATCAGACTGACAGTGCAGCCAGACTTTTAGTCTGAAGTGCTTCAGCGTCTCCCATAACGTCTTTATGGACTAGATTTGTCTGTGGGGGACTGATGGAACTTCATACTTTAATTTTGAGGCAAAAAAATTGGGATTTCTACATCCCTGCTACTCTGCTCAGCCTTGCAGGCTACTGAGAACCAACTGCATGTGGTGGTGGCCAAGACATCCCAAGGAGGGTGGCCGTGTTAAATCTGGGACCCACATCAGAGCCTGGCTCTACCCCTATTCCCATCTCCACGAGCCAGCCGCTGCACACTCTGCAGGGTCCACACTGCCCCAGCCGCTGCTGCTGGGCCAGGCAGGGATATAGCAGCTTCTGCAACTCCTTCCCGGTCACAGACGGGACACTGGGCTGGATGGGGCAATACGGCAAAGATCACACAGTTCTTTTCTGTTTACATGGAAGCAAAATGAGTCTTGAAAGGAATGTGTTTATCCTCATAATCATCATTTTGCATCTGCTATCTGCCTGTGTCGGTCCTGTGGAACGCAGCAGAGCAATAGAAGTTAACAGTAAGGCGAGGAAAATTTAACGCAGAAGCAAACGGAACCTGTAGTTACAGTATTGCATCTTCCCTATGCCAGGGGGAAGAGGAAAGTCTGAACCTTGGGTGCAAACCACATCTGCCAAATGGCTTTCGCTGCATGAAATGATGCTGGCGCTTCCCTTCCTGGCTGCAGCCTCAACAGGGTCTCTGCACAAAAAGCCACTTTCCTCCTGGTTCAAGTTAATGGAGGCAGATCGGAGGGGATAGACGGCAGGCACCCAGCCCCTGCAGCCAATGTTGTTGCTCCAGCGATGCAGCACGGGCTGGGTGGAGGAAGAAGAGCCAGGCACAAGCTCACTGCTCGTAGGTTTTCAGTGGGGTCCCTCAGCAATTGTGGATGCTGAGGACACTGCCAACGCTGGCAGTGTGGCCCCTTGCTCATTAAGTAGGTATAAGCTACAGCCAACTCTGCCGTCTCCTTCTAGCTCTGATCTACCCAGCGTCTTATGCCTTCCGCCATATCAACTGATCAGATTAATTGCCATGCAGCTGGGATGAGAGTGGGGGAGAACTGGGAGCAGATGAAAGCTTTTATGTTGCTTCCATTCACCCTCAGATCATTACCCCTTGCATTGCTGAGTGTTCCTGGCCTTGCCACATCTCCCATGCTACTTCATCATCTGCTAGCATGGCCTTGGACAGCTTGCATCCTTGCCACAAATAAAGGAAATTAAAATCTCATGAGAAGCCCTGACAGCTCTTGTTTTGAAGCTAGCTGTTGCAGCCTGATCTGAACGCACTGGGAGGAAAATGACAGTTTTACTCCTGTGACAACTGAACAGTCATTCATACTCAGTGCATCAAAGCTGAGATATCCCCATTGCTTTCAGGGAAAAATGTATTTTAAACTCCTCTCTTAGCCAGTATTTTTGCAGAAGAAAGAAAAGGGCTTGAGGCTGAACTTGATTCTCGCAGGCTGCTTATTTGAGTACTGGCAGGCTGTGACTCAGTGGCCTCTGGAATCTCTCCAAGCTATCAGTAGCTCAAAGGAGGAATTAAAAACTCAACAAACTCCTTGTTCTCCTGAAACTTGTTTTGTACATGCTATGGAAGAGATGAGGAATTTGAAAGAAGGCGGCCCCGTCTAAGAATCATTGGCTATAACAAGTCACAGAAAGCAATGAATATTTATTTTATTAAAATGCTTAGATGTCTTTTAATGAGCCTTTTTGCCAAATTTATGTGGAAGAATTTGCCAAAATACCATGTACACTATAATAAATCCCAAGGTACCTAATAGGCTTTCCCACTTGGTCTTCTGTCCCTGACAGTCTTTATGTAGAGATGTCAGAACACCTGTTTTCTCCCCCAGAATGGGAAGGAGAGACTGAGTAGCATTTCTGACGTTTTTCCAGACAGTTGGAAAAGCTGATGTGAACAGAGATCTGTCCTGTGCTAGCCTTTGCAACCAGTCTTGGGGGTGGCAGGAGGAATCTCAGGAAGATGAGTCTGAGGCTGGATGTTAGACTTAGGCAATCAGTTCACCAGAGCTCAGGTAAGAAGACAGCCCCTTTGGCTGAGCCTCTGCTTCTAGACAAGAGTGGTCCTTGTTTCACTCTACACTCTTTAGTCCCCAGCTCTGCCTTGCCCTCATCCCAGATCTATGTTGGGTGGATACCTTGGACCTGTCCATCCCTGATGGTTAAGGCATACTTTCAAGCCCAAGACACAAGAGAGCAAAATCAGCACATCAGGTTAAAATAGGAACGAAACTCAAAGTTTCTGGACGCTTCAGGAATTCATGCAGGAAAAGAACTGTAGTACTTGCTGAAAACAGAGCTTGCAAGCCCAGCCCAGGGAGTGAAGTGAGTGATGTTCTGCTCTTAGGAGTGCCTTACTTAGAAAAGGAGAACTTTTAAGAAAAGGCAGCACCATGGCTCAGTGCCTTCAGACGTGACCTGTCAGGGTGCATTCCTTATCACAACCGGGAAACATCATCCAACCCTTTTTGCTACATTTTCACAGTTCTCAAGAGCAAGGGTTGACTGAGCTGGCCCACCCAAGAGAGAGACTCAGTGAAGGGATCCTTGCAACTGAAGTTAAAGCTATTGCTTTCATGTTTGCTATGGGTGCTATGACTTGGTATTGCTGTGCCTCAGTAGTGTATTCTGAAGTGATCAGCCCAGGACAGAAAGCTTACCAATTTTGATTGCCTTTGGAAAGATGGAATTTGTCATCTTCTTAAAGGGGATCTCCAACTGGAGGAGCTGGAGCTGGAGATCTCTTCACCGACACAGCAGAGAGAAAGATGTCTATCAAGCTTGGTACCTAACAGCCAGAGCTGGTCAGAAAGTGTTCAACTACCTCTTTTTTTGTGGATTCCTTAGTCATAAAATGCTCATTTGCTGGAAAAAAAAAAATTCTAGGAATGTGCTAATTCAAACAAAGGTTTAGCCAGAAAAGGCTTTCTTCTTCCAAAAGAGGGAATTCCTAGTTAATGGAGCGAGAGGGAATAGCTTAATTTAACGACCAGCTCAGTGAGTTTGAGCTCCTGGCTGAAATATAGCAGAACCCAGGTTGTGTCCTTGCTCCAGAAAATGCATTGTGCTCATTCAAAGCGGAACAGCAGGACTGACTCTCACAAGGATCTGCTGAGTCCTCATTGTGCCTTGGCATAGGGCAGTCACTGAGCTTGAAAATCCTCTTTTCTAGGCAAATTCTCTGGCTGCTGGTTATTGGCTGTCCAGACCAAGTCTGTAAGGTGACAAGCCAACATGCTGGTGGGGACAGAAGTCCTTGCTGTAGAGAACATACAACCAGCCCCAGCCGTAACGAAGCTTGGCTGTTTCCAAGTCTGCTGGGATGAACATCAGCACTTGAGCTGCCTTCAGTTCTTCCTCTGGCACTGCAGCCTAGTTGATTTTTAAAGGACAAACTCTTTTTTTGAGTTTTGCTCATTTGCACATATTTGCCCAAGGACAGAAGTTGTATTGAAGGTTCGCACTCCCCAAAACATGCCTGTAGACAACCACACATCGATTTCCTGGAAGTTGCTAGAGCAGCAAAATTGAGTTCACTTGTGCAGGCCAAAAGGAAGTGCTGATTTCTCAAGCTAACCTGCCCTGGCTTCTGTTCCCCTTCTACCCCTCCATAAATGTAAAGTATTGGCTGTATTCTAGCCTTTCAACTATGTAAATACTGTTGCATGACCAATTATAGAGGGAGCAGATGTTTTTCACAGTAGCACAACAAACACTATTCTGTTTTTGTCCTTTGCCTTAAAGATAATTTTTATCTTGTGATGATTTCGTCTTCAAGTCTTTCACATTTCTGTGTTGCAGAGATTGTCCCTTTAAGGGGACATGCGTTTCAAACACGCAGGGGAGGAAGCATATAAATTAGTCTGATATAGGTGGGTAAGCAAGTGGGCTGTGGTGACCTGGCTGCCTGCACTCCTCCGGCTGTTCAGACAGAGGAGGTGGCTTGCTGGCAGAGCCACACCATTGTCGGTGCAGTGGCTTGTGTGCATCAGGCTTGCAGTGGCTGCAACTGCAATTTGTTTGTTTTACATCTGGCGTGTGCTGCTGCACTCAGAAGGACTTCACATGCCTCCGTAAGCGGAGCACCGAGCCCCTGGGGATCAGTCCCCCCAAGCAGCGGCAGAGCCATTCCATTGCCAAGAATAATATTCCATCAAAAAAAAAAAAGGTGCATCATCCAATACCTTAATCTTACCACATGGCTGGGTGACCATCAGCCTTTGGTAAAGGGTTTCCGCTTTACCTTTGTCAGTGATAACACGAATCCCAGCTGGAAGTGTAGCCCATTGGGAATCCTCACCTCCACAACCACCACCCAAGCAAGACCTTGCAGGTGGGCAGCTGTGACCGCATGCCTCTGAGTCCCTTGCAGTTGTAAGGGCACTAATTGTTCCTATTTGTAGACCTGGCTGGATAAATTCCTACAAAGTAGTTTTACGTGTTTCTTGTTCTAGTTTGCCACAATTGCCAGGTGGTTGACTGTCAAAATGTCTGTTTGCTTCCAGCTGCTACTTACGGGGTATGGGAATGCCTTGAGGTTCCTCTAGGAGACATATGTAGTTATGGGTTATTGCAATGGGAAAACCATCACAAATTTTGCAAAAAGCCTGGATTTCTTCACTGTGCTTGTGAACAACTTGTGTTATTACTCCTTGTATTTTTTCCATCTGGAAGAGCAGGGTGGTGCTACAGATATTTTCGTTCTTACTGACTCCTAGGCTAGAGGCATAATTGTCAGCTTACGGGGAAGGCAAGTATTAATTAATGAGTAATCTTTCAAAAGCATCTCTCTTCTTTATTGCAGAGTCTCCTGAAATTGGGCCCTCAGTTGTAGTTCACACAACTGTGATGTTTGGAAGCGAGCACCTGGATTCAGACTCTGCAGAGGTGCAGCAGTTAATTCTCAGTCACCTGGAGAGGATTGTGCCATCCCTACCTAAACCAGCTAGCATCAAGTGTCAGAAATGGAGATACTCTCAGGTAGTCTGTGGTGGGATCGATCAGCTGGGAGGATGCTGCTGGGGCAGTGCCATAGTACAGACTTGCGGTGTATCGCAAGAAACAGGACATCATAGGACCCAGTGGTTTTCATCCTCGGGGAGCAAGAGGAAAGGGGATAGTTGCTTGATAGCCATGATACATTTCTCCATGTAGCCATGAGCAGCATCCAAGGCTGGCCAGTGACAGCCGTATCATTTCTAGCCATCTTTTTACATAGTGGACCTGGCTCAACGGTGGGTTATGCAGCACTCTGGGTAAGTAGGGACAGGAGCAGTGCACAGGAAGGAAGTAAATCCCACATACTTTGGTGGGATTTTTGCTGGTATTTAAAAATATGACTCAGTCTGTCTCTTCTGTATCCAAAAGTATATGATATTAGCAAAATTCCCACCCTACCACAGAGCTGCAGAAGTCATTGCGTTCAGACATACTAATTGTTATTATTTGATTTGGCCCAGTTCTGTTTAACGGTATGTTATGTGAAAAATATTTTGAAGTAAACTACCTAATGGTAATAATAGCAAAATGTGTATATTTTACAGGCTTCTTTTAAAAATCCAAGGAAATTGTTGGCAATTTCCTAAAGTATTGAAGCGTATCTACTTGTTTACCCAAAGCCTCTTAAGTTGAATTACAGTGGTAAAATTGAATGTGGAAGTTGATGCAAAATATTTACTTAAAGCAGTCCCCTAAAAATTTTTCCTCTTATGAAGTCTGGAAAAGTTACTGTAGATGATTGTTGTGAAGCCTGCTTATACCCCTTGATCTGCATCCAATTTAGGAACCTGGTCTCATTAGGACACAGTTTATTCTTCTGCGAGTTGGGTATTGGTAGTTCGCAAATCACTTCTCAGTGCATAGTATTTGTTCTTGGTAGTTGTATACAAACGACCTTAACATAGTTTTTAATGTTTCAGATGACTCATACAAAAATCATGGTATGTTTAATATGTTCCTCTTTATCAGTTCAGGGGTTTTTTTGCTAGTAGCACTGTCTCTGTGCAGTTGTCACTGTTGACGCATCCTTTTCTGGTTGTGACTTCTCGTCATTTCTTCTGCATTATCTGTTACCTTTCTGCTTCAAACTGCTTGCGAGCACAAGAGCTGCAGGTGGTAGGGAGAAGAAGAATTGGATCTATCGCCGACAGACAGACACTTGGTTGGCCAGCTCTGGAAAGGGCTCCCAAAACAAACAAAGTAGTATTTTTAAACAGAATGAATACACCCTAGATACTGCTGCTGTCACAGAGCTCTATCATAAAATTTGTCAAATTCAGCTACTTTATGTGTACAAGGAAAGGGCTTAATATGCCTTTTCCTTGCATTACTCACACTTTCAGCAGTGTCAAAGGTGACATTTAAGCATATGCATTATATATAGCCCACTCTCATTTATTTTACCAAGAAAACGTGGATAAAGGGAAAGGCAAGAAAGACAGTGAATTTCTTACCACTAAATTGAAAAAAAATTCTCAATTGCATTCTACCACACAACTATGCTTTTTGAATCCTGGCAAAATTATGGCCATACAGGGTTTATTATAACCTTGTACCTGTTGCTTCATCTTTTAGAGGTAGCTGGAATGGTGACTGTAAGAATGAACTCTTATTTTCCACAATTGCTTCAGAATTGTTGTCCTCCTAAATCACTAGGTGTGCATCCTGTTTGTGCTATTTAAAAATTACATTCAGACATCATACTGCTGGATGATGCTCTATTATTTTCTCAAACCACTGTACAATTTACAGCTCTTCCGGCTTTCTTCTCCTGCCTGTGTTGCCAGCTGTCCACCATGCTGCTACTAACCAAAACCACCGACTTCAGCAGCTGCTTGTGCTTTATGGCTCTGTCACAGGAGGAATTCTCATCAGTCTTTAATTTGGTGGATGAATGTCAATGTGTCTTAGACTGCAAATAAATCAGTGTAGGTCAGATCTGTTATCTCAATAGAGAGATCTCTATTGCCACCCTATAAAATAATCACTGCCTGAATTAATTATCTGGGACAGAGCTCCCTCTTTCTCTTAAAGCTATCTTTACTTTCAATTGTAACAAGCTGTTGCCACAGAAGCAAAGGGAACTGATAAGATGGATGCTTCTTTCTCCTGACTCTTCTAGACGGGATTTATCCTACTTGTTAATTAAATCCGGCTGTAATGTCCTTCACATGGCCAAACACAATCCTAGGATTAAAATGCAGACATTACAATTATCCATGGTGGATGAGGGATTAGGACTTCCAAACTTCTACTGACACTGCTTAGCAGCACAGCTACAATTCTGGATCCTCTGCTTCAATTACGATAAGACACTATTAGCATTCAGAGCCAACGGCTTCCCAACCCATCATGTCTCTTGGACAGAGTCACTTTATTATGTATAAGGGATAATGGGAAAAGACAGAATAGAAATTGGACCTCTTCAGAGGGGACCTCAGAAGGGACCTGTTCAGGTCTCTAGTCCAATCTGTTGCTCAAAGCAGAACTATTGCCAGCATTAGGTGACCATGACCATGGCTTTGTGTAGCTGAGTCTTGAAGTCTTCAAGGATGGAGGTCCAACAGGCTGTGCCATATAGCTGAGGGTAATTTGGAATTTATGTTGGACAACACCTTCAGAAGAACTTGAGGAAGGGACAGGATCATTCCTTTCCTCAGTCACTATGTCTAGAGTGAGGGCCTTTACTACATTGAACACACATTCTTGCCCCACAGGTGAAAAGGTGCAGGCTGAGATGTGAAAATATTGATACTGTGATCAGTATGACAAACCAGAAGCTGTTTGGTACAGCCAGCATCAAATAAGCACTGGGTAGTGAAGAAGGAAGGACATTCAAAAAGCCTTTTTCTGCTAAACCTTTCTTCGTTGTTTTGTGCTCAGTGACCTTGAGCTGTAAGAAAAATTTAGGAATAAATTAAGTACTGACCTAAAATTAATCTGAGAAAGATGATCACTGGCTGGATTTACCATACATGGCTAGACTCTTCTGTTAAGTTGACTAATGGAGAATGGGTGGCAACTGGCTACAAATTCATTTCAGATGTTTACCTCCTTTAAAGAGGTGCTAACATGCCGGTAACACAAAATGCAGCCAGTAACATACATGTGGGTGTTTTGCAGCTGATCCATACTTGGAAATGGCAGATAATGGCACAGCAGTGGCCAGCTGAGTGTACATTTGAGTTGATGGAAAAATCTCCTGGACTGAACAAGATGCCTTGGACTTTAGGTCTTGTTCACTGCAGCTGACAGTTGCACGATGGGACACAGTAACAGTTTACTGCACAGGAGTATGAAACATATCTTTGGACCAAAGGCAGAAAGTCAAGAAGTGATCAAAAGAAAATTGTACTCTCTGTATCATGCTTTATGGTCTCTATGGTTTGATCTCTATTGCTGCTCTACTGCTGTGCTTTTGCTCTTTTTTTTTTTTTCTCTCTCTCTGGCTTTCTAGATATTTTTTCCTCTTTTTCAACATTTCATCCTTATGAGTCTTTTTTTCTCATTCTTTTCTCAGACTATTTCTTCCCACCTTCCTCCTCCGATCACTTCATCATCAAACGGTCCTGCATCTTCTTATCTTTTTTATGTCTTCTGTCTAAGCCTGCCTTGCCCTCACGTTTACCTTTAGGCCAGTGCTGCTGCTCCCACCTTATCTCTGTTCTGAGATTCACCGGTGCTGCTCTGGGATGCACTGATTTAGTACAACATGGACACTCAGCCTTTGTACGTAGGTTTGAAACAGGCTAGAACAACATGTGACACAGCCAAGCATGGTAAAAACACAAATGCTGTGTGCTTTTACTGTGCTGCTTGACATGCATTGGTGTTTGTCATAAAGTACAGTAATGAAAAGAGGTCTTGCTCTCCCCATGAATTCCAGGTAGCTTCAGGTTAGTACACACTGGCCAAAGCGAAGTCCATTCACTTTTAGAAATGTTACACAGAACTGCTCAAGAGCTGCCACTCTACAGATACCAAGTTTAATTGAGGGTATAGTGCCAGGAAAATTATATTTAAAATTAATACAATGGATACATTGAGAATGACATTAAATATTTATCAAAGCCACCTTATTGAGAACTTGTCCCATGCTACTTAGAGCGAAAGTGTTGATTGTCTCTCTAGCAGTGTCTAAAAATTTTTGTCCTACTCAGGTGAAAGGGAGACCAGCATAGTAAGACTGGAGACAGGATGGATTGTCCCAAGGCTTTATGTATGCTTGCACAGCAACATGAAGCATGGGCAGGTCATCATGACAGTAGTTACCTCACTTCCCAGGAAGGTCACCTGGTCAACCCAATCATGTTGCAGGCTCTTGGAAATGTCAGGCTCCCTTACCTTTGTTGAACAGTTACATATCTGGGGGATTTTGCAAGCCCACCTTTGCTGATTTGAGATCATGTAACTTTTGGCTTAGAGATCTCCATGCCTCATCTATCCAGGGTCAGGTAATTCATTTCTACTGAAGCAGACCGACAATAAGACAGGATGGGGCTGTAAAGTTTCTAAATTTCTACATACAGGAAAGCTTTATTCTAATTATTTTACTCCAGAAGATGTTTGATTGGTAATGCTTGCACCTACAATCTGGGATGGGAGGGTTGCTTTGTATAAAAGCATGTTTGTCAGGAATGCGGACCTTTCTGGTGTGAAATTCAGGTAAATAAAACACATTCTTTTCCATTTACCTGTATGCTTTTCTTTTTCAGGTTACAAAAGCTGTGCCCAACTATCCAGGACAAATGATTCTTCATACTCAACCTCTCCTGATTTGTGGAGGTGATGGATTTACTCGTTCCAACTTTGATGGCTGCATAGATTCTGCTATGAGTCTTGCAGAGGCTGTGAAGTCTCATTTATAGCAATTTCAAAGTTGGCTGCTAAACACAGTCGAGATTTATGATTAATTTTACTGTGATGGATTGAATTCTACTTTAGTGTTAACATCACTGGCCTCTATCTTGCAAAAATAAATAAAGGAAGATCTATTGGTGTGCTGTAATAATTATTGGGATGGGATTGAATTGAATTTTCCAGGATCTCTGCTGAGTGGTTACTTTGCTTGAAGTAAAGCATTTTCTTGCTCTAGTCAGAGGCACTGAGCTCCAGCAGTCCTGCCAGGTCTCCTGATTCTTTTACAGCCCCTGAAAATTATGTCAAGGAGAGGAGCCTGACTTGAAGCAGTACAAAACCCCATGGAGCTGCAGAGTTTACTCCTTCTCTGAGCATCTGGAGCTCTGGAAGTGACAGAAGGAACAGGCACAATTGATCTCAGAGCTTTCATGTGGTCATTTCTTCTGGTGCAGATCAGCCCTGGTCAGGGTTATTGTGTTGGCCATGGGGAATCAGTGATGGGGCATACTTTGCTATGCTTCTCAAGTTGGACAGCCTATGCAAGGTCTAACGATATCAACTCAAGGTCCAGCCATGTCTCCAGGCATGGACAGCTTTTAAGTGGGGGACAGTAGTTGTCTGCTGACCAGCTTTCTTAGCCCACGGTTTTCTGGAGCCCTGGTTGCACATTGCTGGAAGAGCTCATTTAAGAGCTTGATGATATTACCGGCAATAATGTGCCACTGAAACATGGCCCCTGTCCTGGGTGCAGTCTAAGCAGCATCAGCCCAGCTGTGCTCATAAAAGAAAGAATGGAGAGAAAGTGAGAGAGAAGGTGTTTCTGGCACTCTCGTAGCAGTGGGGCTGCTATCCCAAAGTCATCTTGGGAATAGACATTGACATCTGGGCTGTAACATTGACATCTGGGCTGTAACATGAGTTTAACACAGTAAATCAGACTGGCAAGGAAAGTGAATGCACTTAAAATACTTCAGTATTTGCCAGGTTAGAGAGTCACCGGTGCATCATGGCTCTCTGCTGGTCCAGGGTATCCTGAACAAGGAGCAGCCCTTTCCTGCTTCCAGGTAGTGGAGGAATCAGGGTAGGAGCAACCAATACAGAAGGTGGTTTAGCTGCTTTGCCTGGCAAATGCCAAGACAAAGGAGATTAATTTATCTAAGTGTGGTCCATGGCAGTGTGTTAATAAGAAAACTGTGCTGACATTTCAGGCTTAGGGTTACATCACCACCACCGTAAAAACTCATTTAAAGTAAACAGCCAGTCTGAAAGTGAAGTGAGTTCTAGACAGCTGTATATTTTGGCAGAACAGGTGTAGAAATAGAAGAGCAGGTCCGGGGAAGGATATAAATACATGTGTGAGTGAATGAACAAGGAATTTGATTTGAAATACTAACAAAATAAACAGCAAGTATAATTGTGTTGAAAATACTACCTGTCATGGTTTCAAGTATTTCTAAGCTACTAAACTGTTTCTCTGAAGTCAATTTTGAAATTACTGAGAAATTAACCAAGAAATAATTTATTTATTCTGAATCTGATTTTAGCTTGCCCTTGCTCTTAAATCACGTCACAAATTTAGTACGTCTACTACAGTGCTAAAAATAACAAAATGCTGTTTTCAGCAGACAGAATTTTAACCATTCGAGAAGTACAATTCAGCCTCTTTTTCTTATACCCCTGCATTTCACAAAAATCTGACATCCTGTATTCACAGCAACTGAATACTGCAACTTACTGCTGCATTTGACCGTTTCTAATGCAGTATTTTAAGTGACACTAAGAACTTTAAAACTTAAGTTAATTTTAAAAACATCTTTGAAGGATATTTCATGATACCATGTGGTTTTATTGATTTTTAGTTCTTCTTTCCATGAAGTCCTCGAGTTTAAAACTAGGTGGTGTTACTATGTTTGAACCAACCAGCTCCAAACCCTCATATTTCACTCACTCTGTGTTGTGCAGAAATGGGGAAGAATCTTCTACAAAGGCATGTGTTCTGTCTTCCATGGATCAAGGTAGCCACAAAGAGCCAACGGGCGTGGAATAAATCTGATCTGGTGAGGCTTGATTTTAGCATGAGCTCAAAAGCAACCAAAGTGTCAGCTGAAACGAGGTTTTATGTTGCAGTGTTGGAAAATGTTAATCACAGAGCCATACCCTGTGGAGGAGGGCATACAAAACCAACCAAGCCTCATCTTGTCATGTGTTCTCCTCAGCTTCCATCCAGGCCTGGCTGTCCTGCGGGAGTCAGTCCCCAAGGGACTAACATGCTGAACTGTATGAGAGGGTTTCCGGCTGGGCTCTTGGTTCCCCTGGAAGATGTTGCTGTGGCAGGTGGATCAACCATTGCTGTAGCTGTGGTGATGGTTTCTGGGGACTCGTCCCACCAGTCTGCCTTCATCCAAGCTCTGCTTTATTGTACAGAGAAGGATGTGGGTCCTTTTCCTGCAGGGGTGAAGGAGCAGGCTGTAACTTTCTAGACTCTTCACTTGTGCTGTTTTCCTCATCTTCACTCTTTGTGTTCTGCTTTCTTCAAAGATGAATTTTGCATTGAAACATGCTAAAATTTGCACTTCCTTCCCCTTCCTTCAATTTTGAATGGAAGCAAGCCAAACCACTAAAAATCCAAATAAAGATAAATCCTGAAAGCGTGTGACATGCAGAAAACTGAAAATGAGGCATTTTTGACAATGCTGTGTTGTTCCTCTCACCGCCTCGTAAACAGGTGTGCTCTGAAGAGTCGTGATGCTCTCACAGGGGCCTTACATCAGCAGCAGCCTTCAATACCACAAGTGACAGATACGTGGAGATGTCTCTGACTCCATCCTTTCAGCGATCTTACAGCTTTGGTCAGTATGAGACCTCAAAATACCCAATAATAAGCAAATCACAGATTCAGAGATTTTTCGAATTGTGAGATTTTCAATTCAGAGGTTTTCAAACATGAATCACGGTGAGTCTCAAATCGCTCCCATCCTTCCCCATATCTTGACAGTCTATCAAAACGCCTCTTTCCTATAGCTTCTTTCCAGATTAAGATGATTTAAACAAAAATTACTTGTTTTTTTAAGGTGGAGTAGAAAAGTTCATGTTCCTCTGGACATGCTCCAGACAGCGGCACTTAAGGCTCTCTGTGGCGCTATCTCATTTTCTAGATGTGAGCAGGGAGACGACAGTCTTAACTTTCCCACGCAAGGCGGGTAACGAGTGGCGATATTTCAAAGAGGCCAGTGTATCCAAAACGATGGCAACAGAAGAGATTTGTCTGGTTGATTTCCTGGGCTTTTCCCTGGATGGATGTAATTTTCAATTAACTGGCAGTTCCATCAGTTACAACCCATGTCTCCTTGTTCCCAGACACGGGTGACAGCTGTGTCTGATCTCCTGTATGTCACGAGCCACAGCTAACACCCAAAGTTGAATTAAAGTGCTCCAGCTCTCAGATGATGATGTTATTGTCTTCCTCATCACAAGGAAAGACAGAGCCATAAGTGCTCAAAGCCTTTTAACTCACAGTTGTGTAGACTTCCACCCAGTGAACATCACTCTGCAGGGTTGGCCCATGGCACCCAGTGAACATGGTACCAGTCACTGCATTTACAATATATTCAGCTGCATGAGGTGCATTTTGCTGATCTCTGAGTGTTTAACGGTACCTTTAGGTCTCTAACAGCAATCCCATCAACAGCGGGCACCAACTGCATGTTTCACCAGGAAAGATTTTATATTATTGGCCAAATAGCAGACTAGGTGTTGGCAGGAAGGCTAAGTAGACACAACTGCACTTTGACATCTCCTGCTAACAGAAGCGTTGTGAGACCTGTGGCTCAGCCGAGTGTGATCCACCCAACATTTGCCTCGGTAGCGCCATGCAAGGCAATTTTCGTGTCACAATTGTCACGTGGTCCTCAATCAAATGCATTTGAGAAAGCCAGCCTTGCTGTATGGAGCCATCTGACCCCGTACTCTGCCACCCCTTCCCCTCACAGACCACCCTTCGTGATCTCCGCAGCCCTTTCTTCCTTCTTCTACGAGGTGCCTGAACTGAGTACCATGTGTATCCATGTGCTGCTCTTGCAGAGGCGTTTTTGGACACAGTACTGACTGAAATCTTGGGCTTGGGCAAGGAGATGTTTGGTGCTTTTCCACCCAGCAGGCGGGACATGTGTCAGTCTCTGTGCTCTTGCCACCATGTCACATGTACTAAGGCAGGCCTGTTATATCCTGTGCCATAAAAAATTTTGGAGGAGGCCCTGGCAGAGATGGGCTTGAAGTCATGGCATGCCCTGTCCTCCTGAGGATGCATGGGGTTAGGGCTCTGCGGGTGAGGATCTGACCTTGACTCCTCTCTATCCACTCCTGGCATCTGACCCTGCTTGCCAATCCCTGAGATGGAGTAAAAGTGCTGTGAAGTGGATAAAAGTCTTTTAGACAGCAAGTGTCATAGGAAGCCACAGGACTCTTCTGGGAGCCCATCAGAGCACAAACCCTGGCCCTGAAAAGTGCTATTAATGATGTGCTTAAAGAGCTCTCATTACCCTCAGTGTTACATCTGCAGCCCCAACAGGGACAGATCTGCTTTTCTTGTGTCCCAGGGGCTTCAGAGGCAAGGAAGATGTTGGGAGCAGATGCTCATCACGTGAGTTGTGGTGCCTTGTGGGAAAATGCTCTAGGCTAATTTAGCTCTAGATGAGCTCCAGGGTGAGAAGCTGTGGCCATATATGGTAGCCCAAGCCCATATGCACCTTCCCAGCTGAAGGCCAGGACTCTGCCATGTCCAGTGGACATGTCCCCATGTCATGCTTGCTGCAGGGGGGGCAATCCCTTCCCAACCTCTCCATCCGCAGCAGGGCTGCATCTGCCCCTATGCCAGGCTGCAGAGAGGGTGTCTTGTTATGACCCTGCCTGCACGGAACATATTGTGGCTGTTAGTTGGAATAACTCTCCCAGATATATAAAATCATCTGCACACCTTTTGGTGCAGTTAGTGAAGTTCATAGGAATTTAGCCCATTTCCAAAAAGAGGTAGGAAGAGGAGACAGGCACCCAGCTCCTTGGCTCACATCAATTCACAAACTGCATGTCTCCAAGGATCTGGGCTGTATTTTTGTGCAAGCATATGAAAATAAATTAAGAGGTTATTTTAGTTTTGAGTTTGGGTTTTTTTTTAATTTTTAAAAGGCAGCTGCAGATGGGAGGTGCTGTCCAGCTGAAAATACATGGTGGATTTCCATAGCACTGAGCTGCGAAACATCCCTGCAGCCAAAACCACTGGAGCAAGACCTGGTCTCCCAGAGGCCAGGATTTGCTAGAGATCTTGCTGCCCTTGGGGTGTGCCAGCATCGTCATGTTTGTCTCTTCTAGAAGGCATGTGTGACTAAGATGGAGGGTGTGGAGGTCTCTGGCCCAACCCTGCTCCCAGCAGGACTGACGCCACAGCTACAGCTACAGGGCCATGTCTGGGCAAGTTGGGGCATCCCCATCCTCCACGGTGACCGCACTTCTTCTTGATGACGACATTGTGCTGGTGCAGCACCAGCTTAAAAGCAGACATTGCTGAGCAGCGGCACCAACGTGGTGTGCAATACTGACAGATGAGTTCCTCTTTGAGATAATGCAAAGAAGAGGAACCTGACCCTGCACTGCCCAAATTGTGCAGTCGTGTCTGGGTCATTGCTCCTGACCTCAGCTGCAGACTGAGCCCTGGCACCAACGGGCTCTATGAGCGCCTGGGCAAACGCGGTATTTGCTCGGCTGCTCCATGCTGCAAAATTCAATGTAACGAACTCCAAATGGCTGGTGACATGCCATTAGGAGGCTGGTGCTGGGATCAGAAGCTGGGGGCGCTCTCGGAGGGGACGAGGACACTCTCGGAGCTGCCCAGTAAGCGCCATGAGCCGCTGCGCAAAGATTTCCCTGAGGCCAGAGCCGGTTTTGCCTCTAATCCAGGCTCTGGCTCGGATGTGCTGTCTGTAATCCGCTTTGTGTGGCAGAGCTGAAGCCCTGAAATCCCAGAGCCTTCTGCTGCTGCTCTGCCCGTCTCACCGCACCGACTCGCTATTAGCCCCCTTAGTTTTTTCACTTAATTCTCACATTCGGGTGACACCTTCAAGATCAGCTGGTGGTGACACCGCTGCGGTGCTGCGGGGCACGGCCGGTGCTTGCAGCCGCTGTAGAAGCAGCAGCCTGACACGGCAGTGAAACAGGCCTTGCCAAGGAGGGAGTGAGAGGGACTGCCTTTCTTTTTGGGAAAAGCCGAGCAAAGTTTCTCCTCTGGAGGTAAATGAGTGGAAACAGGTGAGGAATAACCCCAGGGAGAGCTATTGACAAATTGCAAGTGGACAGATTTAGTGTTGAGCAAGGAGGGTGCAGGGCAGATCGCTGTAGTCTTGGAGATCATGGTGCTGAAACCTGCAGAGATCCTTGAAAAGCCTCATGATTCTTGTCATTCTGCAATTTTCATCCCATAACAGCTGAGCTGCACTATAACCAGGCGCTTTGGACATTTCCCAGCGAGGGTAAAAAATCCCAGGTCCTTGTGCACCACGCTGTGCGGGGGCGTTGGACTAGATGGCCTGTAAATGTCCCTTCCAGCCCAAACCGGTCCGCGCTTCTATGCTTCTGTGTGTGGCTGTCACCCTTCTCCCCCATTGCTCAAAAAATCTGGGGAAGGGGTTTTTATGCAAAGGGGTTTAATGCAAGCCAGGGCCACGTGGGTGAGCAGAAAGCCGCTGCTTCACCCCAGCCAAGCCCTGACACGCCTGCGCAGGCCCTGGCTGTGGGAAAACGAGCCCGTTCCCTGCCGCCCCTGCCACCCGACCGCTCAGCCGGTCACGAGGACGCTGCGGTAAACCACAGCTCAGCTTGAAATTATCTTTTCGGCACAGGGTTCCTGTCAAGCCGAATGGCACCTCCTCCCTCACCTGTGCCGGTGCTGAAACATCCTTCCTTTCTCAGCGCTATCGTCTGCTCAGATCTCTCCTCCAGGATGATCACGCACATCAAGATCTTTAAAGCAAAGCACACCCTGCTGCAAGGACCGAGGTCTCATTTCCCCCTGCAGGTTTTGGGGCATGGAAGTGATGCTCGCACCATGCACAGATTTGGCCATCCTCTTCATTTTTCAGCCCAGATTGGGGCGGGGGGGAAAAGTGGTGGCCAGTAAGGCACTGCTGGGCGCTGGAATATAGGTCAGCCTCTGTCCTGGCAGCTGCTTTCCTTGCCCAGAGAAGAGGAAAAGAGGACAAGCTGGCAGGGGAGGAGGGGCTCAGCCACTCCTTCACCACCTTTTTAGTGGACAGAAAATCCCAGCTCAGCACCTTAAAGCTTAGTGAAATGCAACCAGCATTTCATTTGCAGCCACCAAGTGGTGAGCGTGCACATGGCCATTCCCCATCACGGGAGAAACAGAGTCTCGGAAACACTCCAGTACAAAGACATTTTTTGTTCTCAAGCTGCTCACAAGTGCGTCGTAGCAATAGCCATCGGCTGTGCGTGATTATTGCTCTTTATAGGGAGATGCTGGAGCAATTCTGGTCCAAAACCCGGACTATCAGCATCCTGCACCCTGGTCATTTTGGATTTGCTGCCTCCCTTGGCACACCTGTGCGGTGCAAATCCCACTTTCCTTTTACTTAAAAGGCAGTTTTGGAGACCAGCTTGGGAACGTGAACCACAAACACAGCGGGATTGGAGCAAGTATAAATAAAACCCTTAACATATCACAGTCCAGTGTTTAATCCAGTCTCCTGGCCCTTGCCAAAGGATTTCTGAGCAGGACACAACAGCTCTGGGTTAGGGAGAAAACTGGGTTTTCTGCCCCAAACGTAGCTGGAGATGGTTTCTGGCTGTTTCGCCAGATAAAAGAGCTTGTCACATTTGCATCCCCAGGACCGCGTGCTGGAAACGGGAAGCGAAACAGCAAATGAAAGGGACCCATCTGTTCCTTTGCTGCTCTGCGAGGGGGAGCTGACCCCCTTCGCATGGCAGATGCTCATGAGGAGGCCACAAGGGATGGTTACAGGTCAGCTCCCACCCCCGAGAACCATGTGCTCTGCTTCCTGTGTGTCCCCACTACAGCGATGGACACAGGTGCTGTCCACTGACTCCCCCACTGAGTATCCACCATCCCAATTTGAGGCAGACCAACCTGACACCACCCTGGCAGAGCCATGCCAATGCGACCAGCATCCCAGGTCTTTTCTGGCATCAGTGACAGCACCTCAAGTGGGCTGTCCCCCCTCCTCCCTCCACACCACTCAGAGCCATGCCAGGACCAGGGATGCTCCCTCCCAGGGACAGGGGAGCAAGGCAGCTCCCCACAGAGAAGGAAATGCACCCATAAGAGGACCCAGTTCTGCATTTGCAGAACTATGGAATAATTTTCCCACTGCTGATTGCAACTGGCACATCCAAAGTGCCCTGGAGGACTCTAGTGGGCTGGGCAGGCTCAGAGAGCAGGGATTGATCCCCGCTGTGGAGAGGCCCAGCAGCAGCGCTCACCTTGCAGACCTGCTCAGCGAGAGCTGGCTGGCATCGCTGCACACTGGGAGCACTGTGGAGCTCAGAAAGGGGCCATGGAAACGGCACACTGCTCCATGCACATGTTTTGGATGTGTTGGCTTCCTCCAACATCCCTGAAGTACTGTTGACATACCACCTTGGAGACCAAAAGCCCATGGCACAAGGCCTCAGACCTCTCTGATGTGGAGATTAGAGGTCAGTCTGCTCCAAGCTTGGTGCTGCTGGGTAGGCGAAGGCTGCTAACTGCTAGCTAGCTCAAAGCAAGGTGGTGTTCTATCTATCTGCTCACCAGGGTGGCCAGTGCCTTGTCAGCCAGGCTCCGTTTGCAAACAAGGATATTGCATACCAGCAACTTGCAGAAGCTGTTGGAAAGTGTGACAACGAAATGCGAGCACGAACAACAGCTAGACTGATGTCTCCTGTGGTGAGTTGGCAAAGAGAGGGTCTAGAGGCTCATTGTGTCTGAGATCATTTCAGGATGGGAATGGGAAACAAGGATGAGATGAGTTTAGAGGTGATGTATGGTAGAATATTCCAGGACCCCAGTGCTGGTGGGTGGAGGCCAGGGTGTACGAAGAGAGGCTGGGGGAGCTGGAGGGAGACCAGGCGGTGAAGGGGAATCCAACAGCGTCTCCGCTTGCCTAAAGTGGTCCCAGAGGCTCCGGGCCAGATTCTGCTCGGAGGGGCACAGCGAGAGCCCCTGAGGCACCGGCACAAGCTGCAGCACGGGAAACCCCAGCCGGCCCCAGGGAAACAGCCTGGCCCCGTGTGAGTGGGACGTCCCTGGGACTGCCCTGCTCACAGTTTCTCCGCCACTTGAGTTGACTTCACCCAGAGAAGAAGATATTTGGCAGGGTGGGGGCTTAACTCTCCACAGAGGATCACTGCATGGAGCGCATTTGTGAGAATAAAGGAAACCTCTAGTAGATGGTGTACCCCCTTGTCCATTGAAAAATCTGGACCAGACAGCAGATTTCCACTGAACCCTTCCATGCATGTGCATCTTTGTAAACCCACGGGATAAAAGCTACAGCTGGTCCTTGACATACCTCCATTATTAACCTTCTGATGTGGGTGTTTCTTTAGGTGTGAAATGCTCCTGAGTTTTTCCGTCAGTGCTAAACTCGCAGGTAGGACTCACGCTGAGCAAGCAGCTTAGCTCCAGAGAGAGGAACTTGGTAGGGAAAGAGGATTTCAGGAATAATTCAGGCACCAGCCAAGTGGCCAAGCCGATGCATGGTCATGTACAGGAGGGGACACGATTTGCCCATGTTGTTGCTGGCATTGTATTACCATGGCTAGAGAGCAAGGTGAAACCAGGTGAGCCTCATCCTGCAAAGCCTATGGAGATGGGTGCATGTCCCAGGGAAACACCAGGAGCTGAACCTCCCTCTTCCCAGTCACTGGCATGTTGCTGGAGCATGGCTGCAGGAAAAGCAGAGACACAGGGTTCGTTATTGCAATTACTACAAATTGCAAGGGCTGGGGTCATCTTTTGGGCAGAATCTGGTCATGCTGAATTAGAGGGAACCACACAAGGCTAAAATCAAGGTTGCAGTGAAGGATTGCATTCATCTCTTCATCTCAACAAATAAATAGTACAGGCAAAGATCCACCAGTTAAAGTGGTTTTGTTGGCAATTGCAGGAATGTACTTTTCTTTGCTCAAATCTACCGAAAAATACCTAGATAAAGTTTTCTTGTGGGACTTGTCTACTCCTTTTGCCCTTCTTGTCTGCAGGTATTATTTTTTAATTTGGTCAGTAAGAAAATGATCTATTTCTGTACAGATAATTTTAAACAAAATATATGAGTTGCTGCTTTTTATTTTCCCTGGAGGTCATAACTGTACATGAGCTGTATTCACTGATGCAATGTACAGCCAGAGGACTTCATGTGGGGGTGCTCCACCTGGCCTTGGTCCAATTAGTCATTTTTGAAGGAATATGATATTCAACTAGTGAGAAAAACAGACACAGGACACTGTATGGCAGATTTTCTGCATGCATCTGTGAGCACAGGCGATTAACTCAAGTGCACTAAAGAAATCCCTGCTTCCAGGGAGTGACCAAAGGGTTAATTTTGGCTCTGTCTCGCTCACTTACTTTATTCTTTGAATAATGAAATTAGTTGTTCCATAGTCTTTTGAAGGACTGAGCTTAGCCTTCTTGCAGAACAATACACGCTGTGCTCTCGATGTGAGTGCACTTATGGTGAACTTTGAGCTACACATCTGCTATAAAGAAGTAACTCTTATTCCCAGTTGGCCATCGCTAGCAAAAGATTCAGGCTCCATCTATGCCTCAGCATAGTTTTGTTTGCTGCATGTAAGCCTGACGTGCAGAGTAGATGGGTAGAAACTATTTGCAAATCTCATTAAAACACACCAGCATGCTTAGTGAATGAGAGCTGGAGATGAGCCCTGCAGAAGGTGAGCGCGTGACTAATCTGCAGCCCCATTACCAGCAAAGCCCCTTAAATCTGTGCATTAACTTCCCAGCTGTGCTGGGAGGCTGCATGAGGAATTTCCTTGGGATGCTTTCAGTTGGTGTTTTCGAACTGAAACACGCGCTCTGGGCTGATTATAGGTGATTTACGGCAAAGTTGGTCCTGCAGGCTTCCCTTGGGACACCAGAACTGCAGACTTTCTTAACACTTTACACTGCTGGGGATGAAGAATGCCCAGGATGGGGCGGGGAAAGGATATTTTCACCTCCCTACAATAATGTCTCCAAATGCTGACAGAAGAGTGAGCACATATACGGCTAGGAAAACCTGTAGGCATTTCGTTGCATTGCAAAGAGCTGCAGAAAGGAAATCTAGGGTCTGATCCCACTGCATGTGAATTGTTCCTAATCTCACTCTTAGACCGAGGATCACAGGATGAAAGCCTTTGCAGGGAGCAGTGCACTGAAAATAACCTCCCCAACGCTCCCTGTGAGGATGCGGCTGTGGCAAAAATTAACTCACCCCTACGCACTGCTGAGGTGCCAGACCTCTAATTGCATCCATCACCTTGACTCCCCTGCACTCAGGCTGCAGTTTCAAGGGCTGCTTAGAGCACCCTGACCCGACCCATAGCACGGGTCCTGCCCCACTGGGTGCTGGCAGGGTGGGCAATGGAGCCCCTGCAAACTCACACCACCTACAGCCACCCTTATGGCCAGGCCAGACCCAGAGGTGATGGAGGAGGGCGGGGGGGGAGGGTGTCTCCCCTTTAATTTTTTTAATCACAGCAGTTAATCTAATCACTCCCTGGTAGCAATCACGTTGACAGATGGCTGCACGGGCCACTGAAATAAAGCCATGGGAGCAGTGTCACCTCTCAGGCATAGCTGAGGCTTCAGATGTTGCATTTCTTCTCTTCATTGGTGGTTAAAAACAAAGGGAAAGACATTGACACCAGGAAAAGGCACAACATGAGCTCCACATGCAGTGGGCAATGTGTAGGGTGGGCAGGGTGGTTACAGGGGCAGTCCCATGCTCAGCAAGGACATCCTACAGGATGGGAGCCAGTCTCCTAAGCCGTAGAAAGGAGCTGTGTTGGGGGGGGGAGAAGTTGTATTTCCAGTAGTTTCTCTGTGCCCAAAGCCCTTTCTCTTTATAAACCACAAAAGATAGGACAAAGTTGTAGGAAGGAGATTGAAACAGCAAAAGCACACGGTGATTTGTGTGGTGGCATCTCACTGGAGACCCTAGTTCCCAAATGGACATGTTATTTGTTAGTTATTGTAGGCAGCATTGATGGCTCAATTTAGAACCACCACGGATCTTGTACACCTGGTGGCAAAGCCAGAGGAGTGTGGGTGTCACGCTGACATAGGAGGGTATGCATGGCACAGCTGGTGCAACTTGTCCTCACATCAATTGGCGTGGCATTTTTTGGCTGGTACATATATTCAGTAGCTCCCTTCCCCTCCTTCTGGAGCAATAAAAAACACCCAGTCCAGCAGTCTGGGGTAAGACCATCTGAAAATACACCAGAAAGGTAGTTGTCGTCAAGCAAGCAAATCCCGCTTGCATGCTTCTGCAGAGAGATTCATGTAGACAGCGTGTGTAGGCATGGAGAGAAGACTGTACAGCAAAAATCCTTCAACATGGTGATACCACACGTGTCAGCTTAAAAATCTCTCTTCCAGACATCTTGGCTGCTGGTGTGTGCGGAGCTGAGGTTTTCCTTTTGGAAGCTGCATGCATTATATTCTTTATGTTGCGCATTGTGGGATGAAACTGAACCCCCTGCTCCAGCCCAGAGGTCTCTCAGGAGGTGTACGTGCAACAACCACAAAGGTGCTAATACTGAATGCAGTGCTGGGGAGTATTATTACTACTACTATTATTGTTGTTGTTATCATAGAATCATAGAATTGTCTAGGTCGGAAGGGACCTTTAAGATCATCGAGTCCAACCATCAACCAAACACTGCCATGTCCACCCCTAAACCATGTCCCTTAGCACCATGTCTACATGTCATCAACCTCCAGGGATGGCGGTTCTACCACTTCCTGGGCAGCCTGTTCCAATGGTGGTGGTGGTAGTACTAGTACTAGTACTAGTACTAGTAGTAATAGTAATAGTAATAGTGGTGGAGTAATTGCTGTTAATAATAGTATCATGGCCAGTGGGTCAGTGTGGTTGACAACACACAGATGATCCCCAGCCACCAAACAGCCAACACTGGTGTGTCCTCTGACAGGTTTTCAGTGAGGACCTTATGTGCATGCCTTTAGCGTCACCAGGGAGATGTGTTTGTTTGGAATGATTCATCTCACCTGAAGTAGCCCAGCTTCTACTATAGCTCAGTAGGCTTCTATTATATGAAGCTTCATAGGAAGATTTGCCTGGTGCTGTCGCAGGGCAACTCAGCCCATGGTCTGGGCAGGCACTGGAAGGGCCCCAGGATGGTGGTGGACCCACATCCTGGGCTGTGCAAGAGGGTGGTGGGGACCTTGCCAAGGCCCCAGAGAGGCTGCCTACAGCACTCAATCCAGGAGGAGACAGGAGGGACCTGAGATGAGGTGAATCCCTCCCTGATAACTTTGCTCATCTAAGCCCTCTGTGGAGAAACAAGAAGGGTTGAAATCTTCCCTGCCCTGCTGAACAAGACTCCTGCTGGCCCATACGCCTGTCAGGTTACTTGTGTTGCAGGGGTAACACCAGAGGTTTGGGGCAGCATGGCTGTGCTTGGGTGGGATCTATCTGCAGGCTTAACCAGAAGCACTGTAGATGCACTGCCAGGTGAAATGTTTACAACCAAAAAGAAGGGAGCATCTTCAATAGCTAGGATAATAGAAAGCCCTCCAATAACCTCAGTAGTCTGTGGGTAGTTCTTCAAAAAAGGCCAGTGACTCCTTCAGTGCCAAGTAGCACTCAGAAATGCCACCCATGTCCTCCAGCCACTAGAAGATCTATGGCTTTTGCTTTGGTTTTAGACAAGGCTAGATGTTTATTTCAGTAGACTAATTCCTTGGAAGACAATGTTATCTGCTATCTTCTCAGTCTTGACTTGCGGTTCCCAATCCTATGTGCTGCTGCTAAGCTCTACTTATGAAACATACCACTTTGCTGCTCTCTGACCTCAAATCCACCAGCTGATGTGTATGCAGAGGACATGTAGCCACAGTGACTTGGACATCCGGAGTGGTCCAGCTCTCAGAGTTTACCTAAATGTGAATTTTTGCTTTGAACGACACTTCTCTGACCCAGGCAAGTTACTGTCAGCATATCAAGTGCTAGATAAATTAACTGATTCAGTAGAGTGTTGAAATTACAGTTAGCTGTGCTAAGCCATAGCCATGCTAATTAGCTACACTAAGCTAAGCTGAGGTGTTTCAAGGCAAGCAGGACTATTAGATCATATGGTTTCTCACACCATCTCATGAAGTTTAACATGAAAACAGACAAATTCTGTTTCTTTTTCTCCTTTGCTTTTAGCAGTGCTGTTGGCTGTGGATCAGGCAGGCATTTTGTCCAATGTAGAGATTGTCTCATCAGAAATCATTTTCTCCTCACAAGCCTCATTTTTGACCCTTGTCCTCTCAATTGGTCTTCTTGATGCTGGTGGCACCTCCATCCACATCAACATCCATCAACACCTGCAGTGGGAGGTGTTGTGCACAAAATGAGGTCTTCTTTCTAAAACCAGTCTGTGACCCAAGGACATAAATTTGACCTTGTTGAGTGGAAGTCACAGTGAAGAGAACAGAAACATAGGGTTTGCAGCACAGTGTCAGAAGGAACCATCAGTTCAGTCCTCCGAAATGATGGGTCATTATATTTCCCCTGGTTATTGCAAGATGAGCAGCTTGCATTCATCCTAGAGAAGCTGCCAGGCTTGACCTGATGTCCCCTATCATGCACCAGCTTCTGGGAAAATTGAGCGATACAATGGACTATTAAAAACCACCCTGAAAGCAGTGGGGGGTGGAACCTTTAAAAATTGGGACAAGCATTTAGCACAAGCTACCTGGTTAGTTAACACCAGGGGATCCATCAATTGAGCTGGTCCTGCTCAATCAGACGTTTTACATACTGTAGAAGGGGATAAAGTCCCTGTAGTGCATGAAAGGAATTTGTTGGGGAAAACTGTTTGGGTTTCTCCTGCTTCAGGCAAAGGCAAACCCATTCGTGGGACTGTTTTTGCTCAAGGACCTGGATGTACTTGGTGGGGGATGCTGAAAAATGGAAAAGTTCAATGTGTACCTCAAGGGAATTTAACTCTTGGTGAGAATACTCAGTTTTGAGCTGTATGATGTTAATTACTACATAATACTAACAGTGTTCAATAAATGTTTTTCAGGATGACATGGTGGTGATGAAACCTGAGCTAGCTTCATTAAGTGGTGTCCAGCAAAACTGTTTGAGACAGACATGTTACCCGTGGGCAAGAACCACAACAAATTTCATATCATCTTTCCTGCCCTGAGATAAGACCCTGCAATCATGAACTAAATGGACTTAACAAACTTTTGTGTATAAACATAAATCATATATTAGTGACCTGCATGTATCCATATATACATATATCTCTGTGTGTATAGATTTGATAGATAGAAAGTAATAGTGATCTAAGCAAGATGCAAATGGTATGGAATAAGGGGTGGAATGTCCTGGTTTGAGGTAAAACAGGACCAATTTTGTTCAGTAACTTTACTTTTTAGCTAGGCCGCTTCTAACTGCTGGAATTAACAGCATGTTGGGCAGAAAACTGTTCACTCTCAGAGTGGTAAGACCCATGTTTCTAGTTGATGCCAAGGGATGGGATGCAGAGAGGCTCTTCCTTATTGCTGTCACAGCCAAGGGCAGCCAACTTTGGTATTTGCCCCATTGGACGGTGGGAAGCGGAAAAGCGTAGAGGGGTCACCCCTGCAGGGAGGAGTGGACAGGACAGGTGACCCAAACTGACCAACAGGGTGTTCCATCCCATCTGCCTCATGCTCAGTGTAAAAGCTGAGGGATCAAAGGGTCAGCCCTCTTTCTTCAACAGCCGGCGTCCTGGGAGGACTCTGTCTCTGCATCTGCCTTTGATCCCGATCCTGAATCCAGATCTGGAATCCAATTCGCGTTCATCACTGAGTCCAGTCTGGGACTTCCCCAGGGCCTGCTGGTGATGTGATTGTCATCCTGGGAGCTTGATACAGTTTTGTATATATTTCATTATTTTTCTTTTTATTATTTTATTATCAATATTTCATTAAAGTAGTTTAGTTCCTTCTAAACTCTTAAGTCTCTCTTTTTCTCTCTCTTTCTTGCCTCCCAAGCAGAGCAAGAGAGAGAGAGCATCTGTCGTTCCACCGGATTGGGCCAATCTGGCCCAAACCACGACACCAGGGGATATCAAGAAATGGTAAAACTAGGTCTTCATTCAGTTGCCTGCTTCAGTGCTTAATTGACTCCTGGGTTTTTTTTCCTATCAAGTCTGCAGCTTGAACCACCAGGACTTGGTAAGCCTTTATTCATTGCCCTAAAGAGCCCACTGGTATGCAATAATTCCCTCTTTAACGCATGGCAAGGAAACCACTGCATAATCTTCTTTTGAGAAGCAAAATAGGCCAACCATCTTGATCCTTTCCTTTTCAGCCTGTATCATTACTGAGATGCTGGACATGGCAGCAGGGTCCTGTAATCCCCTGGGCATGCATAAGAGTGAGCACCCTCTGCTCTTCAGGACTTGGATCCACGCACAAAGTCAGGAGATGCAGCACGTGCGCCCAAGGGGAGAGACCTTGAAGGTCAGGATCTAAAGGGGGTCCAGGATCTGAGCTGCTCCAGTTTAAGCAAAGCAACTGAGCAGATCTTTTTCTCTAGTGGAAAAACCACTGGAGATTGCTGCCATGGAAAAGTGGAGTTATCGCCAAACACGGAAATGCTTCCTGATCTGTTTACTAATATTTGGTGCTCCTTTCTGGATGGTGTTCAAACTGAAATCCAACCACACGCGTCAGCAACTTCCTCCTCTCCTCCCTACTCTCTGCTCCTGCACCCGGGAGAAAATCAGGGGTTGGAAGAGCTGGTGAGCGGCAAAGACGGAATAGGGTTGCTATTTTCATCTCACAGAAGAGGTCCTAGAAATGCCGGGGCCAGGCTCTGCTCTGAAAGGCACAGTGAGAGGACCATTTCTCCACATGCAACAGTCCCTGGTGCTCTCATGGGTGCAAGGGCAAGCAGTGGCTGGGTCATGGCAGGAGGGCAGAGATGGGCTTTGCTTGACCAGCCCCTCGGGCCACCTAAGCCTGTGCTGGTCTGCTTCTTAATAGAAAATACATAGGATATTACAATTGTCTCATTATTACGGGGATGTTTACAGCTGTCCCAGGGTGTGGGGGAGGGATGGGAGAGCCAGCCAGTTCGCAACTACTGAAAGGTCAGCGCGTCACATGTGGCTACCGTAACCCTTCGACTATAGCAGGCATTGAATTGTCTACTTAATTAGTCGTCCCCAGTTCAGATTTAAGAACATTAAACGGAGACATGCATATTGTTCTTTGCTAATAGCAGCCATTATACTAAAAACAGGGCTTTTTGTACGATCTTCAAAGACATTCCCTTTCGTTGTAGGTTCATTGGTGTTTGAGGTTTCTTTGGACTAGGTGTGACTTATTAACGTTATCCTGTCTGGTTATGGAGCAATGGGATCCAGGGTTTTACTTCCCTGCTCTGCATGAAATCACAAACCTGTGTTTTAAGGAGAGATGGATTGGGTGGGAGTGGGAGCAGAAATGTTCCCAATGGAGAGGGAGAAAGCCCAAAGAAAGAGGCAATGCTATCCAAACCAGTTAAAAGCCAATTAAAATCCACCCAAGCCATTTCCTGAAATGCCAGGCAAACCTTGGCCACAGATTGCTGAGTTTTGCCACTGCCCTGCTCAGTTTTGAGTCATGGCAAAGGCTGTTCCGCTTGGTTTGAGCAGGCCTCCTTCTTAGGGATGCCCATGACAGAGGCACCACATGTTATACCCTTTCCGTGTTGAAAATGAAAGATGTTAATAACTATGAGCAGCCATAGTCTTCCACCACGACAAACGTTGACTTTCCTCATTTCTTCCTCTACAGAGGCACGACCGCCCTTCTTACCCTACTCTTCCTTCAAATGTCCCTCCATGAGTCTGGTGCAAACGCCTGGGACATGCCAGTCTCACCCAAAGCAGATGGCAAGTGCATTTTGGGGAAGGTGGCTGCTCTCAGGAGGCATTTGTTTATCTAGCAGCACCCTCAAACTTGCGGATCGCCCAACCCCCTGCTAAGGGCATTGGGAAATGCCAGCAAATCCTTGAGTGCATGTTTTGAGATGGGTTTGGACAGAAGAGGTGGCTCCAGCCTCCTTGTACAGTCTTAGGGGGATTAGAGACCCCTGGAGAGCTCTACCCAGCCATTAAAAGCTAGTATGTCTCTCTCGCTGTCCTGCCAGTAAATACGCTGGGGGAAATTTTCCATGGAAGACCTACCTAGCAGAGCCCAGGCTCATTGTTTTTGCACAGGTCTAGAGATATTTATCAGCTATTTTACAGGAGCCTGTGAGAAAGGAAGAGATTTCAGTTACTGGTTGAGCGCAATGGACCGTGGAACAGTCTCAGGAGCATGACAAGACAGGTTGGTGTGATGGTAAAGAGAGCAGGACAAATAAGTAGATCTCCTGAGATTTATTCCTGAGAAACCTCTTCATCAAAATGCAAAACAACCAGAAGCCCCAACTGCTGCTCTTGCATTCACTGTGGCTATATTTGATTGCAGCATTCAGAAGAAAACACATCTGCAACAGAACCATCAAGGTGAGATGAATCCTGCCCAGTCTCAGGTCAGGCATCATTAAACACCCACCAACAGCATCTTGAAACACCCAGCTGGGCTTGTTGAATCTGGCCATGGGGGGGGAGTCTGAGAGCAGCCCCCAGCCATGGCACATGCAGGGATGGAGGAGAGGCACCCCAAGGGAAAGCAGCCACACCATGGTTGCCCAGACCTAATGCTGGTGCCTGGGGTTCGGACTAGAGACCCCCTCAGGTCCCCTTCACCAACAGAGAAATAGATGGTTGTCTGATAATGTCTCTGAGTTTGCACATGGGCTTTCTCTAAAAATAAACCAATTTGAGAAAAAAAAAAAAATCTATATTTGTTTTTCCTCGTGAGCAAGATGGGGAAATTAATAGCAGAGTCAAATAGGACGCCAAGCTCCAGTTACATAAAGCTTCCGACTTTCGGAAAGCACACTTGGCCCATATTAGACAGAAAAGACAAAACTGCTGGTTTTCTTTGCTTGGTTTAATTTTTTACTTTTTTTTTTGTTGTTTAGAGCAGAAATCCTGCAATATTTCCTTTCTGAAGCCCTGAGATACAGTGCGATATATGCGCTGCAGGATCCATAGAGGTTGTTTCCTGCAGTAGTGGGTACCTTCACTGCCCACTCTGGTGAAGTCGAGACCCCATTTCCCAGCCACTGTCCTAGCTCATTCCCCAGCATCTCTGATCACTGATTCTCCCAGTTTTGCTCCAAAACTGGGGAGTGGGATCCCTCTCACCCACTGGGATCCCAGGAGGTGGAAGGGATTTGAGGGTGTCGGGTGGAAACCCACCTGCCAGGCTGTCTGGGAAGCCACCTGTTGCTCCAGCACAAGATCTGTTGAGATATTCTCCTGTCTGAAAGTTATTTCATCAGATCGCAATTTTTAAGGTTTTTTCCATGGAAAATATTCCACTGGAAAATTTCTGATCAGTTCTAAATGACACTCTGAAACCAAACTGTGCTAACACTGTCTGTGCTTGATCCAAAGGGAGAAAAGCAGGCCAAGAAATCCCACTCCTGCCCTGTGACTTGCACCCCGTGCTGTCACCTGCCTCTGGAGCAGTCAAGTCATTTTATTGGGTCATTTTTTGAGATACCTTTATATTGCCTCTGCTTTGGTTTTGGGGGTTTTCCTTTCTCACTACCAGTGACACTTCCAGCTTAAACCAGGGTTTATGTTGGACCACAACACTGTTTTGCATGTCTTGCCGCCTGAAAAGGCAGCTGAAAAAAAAAAAAAAAAAA